>CM066042.1:17008736-17374474 GCA_033557465.1 Ichthyophis bannanicus
CATAAAATACAAGATATCACAGAGAGAGAGGAATGCAAACGCACCTCTATTGCTGAAAATTACTAGAGAGAAACCAGTCAATTTCAAGTAGTCAGGAAAAGCATAAGATGCAAAAAGAAGAAGAAATATCCAATGCAATCAACATGGGAGGATAAGATATTGTTCGAGAGTAATGTTAAATGCGAGGAAGACCCCCAGGTGCAAAAGTGGCGTATGGTCAATACTCCAGGGTAAAGGGGAGGAATATGTAGAAGCTGATGGAGGATAAAGCGGAATGATCGTATCACCATAGTTCTGTTCTCCCGGTGTCACGGACGGAATTAGGGTCACAAGAGAAGAAACTCAGAAAACACCTTACAATTAGATACCTAAGCAGTTGATAGGGATATTGAACAATGCTCAGATAGACTGTGTTCATGAGGAAGTAGCTAAACTAAAAGTTAGACAAACAGTCGGTTGATCATGGATGGGATACATGGCGAATATGATAGGAACTAGGGGATGTTCTAGCGGCTCTAAGACTGACCTTTTCAGTGCTTTTTGAGAATACAGGAGAGGTCCCAGAGCGACATCGATGAAAGGACCACATGTGGTAATATTTTAACATCAAATATGCAGATAGTAAGAATGATGGTTGAAAATTATAGGCCTTGTAGCTTAACCTCTGTGGTGAGTAAATCGCCATTGGCAAACGCTGCTGAAAAGGGAGAATCGTAAGGTTTCTGGCGGGCCAATGGATTGCAGGATCCACGACAGCCTATGGAGTTTAAAACAGAGCAGGTCTTGTCAGACAAATCTGATTGAGGTCTGTGACTCGATGAACAGGGAATGGGACCTAGGGAGAACCTTTAGAGGTGATGTAATTAGATTTTAGTAAAAGCCTTTGACACGCGTTCTGCACAGGTGACTTATAAACCAATTGAATATCCTAGAGATGGATCTTAATGTGAATGGCAAGCCAAGGTAGATTAAAAATTGGATGAGTGGGAGGTGACAAAGGGTACAGGTAAATGGAGCTCATTATGAGGAGAAGGATAGTTACCAGTGGTGTGCTGCACGGGTATCCTCTGCATTTATACGATTCTTTTTAACATCGTTTGTTAGTGATATTGCAGAAAGATGGTTGGGTAAGGGTTTGCCTCTTTTAAGATGATGACAAAATCTTGCAATCCAGGAGTTAGACACCCAGGAAGGAGTAGGATAACATGAGGAGGGATTTTTTTAAGCTATTAGCTGGAATGGTCAAGAAATTAGGCAAATGAGGATTTAGTGCTAAAAAAAAATGCCAGGGTCATGCATTTGGGACTGCCAAAACAATCCAAGAGAGCGACGGGTGCCAGTGTTGAGTGGGCAAAGTATTGTCCACTTAAAGAAGAGCGGGGACTCTGGGCGTGATTGTTTCTGATGATTTTAAGGTGTATAACACAGGTAGAAAAGGTGGTGAAAACAAAAGCTTTAGGACGAATTATGCTTGGGATGCATAGGGAGAGGAAGGGCCAGCAGAAAAAAAGGATGATGATATGTGCTATGTATAAGTCTCTGAGGCGCACCTCATTTAGAGTATGGTGTAGTGAATTCTGGAGGACCACACACTTCAGAAGGATATAAATAGGATGAGGTTTGTCCCCCGCCCCCGCGTCCCCCCCCCCCCCCCCCCCTCCCCCCCCCCCCCTCTCTTCCCTTTCCCCCCCTTTGTCCCCCCCCCCCCTCTGTCCCCCCCCCTCCCTTCCCCCCCCCCCCCCTTTCCCTTTTTTTTCCCCCCCCCCCCCCTTTTCCACCCCCCCCTTTTCCCCCTTCCCCACCCCTCCCCCCCTTTCCTCTTTTCCCCCCCCCCTTTCCCCTTCCCCCTCTTTTCCTTCCCCCCCCCCCTTTCCCTCCTTCCCCCCCCCCCCCACCACCTCCCTCCCCCTTCTCCCCCCCCCCCCCCCCCCCCCCCCCCCCCCCCCACCCCCCCCCCCCCCCTCTTCACCCCTGTGTCAGAGGGTGGGACTACTAAAAATAGTTAGTGGTGTGCGTTATACAAGCATATTGAGGGACATATTATACAGATTCTTAGTATGTAGAATGCTAGCAGAAGAAAGGCTAAGCATAGAGGAGAAATTATGATAGAGACAATTTAAATATAGCCCGTGGCATATATGCACAAGAGGAGAAACCTTTTGCGATTTGGAAAGCAAAATAAAAAATTTTGCTAGCCTATGAAGGGAACATAGGTTAGCGGGGTGTTGAATAGGAGAGATGAAATATTTCTGCATAGTTAATTGTTTTCCTTGAGTCTATCTCCAGGAACAAGCAGGAAGGCAAGTCTTCACCATATGGGTGACACGTCCCATCGAGGGAGCACAATCGACGGTTGAACATTCCCCACATCCCACTATAGGCAGCCTTTGGGAGCATCAACCATGCATGACTTCCCTTCTGTCTCTGATGTTTCTCTTCGTTTTTTCCACAGAGCCCAACGGACGCTTTGTCCTGGCCAAGTAGATGAAAAACCCTTTTTCTTTTGTGCCCCTCGGGGTGCTTGTTCTTCATTTTGCCTTCATGTCTACTTGCGAGACCATCTATCGACTGGGCTGTGCTCTTTTTGGCTCCTCTAACTTACTTTTCTGTGTACTTCTTTTTACCTATCAATTACCCCACAGGTTTGGGCATCCGTCCGGTGCCGCGTCCATTTGACTTGGTGAAGCGCCCTGTTTTTTTCTAACATGGAGACAAGCCAGGCAGCGGTTTCAAGACAATGTATCTACATGAAACCGCCCACTCAAGCGTGTTACAGACAAGCACAATTGCTCGCTTATAGTACATTGGCCCTCACCACAACCCGGATTTCCTTGATAATCACTTGCCCGACCAAATGACAAAAAAGGGTTCAAAACCAACTGGTAAACGCGCCAACGCGAGTGTCTTCTTTGAATCGTGACTCTGCCGCCCTCAGCACACACTTCTTTCTCGGTTTTTGTTCATCCTCTTCCAGGCGCACTCCTGTTCTTCACATTGTCGCTTCCCATGAGCGCTTTTGAACTGAGAGGTCCCATAGGTAACCAAACAGCCCACGACCAACCAATTGCGGCATTGTCCAGTTCAGGCTTTGCACATCATAGAGACCAATTGCCGATTCTGTCAGGAGTCAGTGAATTCCTTGCGAAATTGACACTAGGAGCTCGCCTCAGCAGGGACTCCAAGATCTGAGACAATGAGAACAGCCAGTTCTAAACCCCCACCCAGTCTTTGTGAGTACGGAGGAATCCACCTCCTAACAGCCCCTCCAAGAGAGGCCCTTGGACGGAGTCTTGCCCCGTAACGAGCCCTTTAACTTTCTGGAGCGACTACTGGATTCTAGTGTCTGCGAATGATGATTTCCAAGTGGTCCCCTTGCCTACCAGAGTCTAACCACAGACATCCTCCATCTCCCTCGAGCAGTGCATCGCTGGCTTCATTTATTTTTTTTGGCATTTTGAAGCTTGGGCTGTGCTCTGACCGGGCATCTGATGTACAGTGCGACTCAAGGCCCATCAGGAGTCCCAAGGTCTCGATACTGAGCTTGGAATTGGGAACTTCAAGGTCCCTCGCAGCCCAGGTCTCGATGCCGAGCCTGGAAACTGCTGCCATTGGGACCCTCAGGTTTGATGATGCCAATGATGCCAGCAAGTTCATTCAGCTGCAGGGAGGAGAAACCGGCCTTAAGTTTCTACGTGTTCCAAGCCTCAGGGCATCGGCCATCGGCATCGTGATTCAGCATCATCGGTATCTGGTATCTTGACTTCCTCTCCGATTCCAATGCTTGAGAATCGGAAACAAAGTTTCCTGTTTCACAGAGGCACTGTGATGTGCCATTGAACCCTTCACTGCATCACAAGCCGCCACACAGTCCCCCGCATGAGGAAATGTCCTTACAGGACTTTATCTGGGACATGACCAAGGGTCTCTCTCTGTAGGCACCAAGATGAAACTGAGAGCATGAGGAACTGGAGATACTGCAGTATCCCTCGACTCCTAAGGAGGCTGCTATTCTTCCAGTCTATCGTATTCTGCAGGATATCATTGTTCAGGATATGGGAGACCCCTCTCTGGTTTCCTCAGTCAGTAAAAGGCTAGACACTATGTACAGGGTTCCCAATTCCCTGGGATTCCAAATAACCTCAATTCCTTCATCATTCTGTTGTTGGCGAGTTGGCCATGTGCCGGCTCAAGAGTATTAAGAACCACTCTTCAGTTCCTCCCAGTAGGAAATTGCGTGCCATTTGATGCCTTTGGCCGCCAATGCTTTCAGGCATCGATGTGGCTTGCTTCATTAATTCTTATATGCTTTATATGGGTATGTTCCTTAGGGGACATTGGGAAGGATCTTGATGATTCTCTGCTGTAACTTGACCTTCAGAGCAGCTGGATGCCTACCAGTCCCTAGTCACAAGCATGGTCAAGACTGTTCCAAGTTCATTACCAGAGCAGTTTTTGACTCTCTTCAATGTACCAGCAGAGCTGCAGCACTGGGCATTGGGGCCAGAAGGACTGGCCTGGTTGCAGTCTTCGGATCTCGAACAGTGGTCTCACAACAAGTTAGCAGACAGTCCCTGTCGAGGTGAGAACCTCTTTGGTAAAGGCTGGAGGGGAGAAGGCTGGTGAAATCAAGACTATGAACTTACCATGAAGCATCTCTCTCGTAAAACAGCTGAGTCTTCTAGGAAGAAGGCCTCTGTTACGAAACCCACGTTCTACCCTAAATAATAAGAAGTATTGCCCACTCTTATCTGGCTTACACATCCTATCACGACTCACCAAGGTCAGAGAAGGCTCAGGCTCATCGCCAGCCCAAGAGACTCATGCCTCCTAAACCTCAACCAGCCTCACAGCCCGAGCCTGGGGCTAGCTTTTGACTACTTTCTGGAGAACATTGCTATTCTTCCCCTGAAGGAGCTGCAGCCAGCCTACTCACATAGTGGCTAGGTCTGGTCTATTTTGGCCACAGGTGGCCCTCATAACATCAGAGCCCAGGACTCTACATGTCATCCTCAGAGGCTACTTGCTACATTTTGCCAACAGTTACCTCCTTCCTTCTTTCCAGGGAAGTATCCTCCTCGAACCTCTCTAGCATTTTTTTTTTTACAGCAGGCGAAGACGCCTCCCTCCTAAGGGATGTGTGATAGAACTTGTTCCCCGTGCACAGGAAGGGCTATGGTTTTATTCCCGATATTTCCTTATCCCCAAAAAATCAGGGGGGGGGGGTTCCATGCCATCCTAGACCTCTGGAACCTCAAACAAGTTCCTAGTCGAGAGAAGTTTCAAGATGGTTTCTCTAGAAACCCTTTTGTCCTGCCTTCAGAGGAACGATTGGCTCTGTTCTGTGGCTCTAAAGGATGTGTACATGCATATACTCATTCACCTGTCTCAACAAGCAATTCCTTTGCTTCATGCTCGACAGCAGGCACTACCAATAATGAGTCCTGCCTTCTGGCCTGTGGTCCGCCCCAAGAGTCTTTCCAAAATGTCTGGTGGTAGTCGCGCCCTATCTTTGTAACCTGGGTGTCTTTGTTTTCCCCTACTTAAGACGATTGGCTCATCAGGGGTGAAACACCACACTGGTGTGTTTGTCTGTTCAATGCACTGAACAGCTAGGATTTGTCATAAACTTTCTAATGTTGCACCTTTCTCCCATTCAGAGCTAGAACTCATAGGTGCTCAACTCTACACGATTCAAACTTGAGCTTTCCTGCCTGAGGACCATCTCAAATGCCTCACAGAATTGGCAGGCATCATCACAGTCGTCACTGTGGGCTTTTCTTTGCCCCCCCTCACCAGCAACCTGCAGGGCTCTTGGAGTCACAGAAAACCACACTCAAAGCAATGAGAAGGGAATCTAAGAGACAGCAATAAAATACCACACACTTCTATATAGATACACCAAAGCTTTGCGGAGAGATACTAATAGAGTACACAATGAGATCTTGTTTCTAACTTTTAGCTTTGGTTTACTTTATTTATAAGGCTCTTTTGGAGGATACAGCATAATTTCACTTTATTGTTCTACGTCAGGTATTACGTATTCATCACATCATCGATCAATTTCTAATCAGCATAGGTCAGTATGAGGAGACATACATGTATTCCAAGACATAACTGTTTACTGTTGACTGCTTGATATCTAATAACCCTGAGACTGATAAGGCTAGAGGACAACCTGCCCCTTTTCTTATTTACAGGACTTGTACCTCTTCACTACTTAGTAAGCAAATATATGAAGTTTATTTCTAAGCAAAGTTCTGAACAAAATTAACTCTTTCTCAGGTTTTCTTAGACAGTCTGGTTGTGTACACCACCCTGTACAGACAAGCTTACATTCAGTCCCTCCTCTGATTCTGTAAAGAATCATTCCCAAAGTAAGGAAACTCAGACATTAATTGTACCACTGAAATATGAGTTTCCTACAAGGGATTTCTTATACCAGATAGAAGAATTATGCAGCATTACTATTCTACAAACATTCCATGGAGTATCCCCTACCTTTCTTCCCTTACCCTGAGCCATAAAACATATTGGAGGATGTTGCAGAGGCATAGGACTAACTATTCTAGGTTCTGTGCCTGTATGAGACCATTGTACAGAAGTTAGATTAAAGGCCATGTCACGAAACTCCTCAAAGGTCTTAGGCCTAACCATAGGTAGAAATCCGTGCTGAGTAGCTGTCACAGATGGAAGACACACTGCACAATCTGATAAATTAAAATGTTTTGTCACTGAGTGTACCTGCGACTCGAAAATATTTGAATATTCATCATAACATTCCCAAGGTTCTAACTTCAGCACCACTTTACTACAACTAAAATGCCTCAGCACAACTAAGATTAGATATAAAAACATTCTTAGCAAAACTTTTAAATATCTAAAACTATAATTACTTAAAAATATACTAAATCAAAGCGTGAAATATACCTACTCTTCTTAATACTCTCCTATATAATGAAGATATTGTCACGCTCCCCTGCTACTGGCCAAAGGCTTTATAGTAGGGGTGACCGCTGTTTTGCTTCTGAGTGTCCTTATACTATCTAACAGCAAGAATTGCTGGGATATGTAGTTTTTGGTTTCACTCTCACAAAAAAATGTGTTGTGGCACAAGGGTCTTTTGCGAACAGATAAATTTATTATTATTGTTGGGTTTTTCCCCTCACAGAGGTTCTCAGGCAAATAAGCAAAGCAATATAATTCTTTTCCAGAATAAACAGAAAAACAGGAGCAAATGAAAAGCATCAAATAAAAGTGGAAAAACTGTTTCTGCCACAGCAGCACAAAACTTCCAAACAACTTTGTAATTCTTCTTACCAAAGCTTGTTTAACATAAGTTCATGTCCACTCTATTACACATAGAACAGTCCATCTCAAAAGAACCAGAGGACTCAGGAACATCTGCTGCGTCAATGATCATGTCCTCACTTTCATTTCTCACAGCTCTGCCTAGGAGAACTTCTAGGCTGGCATTCTGAAATAGCCTTTTGCAGCTGCTCTAGAAGATTCCCTCCTCTACTAGCCGTGACGTCCTCTAGCTCAGGAGTTTGGTTAGTACGTAAGCTTCTCTTTATGGTTTCTACATCTGCATTAAACCATTTATTCCAAGTGTTTCTGCTAGGTGGTTTTACAGCCGTGCTATCGTGGCACTTGTTAGCACTGGCTTTTAGTTGTTTTACAATGTCTTCAACAAGACTCTGATTAGGCAGAAAATCCAATGTACCTTGTCTGCTATCACTGCCCGGTCTGTGCTTGGAGCTCTCTTCCCTTCCACAGGTAAAATGCTTGTCCCTGTCTTCAGGTAGCTCCCACGACGGCGTTGACTTAGCTTTAAGGTAACTGGGATTGGACCCACCAGAATCCCTCTTGCCTGGAGCTGGGTTCCAAGACTTCCTCAGTTGCTGCCTTCCTTGTTGAAGTGGTTTAGACACTTGTAAAGGCTTTTCCCTGCCTTCTTGTCTGTCCAGTTTCCTTCTCTGCTGACAATCCTGTCGGCTGTTCTGGTACTGCGTGCTGTTCTGCCAAGACTAGCCCTGAAGCTGGTTTAAAATGGCTTCCTTGTTCAGGCACGCCCTTCTGAATATCCAGGTGCACCTCGTTAGGGCTGCTTCCAGCTCTTACGTCATGAATCTGACTGAGCTGCATTCTCTCTGAAAGCTTCCTGCTGTCATGGAAACCTGGCTTGCTCTGGCTTTTAAAGGTGCAGTGCTCGCCCTTTTCCCCTTCTGTCTGCTCAGGAATGCTTTCGGTACCACATATTCCCCCCCTTAAGATATTACAGGCTGGGTAAACAACGTCATCACAGCATGTAATCCTGCATAGGCTCTTGATGTCTCCCTTGTTCTCCTGGTATCCCTGGGAAGATGTGGCTAGTTGGGAGAGTGCTACTCTTTCATGCCATGGGCTCAACAAATTCACGTGGTAAACCTGCCTACGGCCTCTCCTATTCTGAATTGCATAGGACACTGGGCCTACCTGTTCTACCACACGAAAGGGTCCTTTCCATTGTCTTTCGAACTTAGGGACCGGTCCGGGCACCCTAACAATGACTTTCTCGCCTATTGCCAATTGGCGAGGCTTGGCGTTAAGGTCATAATATTTCTTTTGTTTCAACTGACTGGCTTTTAGATTATTCTCAGCGACTTGGGAGGTTCGTGCTAGACGACCTCTTAAGTCCCTTAAAAACTGGGGTACAGCAATTTCCTCAGCTCCCGGTTCTATCCACTGTTCCCGGAGGATATCAAGGATACCTCTCGGCGAGCGTCCATACATCAGTTCGTATGGAGAGGTTCCCAGGGATGATTGCTTCCTCTCCCTGCATGCATACAGTACAAAGGGAAGGAGAGTGTCCCACTCGTTCATTTGACCCCCAACCCTCTTCTCAGCATACTCTTCAACGTTTGGTTGAAATGCTCAACCAACCCGTTGGTTTGCGGGTGGTAGGCTGCAGTCTTAACATGTCGGATGCCAAAGGCGTCCCACACCCTCGCTAGGTAACGTGACATGAAGTTACTGCCGCGATCGGTCAAAACTTCTTTCGGGAACCCCACCTCACAGAACAATTTTACTAGTTCTGCCGCCACTGTATGGGCTGAAATGCTGCGTAAGGGAACCGCCCAGGGGAATCGCGTTGCGTGATCTACCATGACCAATATGTATTGGTAGCCACGCGGCGTCTTAATCATGGGACCCACTATGTCTACTGCTATTCTATGTATGGGCATGTTATTACTGGTAGCGGAATCAACGGTACCTCCTTCGGTTTCACTGGGGAAACCCTCTGGCAGGATGGACAGGCCTCACAGAATTTAGTTGTTTCCTTAAATACGCCTGGCCAATAGAATCTGGCTAACACCTGATCTAAGGTTCCTTGGGTACCTTTGTGTGCTCCTATGGGATGATCGTGGGCCAATCTTAGTACCAGGGTTCTAAAGGTAGTTGGTATGACCAGCTGCTTACGGATGTTACCCGAAGCTGGGTCTAAACTTTGCCTGAATAAAATTCCCTCATCCAGGAGAAACCTTGGCAAGGTATCCCTACCTTCTTGGGCATTTTTAAACGCTTGAGCAAGGGCTGGATCGGCCTGTTGCTCTTTGGGAAATGAGGGGAACCTGTCCATTAGCTCCGTGGGGACCCATGGTAACTCCAACCCTTCTCGGATCTCTGCTCTACTCTGAGATCGCGTCTGGCGTTCCCTACATTTTTCTCCCTTACTTTTCTTGTTCTCTTTCCTTGTGGCATTGATAAGGTCCTCATGAGAAGGTAAATCTATTTGCCCTGCGGTGGAAGATTCTCCGTCATCTTCCACGGCCTTGGTCTGGTTCCTTGTAGAAACCATTCCCTTTTTTACCTGTACCTGTTGTTGTTTGTTTATTTATTTATTTATTTATTTATTTAACACCTCTTTTATACCGCGCTATTACAATCAGTGCGGTGTACATTGAACAAGAACATACTACAATGCATACAAGTAACATTGAGTTTTACATTGAACAGGGAACTTCAACAATAGGACAACCGGGGGAACTATGTACAGATTAACTTAATGGTTGTTGCAAGCCTTTTTTAAAGTATGGCCAGTCCTGACCTAATACTACTTCATGGGGCAGGTGTGGAACTATGGCTAGTGAGATCTCCTTAGCTATTCCACATCCTTTTACTAGGAGTTTGTGAATAGGATAGGAAGATGTCACGCCATGGACACAGCGGATTTTTACAGTATCACTGGGTAGATCAGGTATGGTTCTACCGTGGGTTCTTATCCTTTCCCAGAGGCCACGCGAAAGCATACTTTGATCGGAACCAGAGTCTAGTAGGGCCTTGGCACTTACCCCTTGGACAGTCACAGCTATTGAGGAAACCCTCCCTAACCTGTCCTGGGCTAGTGGTCACCAGCGCTACCTTCGCTCTGCAGCTACGCTGTAAATGGTCACTACTGCCACATTTAAAGCATACTCTCTTAGCATACCTGGCTTTACATTCAGGTAAACACAATGCAGTTACTTTCATAGTATTTTCCTTCTTTTCTGAGCTTGCCTCGGTTGGTCTCCCAGAAGTCATGCTTTTACCCTGAGCATTCCCCTCTGCTTCCAGGAACCGCTCAGCGAGCATGATCGCTTCCTGTGAGTCTTTACAACCTTGCAAGGTTAGAAAGGTTCGGACATTTTCAGGGACAGCGTTCATATACTGTTCTAACAATATGGTATCCAATATTTTTTCAATACCTTTGCCTTCAGGCTCTAACCACTTGTTAAGCAAAGCTTTTAAGCGATAGTGTAGGGCTCTAGGCGTCTCACCAATCATAAGTTTAGCGTCTCTAAACAAATGATGGTATGCAGAAGACGTAAGACCAACTCTATCCTTAATCGCTTTCTTAACTTCATCATAGTTATTTGACAAATTAGGTGGTACAGTTTGAAAGCAGTTAATGCTTCTCCTGTGAGACACATTGCCAGCCTGACTGCCCATTGGTCTTTTGGCCAATGCATCAGGTAAGCAATTCGCTCAAAAGTCTCTAAATAATCGTCCAGATTATCAGACTGAGACAACTTCCCAAAGTTCCATGCCTCCTTAGACCAAAGTCCCGAAGCATGAGCTTGGCTTAAGTGTTCAAAACCTGTTGAAGATGAAGCAGGCTCGGGCTCCTTCTTCGTGGATTGGATCCATGCCTCCAGCATCTGTATGAGCGGCCGCTGCTGCGCTTCCATGCGTGCTGTAGCGTTTACTAGAGCCTCCATGGCCAGCTCGCGTTGGCGCTCAAACTGGGCTGACATCCACGTCAAGACTTCTTTGACTTCCATTGTCATGCTGAAAAGACAAAACACAAGACACAACCATCAAGTGCGGTATCACCAGATAGGAGGTACTTCTACCTTTCACCCACTTGCTGCGCTGATACCAAACCAAGTATCCCCAGGTAACTCTGCTATGTACAAATTACCTGATACTTGTGGTGCATCAAGCCTTTGTGTATGCGGTGGTCTCTCCAGTATCAGACACGTCTTCTTCTTCTGTAGAAGCAGTCTTGCTTGAAGATTCCTTTTTCTTTTTCAAAAAAAATTTCTTTTTCCAAAACTTTATTTTTTCAAAACATTTTCTTGCCCTTTAATTCTTCTGCGCATGAGCCTTTGCCTTGATCTGTAGCAACTACGCCAATCTGTCACGCTCCCCCCTGCTACTGGCCCAAAGGCTTTATAGTAGGGGTGACCGCTGTTTTGCTTCTGAGTGTCCTTTATACTATCTAACAGCAAGGATTGCTGGGATATGTAGTTTTTGGTTTCACTCTCACAAAAAATGTGTTGTGGCACAAGGGTCTTTTGAAACAGATAAATTTATTATTATTGTTGGGTTTTTTCCCCTCACAGAGGTTCTCAGGCAAATAAGCAAAGCAATATAATTCTTTTCCAGAATAAACAGAAAAACAGGAGCAAATGAAAAGCATCAAATAAAAGTGGAAAAACTGTTTCTTCACAGCAGCACAAAACTTCCAAACAACTTTGTAATTCTTCTTACCAAAGCTTGTTTAACATAAGTTCATGTCCACTCTATTACACATAGAACAGTCCATCTCAAAAGAACCAGAGGACTCAGGAACATCTGCTGCGTCAATGATCATGTCCTCGCTTTCATTCTCACAGCTCTGCCTAGGAGAACTTCTAGGCTGGCATTCTGAAATAGCCTTTTGCAGCTGCGCTAGAAGATTCCCTCCTCTACTAGCCGTGACGTCCTCTAGCTCAGGAGTTTGGTTAGTACGTAAGCTTCTCTTTATGGTTTCTACATCTGCATTAAACCATTTATTCCAAGTGTTTCTGCTAGGTGGTTTTACAGCCGTGCTATCGTGGCACTTGTTAGCACTGGCTTTTAGTTGTTTTACAATGTCTTCAACAAGACTCTGATTAGGCAGAAAATCCAATGTACCTTGTCTGCTATCACTGCCCGGTCTGTGCTTGGAGCTCTCTTCCCTTCCACAGGTAAAATGCTTGTCCCTGTCTTCAGGTAGCTCCCACGACGGCGTTGACTTAGCTTTAAGGTAACTGGGATTGGACCCACCAGAATCCCTCTTGCCTGGAGCTGGGTTCCAAGACTTCCTCAGTTGCTGCCTTCCTTGTTGAAGTGGTTTAGACACTTGTAAAGGCTTTTCCCTGCCTTCTTGTTTGTCCAGTTTCCTTCTCTGCTGACAATCCTGTCGGCTGTTCTGGTACTGCGTGCTGTTCTGCAAGACTAGCCCTGAAGCTGGTTTAAAACGGCTTCCTTGTTCAGGCACGCCCTTCTGACTATCCAGGTGCACCTCGTTAGGGCTGCTTCCAGCTCTTACGTCATGAATCTGACTGAGCTGCATTCTCTCTGAAAGCTTTCTGCTGTCATGGAAACCTGGCTTGCTCTGGCTTTTAAAGGTGCAGTGCTCGCCCTTTTCCCCTTCTGTCTGCTCAGGAATGCTTTCGGTACCACAATATATACTATAGCTATGATTAGCCTCTAAGGCTCAACAAATTTATGAAGTAGAGGTTAAGTACCTAAAGGTCATTACATATATATCAGGAAAAATACTAATCTAAAATGACCTCAGCCCTCTAAGCAATACTATAAATGCCAAACAAGAGCATTTTGCATGAATGGTCCATTCAGAATCTACTTAATACAATAATCTTTTTCTGTGATGTCACCATTCTTTTCACTGAAAGTACTTTAAATCATAAAAGTCTTTTCTGCAATATCACTGTTGTCCGAGAAGTCTGCGTTGTATTTCTTGAATCATGGATGCGGGGAATCTTCTGAATCTTGTGAGGGAGCCTTCTTACACTGCATAAGATGTATCCAACGAGAATGTCCTTCCACTTTACAGGCTGAATATCCCACCAGAAGTACACGAAATGGACCTAGGAATTTTGGAGCCAGAAGCGTCTTTGGATGCAAATTCTTAATCAGGACCCCAATCCCCTGGTTTCATGTCCGGATGTGATGATTTTGGAGGAGCATCGTGTTGAGGATTCACCTTCAATAAAGGGGAAACAGACAGGGCTGAGTGCAATCGTGCACAATAAGTCAAGATATCGCTGCGCAACAACTGGGGGTCTGGGATAACTGCCAAGGCATGTGGAGAAGTAGCTGGACGTCCAGTAACTATTTCATATGGTGTCAGACCTCCTCGAGTGTGCTGGGGGGAGTTACGCACCGCCATAAGGGCAAAAGGAAGGGCTTCTGTCCAATCTGTAGCCCAATCCTGTATCATAGCGCGCAAGAAACCTTTGAGAGTCCTATTCATCCGCTCCACTTGGCCAGAGCTTTGCGGGTGATAGGGCATGTGTAACTGTCTTTTTTACACCAAACCAATTTTCAATATCCTCCCAAACACGTGCAATGAAGGCCGGACCCTGATCAGAAGAAAGAACAAAATGTACACCCCAGACAGGAATAAACTGAGTGAGCAACAATTTTATGGCAACCCCAGCTGTCATACTGGTAGTGGGATAAGCCTCCACCCAACCAGAGAAAAGACAAGTGATCACCAACAAATACCGCCTCCCTCCTCTGGCACAGGGCAAATCAGTAAAATCAAGCTGCAAAATGAGAAACGGGCCAGAGGGCTTGGGAAGAGCAGCAGCAATCTTCAAAAGGGGCCCCACCCTGCCAGCCTGCAAGCAATCTAAGCAAGCAGCATACACGGCCTGTGCCACAGAAACAAATTTTGGGTGATACCACAAAACCGCAAAGGCATGAGTCATGGCTGCAGCGGATAAGTGAAGTTTATGATGCAGGAACAGAGCAAGTGGAAACAAAAGAGTCAGGGCAAATGAGTAGGTGCTCCTTCCAGTAGCCCTGAGTATCACAGGATGCACCCCAGGAAGTCCATAGAGTTTTGGTTTCAAGGGAAGTGTCATTATACTGCTGTAAAAGAGAGGACAGGGAGAACAAAGTCATGTTAGAAGGCTTTAAATACAGCAGCGTCGGTGACACTAATGCCTGAAAAGCAGCCTTCCGTGCTACTTGGTCTGCAAAACGATTGCCCTTAGAAACGAAATCACCAGCAGAGGAATGTCCTTTACATTTCAAAACTGCAACCTGTGCTGGCAAAAGAACAGCTTGTAACAAGCGGTGAATGTGTTCAGCATGTTTAATTGGTTTATTAGCAGAAGTTAAAAATCCTCGTTGCAACCAAATATTACCAAAATCCCATAGCACACTCATTGCATAGGAGCTATCTGAATATATATTTGCTAGAAGATATCTAGAGAGTTCAAGAGCACGTGTCAATGCAAAAACCTCTGCTAACTGGGCACTAGAAAATGGCAGGGAAGCTGATTCAACCACATCATCAATTGTGGTTACTGCATAGCCCACACGAAGTTTTCTATTTCATCTCTGAAGGCTGAACCATCAACAAATAAGGTTACATCCGGGGCTGGCAGGGGCACAGGTGAGAGATCAGGTCTAGCACGGGAAGAAGTTAAAATACTTTGAAAACAATCATGGAACCCATCCTCCTCTACCAGATCTGCCAAAGGAGCCAGGAGCATAGATGGATTGCATATGGATGTAGTATATATTTTTACATGAGACTGAGAAACTATTAATTCAAGAGTCAATAAACGTGTGGAAGATAAAGGTTGTGTTTTAGTTAAATGGAGCTACCTAGAAATGGAATGTGCCACATATACCTCAAGAGGGTGCTGTAGCACTAAAAAATCTGTAATTTCAATTGCAAATGCCACCGAAATCAAACTGCGCAAGCAGGGCGGGAGTCCCAAAGTCACTGAATCAAACCGCTTTGAAAAATATCCTATCGGCTTGCGACCAGTTGGAAATGCTTGCAAAAGCACACAGGTGGCAGATATAGCTGAACTAGCCACATATAATTTGAATGTTAACGAATAGTCTGGAAAAGACAAACATGGAGCAGAGCTTAGTGCAGTCTTCAAATTTACAAAAGCTTCCCACTATGATAATGTAGGTACAATGAGACCCTGTGGAGCTGTAAGGTCTGAAAAATTAGCTATCCATTGTTTACAGAAAATCAACAATCCCAGAAATTCTACATAACAATGCTGGTGTCACTGGAAAAGATAATGACAAAATAGGTTTCAATCTGGCAGAAGTAATTTCATGACCAGCTGGAGTTAGAACAACACCCAGAAAAGTAACATTTTGAGATACAAATTGCAATTTAGACAAATTGACTTTCAGTCCTAATTTGGCAATATGAGCTAACAAAGATAATGAGTCTGCTAAACAGATCTCATAACTTGGTGAACATAAAAGCAAATCATCAACATATTGAATTAAAGAGGATTGGTCAAGCTTCACATCTAATAACGCAGGACTGTCCGTATAGCCCTGGCATAGTCTAGTCCATGTGTACTGCTGATTGTCAAAATGAAAAGCAAATAGAAATTGGTTTTCTTTGCTAATTTGCACTGAAAAATAAGCAGAACTCAAATCTACAACAGAAAACCACGTCGATTTTGGATGGGTAGGTACCTGTGTCCAGATATCATGCAGATTAGGTACCAAGGGAAAGATTGGCAAAATTACCTTATTAACAGCTCGCAGATCTTGCACAAATCGATAAGTCTCTCCATCAGCTTTCAGTACAGGAAGAATTGGAGTATTACACGGCGACGTAGTAGGATAGATGACACCTTGCATCTGTAAATCTTCAATTACCGGTCGAATTCCATCTATAGCAGCTGCTGATAGTGGATACTGTTTGAATCTAGGAAGTTGTACACCAGGTTTTACGGTAATCTTCACAGGAGGAATTGAGAGACATCTGACATTTGATCCTGGGACTGCCCACAGAGTAGATGGAAGCTTTTCGAGATCAGGGTGAATAGCTGTGACATCTGCAGGGGGCTGCACTTCAGAAAGAGAATACAACTGAAAATGTAACTTTCCACTCATCCAGGATAAAGTTGCATGATGTGAAGCCAGGAAATCACAACCCAAAAGATTCACTGGTAATGTGTCTCCTACCAGAAAGTTAGTAGGGTATACAGTCTCTCCAATCTGCAAAGGCAAAGCTTCAAGTTTACGGTGAGGAATTATCTTACCTTCAATCCTTTCACAATGCACTGTTGGAGCATGTGTTAGAAGAGTTTTATAAACTGCAGGCAGATCCTGTAGACGCAGTGCAGATGTCGTAGCTCCCGAATCAATGATGAATTTCACAGTAGAGCCTCCCAGTTTAGCTTCTAACTCACCCTGAGAAGTTACATTCAGATTCAATAATAGTCATGCATCCCAAGAATCACAGTCTTCTGGGTTAGAAAAACATTGATATACAGGAGTGAACTCAGCAGGTGGGGGGAGGAAGGCACGTAGCTCTCTGGCCATCTAAATTCCAATTCTGTGGACAGTCTCGCTGTAAATGGTCACACTCACCACATGTATAACAAGCTCGCATTCCTCTGGCTTGTCCATGCCCTCGCTGAGAAGTGTCTTGCTGATAATTGCCTCGCTGAGAATTCCCATAGTTTCCTCTGAACCTGCCTCTCCCCCGCCCCCTTCCCAGGGCTGGATGCATAGAAGCAATTTGTAAATTAAGCAGTTTAGTCTTCTTTACATCTAATCTGGCTTGTTGTTCCTGCAATTCCTTGAGATATTTCAATTCACTGTACCGTGCACCCTCCAAAATTGCATCAGCTGATCTAGCAGGCCAATCTATTATTGAAGTTTCCAAAATTTCTTTTATTCTTGGAATCAAACCATTTACAAAAATATTAGTAAATCCTGAAGGTGTATCCTCTGTCTCGCCAGAATAATCTTTAAACGCTAGCATACACCTAGTGTGGAAAGCTGTAACTTTCTCACCCCTTTCCTGTGTTAAAGAAGTAAGCTTTGACCAATCTCTCACAGACGTACATGCTACTTTAAGAGATTCTAACAATTTCTCTCTACACAGAACAAAACTATCTCTTTGTGTCTGTTCTTGAAGATCTGTTACAGGGTCTGTCTGTGGCCATACCCAATTATCATCTCTAATTGGATGAGTTACCTTATGAAAGTCAGCTGGATTAATAAAAACAGCTCTAAGCAGATTATCTAGATCTGCCCAAGTAGGATTATAACTATTAATTATTTGAGACCATAAGGACACAATCTACCTGAATTTTCCCTGTAATCAGGAAAGGTTTTAGCCAAATCAAATACTTCTTTAGGACTCCAATTTGCAGGTACAGTCATTGCACCTGTAGGTCCTGTTGGATATACACGAAAAGGATATGCAGGCACTGTATCTTCCTTTACAGATTTTGCATTTACAGAACATGAATCATTATGTTGGCGTAAAACAGTCTGAAGAAAACTTATATCACCATATAATTGATCACATTTCTGCTTATAGGTAAAAAAATGCTTATCCAGATCTTTTTCAATAGCATCAATAAGTTTACTAGAAATTCCCAATTCCTTTGTAGCAGAAATATTATTCCTTACTATTCCTTTTAAGGATTCTATCATTTGTACGATACTTTCTATTTCACGGCTAAGAAGTGTATCCACTTCTCTAAGCTGAGAAATATTACAATTACTGTAATCTTGAATCTTTGCATCTCCCAATATCTTCTGTTTGTTCTCTTAGTTCAGCTGCACAAGTGATCCTCCCCCTTCCAGAAGCTACATGACTCTCAGAAGAAACAGGGGGAGACAATGGGGATGCACTTGGAACTATTCCAGCTCCAGTTACCAATGCAGCCACATCTGCATCATATTCTGGAGAAAGAACGGCTGGGAACTTCCCTGCCCATTCATTATCATTCTCTTGTACTTCACTCACTTTACCAGCATTCTTTAACACAAACAAATCATTCTTCATATCATGTGCCATTCGTTGCCACCAATTAAACACTAGCCCTTCACGGGCATCACATAATTTATGTTTAGCCTGCAAAGCACATTTCAGATAACGAAGTTTATCTATAGAACAATTTCCCTCCAAAGGAAACTGTAGAAGCACATTATCATTAGTCACTGCATGCCAGTGTACAATATAATCAGTAGCCAGATCCCCATACTTCTAATGCATACAATAAGAAGGGCTACCTTTCTGAACAGCTAAAACCTTAGCTTTGTCATGCCATTCACGCAACTGAGATAACGCTCGTTTACCTAACAGATTACCCATTGCTGTCACCATACAATACTCACAAACACCTTCTGCCCTTGCCAGGAATGGAGAAATCTGTAGACCGGCACGGCACCAACTGTGGGCTTTTCTTTGCCCCCCCCTCACCAGCAACCTGCAGGGCTCTTGGAGTCACAGAAAACCACACTCAAAGCAATGAGAAGGGAATCTAAGAGACAGCAATAAAATACCACACACTTCTATATAGATACACCAAAGCTTTGCGGAGAGAAACAAATAGAAACAAGTTCTCTTTGTTTACTCTAACTATTAGCTATGGTTTACTTTATAAGGCTCTTTTGGAGGATACAGCATAATTTCACTTTATTGTTCTACGTCAGGTATTACGTATTCATCACATCATAGGTCAATTTCTAATCAGCATAGGTCAGTATGAGGAGACATATATGTATTCCAAGACATAACTGTTTACTGCTGACTGCTTGATATCTAATAACCCTGAGACTGAAAGGCTAGAGGACAACCTGTCCCTTTTCTTATTTACAGGACTTGTACCTCTTCACCTACTTAGTAAGCAAATATATGAAGTTTATTTCTAAGCAAAGTTCTGAACAAAATTAACTCTTTCTCAGGTTTTCTTAGACAGTCTGGTTGTGTACACCACCCTGTACAGACAAGCATACATTCAGTCACACTATGGCAAGAGGCATGCTTTGTCTCTTGGATCACATGGCTTTCACAGTCCATGTGGTCCCTTACACATATCTCCACATGCACCAAGCACAGTGGAACCTCTCCTCCCAATGGAAGCAAGTGAAAGGCCTTCTTCAAGACAGAGAGTGGTAGTCACTTCTCTCCTAGTGGACTCCCTTCAGTGGTCGCTCTCTCCTCAACTGCCTCGTAGGGTTACCTTTTCAGATGCCTCCACCTCAGCGGATGTTAACAATCCAAACATGGCTGGGGAGCTCATCTCGATGGCCTGGGCACTCAGGACCTATGGTCTCAACAGGAAGACTTGCATCAGATCAACTTTCTGGAGTTAAGAGTGATAACCAGTGCCCTTAAGGTGTTTCATTATCAGTCATCCCATCAATCTATCCTGGTTCAGATGGACAATTAGGTTGCTATATTTTATGTCAGCAAACAGGGAGGCACGGGCTCTCACTTCTTCTGCTGGGAAGCGGTCCACTTATGGATCTTTGGCCTGAATCTCTGAGCTGTTTACCTGCCGGACGATCAGAATGTTCTCACGGACAGTCTGTCGGGTCCTTCGACCTCATGAATGAACTCTTCATCAGAGAATAGCCTATTGCATCTTCGGGCTATGGGGAATTCCGGAGATCAACCTTTTTGCCACCTCGCTCAATGCACAGGTCCCTTGCTTTTGCTCCAGGGTGCCTTCTCTGCATCATCAAGCCCCAGATGCTTTCCTCCTTCACTGGGGAACGTGTCTCCTATGAGCTTTCCCGCCCATTCCACTAATAGCCAAAACACTGTTCAAGCTGCACTCTGACAGGGGCACCGTGACTCTGGTAGCCCCGACAGCCATGGTTTCCCCTGCTTCTTCGACTAGCTCAGCATCAGTCTCTTTGTTTGGGATGCACGCCAGATCTGATCTGGCAGGATCAGGGGGCACTGCTGTGCCTAACTGCTTGGATGCTGAGAGGGTTAATAAAAGGAGTTTGGTCAAACCTGAATATCTGCCAGTCTTGGTATCTGTTCCCTTGTTCCTTCTTACATGTCTCTGTACAGTGCTGCATCTACCTTGTAATAGTTAAGTAGTAATAGAACCGCAAGATCTTGTGCTGCCCCGATTACCCACCTTCCCCCATAACAAGAGCAGTGCTTTAATAAAAATGTAAATAAAATTGGGGCTGCCATAAAACTCCATGACAAAGTAAAAGCTGCTCCCCGTTACTTCATCCTGCCTCTGACTGCTGAAGCGGCACCAAACTGTGTGTCTCACAGTAGCAAGGCCCCGTGATTGGAACACCATGGTGAGAAGGAGCCACCCCCCTTTTCTTCCATTAAGAAAAATAAGAATTCCTTCCAATTGCTTACCAATAAAACCAGCAAGCACCAGTGTAAAGAAGTATGTCAGGAGGCCCTCTCATTTTATTTATTTTTTTAAACAAATTCTATTTCAAATAGCAGTCGGGGGGGGGGGGGCAGAAAGGTAGAGGGGAGGTAAAGAAGAAACAGCAAATTAAATAAGAAAAGGCACTTAAAATACAAAAGGGGAAAGTACAGAAATAGAGTAGTTTAAATAAAAGAAAATCTCCTGAGTTCGCTAGCCAAAGTGAGGGATCTGGACACCTCCAGCTATCACTCAAACAGTGGTTTAGTTTAGTTTATTTGCATTTGATATACCACCCTTCAAGGCTTCAGGGCGGTTTACAATCAAAATAATAATCAAAAGTTGCAGCCAAAGGCCTGAGGAAAAAGGAAAAGAGCTACAATATAGACAGTAAAGAGAAAATAGCAAAGAGACATAAAAACAAGTCATAGAGAGGAGGTTGTAGACAAACAGAAATAAACCAGGTCAATTTGGAGTTGCTGGAAGATTGTATGCTATGATGAAGAGATGAGTTTTTAATTGGGATTTAAAGGCAGAGTAAGTTGATCCTAGTCTGAGTGATGATGGCAAAGAGTAGGACCGTGAAAGAAAAAAGCAGAGTGATGGGTCGATTGAAGATGAGCACGTGAGGGAGAGGGGAGGTGTAGACGATTAACATGTATAGAACGAAGGCTACATGTGGGAACATGAAACTGAAGAAGGTCAGTGAGGTATTGCGATGTGCGGGTGTAAATAGCTCGGTGAACCAATGTAAGGATCTTGAAATGAACACAAGATTCAATAGGAAACCAATGCAAGTGAAACAACAGAGGTGTTACATGGTCCGTGCGGGAAGAATGGGTGATGATTCTGGCAGCAGTGTTTTGTAGTAATTGAAGACGACGTAATTGAGTACGAGTAACACCTGTGAGGATAGAATTGCAGTAATCAAGTCTTGAGATAATTGTAGCTAGAGTAAGGTGGTCAAAGCAGAGGGAGAGAGAAAAGGGCAGATAGACCGAATCTGACGCAGGAAAAAATAGGACGTTTTGGTAAGGTGGGAGATATGACCTGAAAAAGTGAGATTAGAATCAAGTAGCACCCCAAGGTAATGGAAGGTAGAAACCAAGGGGATTGTGGAGGAGCCAATTGAGGGGACAAGTGAAGGAACAGACTCTGGAAGCTCTTCAACCATGGAAGTTTGACTGAAGGCCCAGTTCTCCAGTTGGACCCAGGAGCACTCAAACTAGAGCAGTTCAGTTGCATGGAATGCCCATCACCATCTGCTGGAGACCAAGAATACTGACTAGCAAGTAATTGCAAGGTACCTGATATAGGCAGGAGCTCATAGCTCTTAAGTCTGTTTCCATCTGCTAGCTTACTGGTACAACTCATGCATCCTGGTCGGTTTGGTGGATGAAAGAATGCTTCTTGCTACAGAATTATAGCAAGCAGCCTTCTTACTCATTGCACCATGATTCTGTTGCATTCTTCTCCCAACTGACGCTCTGGGAGTTTGCTAATTTATGCAAATATGCCACAAAATTTTCTAATCCTTGCCACAGTATCAACTCTTCAGTTGATTCAGGAAGCCAGAGTGCTTGTTTTAAGATCTTGCAGTTTCTGCCTTAGGTTCTGTAAGCTGAAACTGCCCATGAACATTGCAAGCAATACGGGATATTCAGAATTTCCCCCTTCCTGCTCAGAGTTAGGACAGCCAGTAATCCATAGCACAGAGGTAGACATGATTATTTGATTTACTAGTCTGTGCTGTTTTAAGCTGGAATTCTTGCTTCCTTGCAGCAAAGTATGACACTTCGAAACATGGTGAAGATGACAGTCAGTGTTAAAGTCCGCAGGGTCACTGGAGGTGAGTAACATACACTGGGTCAGTGTACTGAAAGTGAAGGGCTTGGAAACCAGTAATAGGAAGAGGGATGAGTAATGAACTCTGTCCAGAGCTCCTGAGGGGGGAAGATGGCTATCCCTCTCCAGCCAATCACTCAGTCAGGAGCTCCTGAGGGGGAAGATGGCTATCCCTCTTCAGCCAATCACTCAGGAGCTCCTGAGGGGGGAAGATGGCTATCCCTCTCCAGGCAATCACTCAGTCCAGAGCTCCTGAGGGGGAAGATGGCTATCCCTCTCCAGCCAATCACTCAGTCCAGAGCTCCCAAGGGGGAAGATGGCTTTCCCTCTCCAGCCAATTAGAAGACATGGAGCACACATGGTGCAGAGTGAGCGACTGTCCTCAGCTCCATTGCAGAGGATGATTAAGTTATGAAGAAGTAATTACATGGCAAATGGGAATCCCTACTTTCTGCCCGGTTCTGAAGATCCATTTGTCTATCTGCCTCTTCCAGATGAGCATTATCTATATTTACCACATCAGAGAAAAAGAAATCTTTTACCAGATGACATTGCCACAATAGCTGCAGACTGTTCCAGAGACTCCTGTAGCTACAGCAAGCTAAAAATTAACTTGTAGAAAAAAAGTGTGAATGACCCCCCTTCCTTTGTACCCATGGCAAGTTTCACAGTCTTTATGGAGCCTTAATGTGAGGCTTTGATGACTTTCTCCTATGAAACCCAGTGTAACTGCACTGTTTCTTCACCGAGAGTAGACCTTGGAAAGCTAATCATAGATGTATTGGGTTAGTCCAATAAAAAAGATCTCATCTACTACCATTTTGTGAATCCCTATAGCATCCAATGAGGCACTTGTGGGCCTTGGGAGCTGGATATGGTGGTTGGAATGGTGATTTAAAGAGGAAGTCAGATCAGAACCTGCTGCTCCTTGACTCTCTTTTTTCACTTTGTTCCCTTCAATCTCGGCACCTGGATGGTTCACAAGAGCCTGGTAGTATCCAGATTATTTATATGCTCTACATTCCATTAATTTGACATAATGTAAATGTGTTACCTTTGTATTATGTTATTCCAGAAGTTTGTAAACAGTGTTGTGCACAAAGGAAACAGCATCCCCAGTGTACGGAGTAGAGATTATCTGAAACTTTCCGATGTCTGGAGTATTTCTGCTTGTGTTTGTCTTATTAGAAAGCTTAGATGAGAGGTAGCTGTGACCGAAAACCTACTGTTATTCTTGAAATGAATCAATGAGTAGCCCTGATTGCTATTACTCATGTGAAATGCATGGATGAATAGACCTACAGCTTTATTTCAGGCTCTCTTTCTTATCCAATAATCTCTTAGTGACTGGAAGGGCTGGACATATGGACGATGCACTCTGTTTAGCAGACTCTCTTCCACTGTTTACACCTTACCAGGGAGATGTTGTTTTTTTTTTTTTTTTTTTAATTAAACTAGAGAAGCTTTAAGCAGCATGGAATGGAGGAGTAGCACAGTGGTTAAGAGGGCTGAGAGCAGAGGATGCCAGGGGTCAAATCCCACATCTTGCACTGATGTTCCTTGTAACCGTGGGAAAGTTACTTCCTCCTTCATTGCTTCAGGTACAGCTTAGATTGTAAGCCCTCTCGGTACAAGGAAATAAGTACAGTATTTTACTTGCCAGAAATATTTCACAATGATCGTGGCAGAGGATCACATTTCTGTGAAAATGGCGGCAACACTGGCAATCTCCAGGAACAAGCAGGAATGAGTCTTCACATATGGGTACGTCGGTACCAACGGAGCCTGCACGGGAATGCTCCCCAGCATCCAATCAGAAAGCTTTTGGGAGCATCCCTCGCGCCTGCGCACTGACTTCCCGCCATTTCCATTGTCTCTCCTCAGTTTTCGTTTTTCCGCGGAGCCGGCAGGACATCCTCCTGTCACCGCAGAAACTTTTTTTCTTTAAATACTAATTTTCTTGTTTTCTTGTGGTCGCGGCTGTTTTTTCCCGCCGACACCGGTACCGCCGGTGGTTTTTTTCTTTTCTTTTTCTTAAACTCAGAGAGATTTTTTTCCTCTGTTTCTGTCTTAACTTTTTGGGCCTACAAGGCCTCTCCATCATGGAGCCTTCTTCCCCTAAGAAGTGCCTTCACTGTGGAAAAACAGTTTTCTTTTTAGACTCCAATCACTGGTGTCTAACCTGTTTGGGTCCTGACCCTTTTTCCCCTGAACTATCAGGCTACAATACTGAGAGAAGACCTTCCCTCTTTCGAGTTTCCCTCGATACCGTTTTCCCTCCTGCAGTGAGGGCACCGGGTTTTTCTTCCCTACAGGATCAGGTAACCCACAAACAGTCTGTTAAGACTTGCCAATCCTTGAGTGGTAGGTCTCATGCCACGCATGATGACGGCTCCGGCCTTGCCCTCAAGACCCCATTGGCATTAAAACCCCGGCGGGAGTCTTCGGGCTCCAAAGCATTTCAGGGGTTTCAGGTTGTTCCTGGGGCTCACCCCTCACAGAACATACCTGAGCCGTGCTCGGGGGTGGTATCCGCTTCGAGCGGTACCGATACCCCGGCATCGGCACCGGTGTCGAGTGTTCCACTCTTCACCAGGGATCGTCATCTGGCGTCCTCGGTACCTTCGGGACCGATCGATACGTTCCAGATTGACTTTCCTGTTTCTAAGCCATGCTCGGTGGTGGTATCCGCTTCGAGCGGTACCAATACCCCGGCATCTTCACCAGGGATCGTCATCTGGCATCCTCGGTACCTTCAGGACTGATCGATACGTTCCAGATTGACTTTCCCGTATCTAAGCCATGCTCGGGGGTGGTATCCGCTTCGTGCGGTACCGATATCCCAGCATTGGCACCAGTGTCGAGTGTTCCACTCTTCACCAGGGATTGTCATATGGCATTCTCGGTACCTTCGGGACCGTTCGATACGACCCAGAGTGACTTCCCTGTATCAGCATCGCCGGTACCACCACCGACGTTGGTGCACTCTAGACATGCATCGATAGACTCGCTCCCTTCGATGCCGAGTCTGGAATCGATATCTAGTCTAGATGACTGGGTACCGACGCGCCTTGGAACCGACCCTTTTCGTTTCCTGATACGCAGTACCGAGGATACTCACCAAGACTCTTTGGTTACCTCGGTACCGCTTAAGCAGCCTCCAATGACGGACTCGATGCCATTACCGATATCGGTATCGATGTCGATTCCTGCAGTTACATCGGTGCCATCGATCCTTTCTATGCCTAGTTTGGAATCGATACCTGGCATAGACGATGCAGTACTGACTGCCTCAAATCGTGACTGCCAGTATCATTATCCATCTAGTAAGGTTCTTTTTCTGCACCAGACCAGTTCATCCTCTGGCGCTCAGGCTGCATCTTCAACCTTAGCCTTCCCAGGGATGGTTCACATTGGAGATCCTTCTTTTCAGAAGTTTCTCCTTGACATGGCAACCTTTCTTGCTATTCCTATCCCTGGCTGTAATCTTAACCAAGGCTCTCCTGCAGAAAAGGGAAATATAATGCTTTCTTTACATCATTCTTTGCAGGATCTTCTGAGAATATGGGAATCACCTTTAAGGGTTCCTTCACCTTCTACAGCAACTAGTGTTCTGTATCAGGTGCCCCCCTCTCCAGGGTTTCAAAAGAATCAACTTCCCCATCATTCCATTGTAGTGGAATCAGCAATGAGGAAGGTAAAAAGCAAGAAGAAGCATTCTTCTTATCCGCCAGGTCGTGCTTCTAGAGCACTTGATGCCTTTGGACGTCAAACTTTCCAAACATCTATGCTGGCATCAAGAATTATTTCTTATATGTTTTATATGAGTCTAACACTCCAGGAGGTCACAAAGAAATTATCTCTTTTGACTCCTTTTTTGTCAGAGCCTAAGGCTGCTGACTATTCCTTGCTTCTTAGTCATAGCCGGAATATCTCTTGGTTTCTTTCTCGTGCTTCCCTAGACTCTTTTGAGTCTGTTAGCAGAACTTCTGCTATTGCCATTGGAGCACGTCGTAGAGCCTGGCTCCAAGCTTCAGACTTGAGCAGATGGGCACAACATACACTGGGTAATTCTCCTTGTACTGGAGAAAATCTCTTCAATAAGGAGGCTTTACGTCAGGTTGCTCATTGCTCCACTGACTTCCCTGGTTCTGGAGACCATTCTAAGCTGCCTTCTTCCCCAGGAGGTAGGAAATGTCCTACCAAACCTTCTTTCCCTAAGAAAAGAAGGTTTCACTCTTCTCCTGCCCATCATCCGGAGGTGCCCAAGCAAGGGACACCTCGTCCTAGTCTGAAGTTTCCAAACTCTAGCCAGTCTCGACATACCCAGCAACCATAGGTTCTAAGGGTTACAAATCTACAGTTAACTTCTTCTTAACAGAAGTTTGTTCCCTGTTTTTTCTTTAAGCGGTCAGGATATTCTTGTTCATGTGTTACAGAATTCTCCTCTTCTTACTATTAAGAAGGGAGATTGCAACTATCTCATGATAGTGTCTGGCCCAACATGAACATTTTTTTTTTCCTCAGCTGACTCGCCATATGGGTAGGTCACCCTCCAATGACCTGTTTTCTCTACCCTCTCATCCAGGATTTCCCCTGACTGAGTGGTACCATACTGAAAAGCTTCTCTAGCCTTTCATTCTCACTATAACTCATCAGACACGGACAGGAATATCTCCTCTCCCTTTGTCTGTTCCTCTGTTTTGCACAGAAAGATCCTCTTTGCTGTCTTTCAGCTTCTGTGCATGCAGGAGTTCCAGTATTTGAACCAGCCTCAGTAGTGATTCCAAGCTGATCCTCATCTATCTTGGACGTTCCTACTCACTTTAGGCTTCTCACATTATACTGACTTCAGTCAGTTTTATTTCATAATTCTCCTGCACAATGCTCTCTGCAATCTTCAGAGAAGCTTTCTACTATGGGCCCTTGCTACAGAGCATTGATCTTTGTCTCTGAGGACTATCCTATATGGTAGAATAAAGCTTATAAATCATTCCCATGACTGTGAGGGTTCTCCACACCCTCTTGTCTCCTGTTATAATTCAGAATATAAGCTTTTTCTGTGTGAATATCCAGGGCTATTAGTAACGCATGATACCCTATGTCCCTCCAGTGGATCCTCCTGGTATCTTCTCTATGCGTTTCTACCCATCTACCATGTCAGAGTTCTAAAGGACTCCCGACTTGCTCTTTACAGACTGATCTTATCCTCTGTTTTTCACGCAACCATCCTGGTTATTTTCCTGGATTGCATTCCTGCATCCTCCTAGCCCACGAAAATAGATTCTCTATATATCTGTCAAGTGGGTTTCACCCTCTTGTTATTGGATGAATCTTTCCCCTTCACATTCCCCATGTGAATGTTCTTAGGGGGCTTAGTTTATCTTCAGACTTATTGTCATGTATGTCAATATCTCTATATATGCCTCTACATACATATGTCTGTAAGCTGTGTGTGCATAATTTATGCATATATATATATATATATATATATATATATATATATATATATATATATATATATATATATATATATATATCCACCTATATATATATGTTGATACATATATACACACACATATATATATATATAGATATAGATATAGATATAGGGATATATATATATATCTGTTGGGAGACTTTTTATAAATCGATATGTATTACATACTATCTCCTCACTGTCTATGCTATAGCAATTGTACCTTTCTTAGAGGTTACAGACAGTGAGCTCCTTTTTCCATACTGTTCCTTAGTATGTGAGGACTGTTATGCACACAACCACTACTGTGGTGATAACAGCTTCCGCTTTGCTCTAGGTCTCCCTATCCTTGAAGATTCAAGCTTCAATATCTTTCCTATCTCTCATCAGCTAGGAAAGACAGTGTACATCTTCATTGTTTTGAGTACACATTGTTCTCCTTGGGAATATGGGCTTTTTCCCATACCCCTTCTTCCCTCCAAGACTGGGCTAGTTGTCCAAATCGGTCAGTCTTCTTCTTTTAGTCCTCAATGTTAATGACTCTGTACCTAAAAGAGTTTTCAGCTTTTTCCCATAAAGCTTTCCATTGAAGACCTGCCGTTCTCATCCTACCCCAGTTGATACCTGGATCACCTGCTATTCCAGGTCTGGACCTTCACCCTCACTGCTGTGAGGTCACCTTGAGGATTCCGCTACTACATATCCAGTAGACTCCATCACGCTTTCTACTTCCTACAATCCAGTAGGTAAGCTCCATATTATAACTGTTCATTAAATAATTTTAATGGTACTTATCATACATATCATGGACTCCTCTCCTGTAGTCCTTGGGTTTGCTGTTTTCCTTACAGCTCTTCTATTCTCAACTCCTACCCTCCATTCCCTCATGGGATGCCGGGGATTCCTGTGTGGGAAATGCACTCCTGATCCAGGAACATGCATTTATGGGATTTCCCCCTGGCATCTCTAGCTAGGGAGTCCCCCATATGTGAAGACTCATTCCTGCTTGTTCCTGGAGATAGCACAGTTACTTACCTGTAACAGGTGATCACTGGGAACAGCAGGAATAAGTCTTCACAACCCACCCACCTCCCCTAGGAGTTGTATCTATCTATCTATCTATCTTCCTTTCCTCGTTCTCTCCCTTTGTCTCAGCTAGGAAACTCAACTGAGGAGAGACAATGGAAATGGCGGGAAGTCAGTGCGCAGGCGCGAGGGATGCTCCCAAAAGCTTTCTGATTGGATGCTGGGGAGCATTCCCGTGCAGGCTCCGTCGGTACCGACGTACCCATATGTGAAGACTTATTCCTGCTGTTCCCAGAGATCACCTGTTGCAGGTAAGTAACTGTGCTTTACCTGCATGGAAGAAAGGCCCGGCAATCTAATTCCATTTCTCCAAGAACAAGCAGGAAGTCAGTCCTCACATATAGGTGATGTTGGCACCAAAGGAGTCCATGTGAAGCATTTCCCCAGCTTTCAAAGAAAGTCTTTGGGACATGCTACCACACATGCGTGGTCCCCTTCCCGCCCAAGGGTGCCATCTTGACCAGTTTCCTTTTTTCTGCGGAGCCCAATGGACGTCTGTCCTGTTTCCCTGGAAAAATCCTTGCTAATTATCCTCAAAATAGTTAATTTCCCAGTGTGTGTAATGTCTCCTCTTCCCACCTTGAGCCGGCACTGTCCCCGGTGCTGTTCTCTGCTCCTTTTGTCTTTTATGATCGAGGCTCATCTCGACTGGTATTTGCGCTTTTTTTTCGCCCTGGGGTCGTCTACCGTGTCTGGGTGTTCCCCACTATGTCCCCAGGTGGGTTCAACAAATGTGACCGCTGCAGTCAAATGATGTCACTGACGGACACCCACGACAGCTGCCTATGCTGCCTGGGCCCGGACCTTGACAGTACCTCTTGCAACCTGTGCCAAGCCATGACGCCTAAAGCCAATAAAAAGAGGTTGGAGTTGTAAGAAAAATTGTTCCCTTGGTCTGACTCGGCTCCGGCCTCCTCGATGCTGAGCTCCAAGCCTGGCACTTCCCATGAGGCCCAAGTGTCCTCAGAGTTCCGCAGCAGCGGTTCCTCCAAGAAGACCTCGGACCCCGAGAGAAAAAAGAAAAAATCCTTGAAGTCCACAGAGGTTGCATGAGAGAAAGCTGGTAAAACTGCTCGGAGGAACACGGTTGGCTCTGAGAAGCGCCCTATTGGGTCCTCAAGAAGGCTTCCTCGGGCCGATGGAGACTGTGCGAGGTTCCTCAAGACCGTAGTCCTCATTGAGGATGTACTCACGAGAGTGCCGGCGCCGGGCCCGAGGTCCTCTGTGCCCACGCCAAAAGCTGCGGAGCCTTCTGGCTTGAAAACCAGAATGGCGGCCTTTGAAGTAGAGCATCATTCAGTCATCGAGTCGAGCTCAGAGTGCCTTTGGCCTCGGGTAAGCCCTCGACTCTGGTCGAGGTCTTTGTCCCATTCTTTGGGCATCCGATAGGCAAGGCGATACATTGTATATAGTTGAATGTTTTTTTCTGTAACTGCACATAGTTATCTCATATTCTCTGTAAAATGGTTTGTTTAATGTAAACCGCCCCTGATATCTGGAAGGGGCGGTATAGAAAAACTGCTTCAATAAATAAATAAGGTCCTCTCTGGCCAGTTTCCATGACGCGGACTTCAGGTCCTCCGGAGGCCACTGGCCCCCAGGCCCCAGCCTCAATGTTATGAGTCGCAGGGCCGCAGACTCATCGTCACTGCTCGACTGAGTGGAAGACCGACGATGAGGCGTCCCCGGAAACCAAGATCTTCCTTCGGACCCTTCACCCCTGGTGCTCTGGTGTCATTTTCCACCAGAAGATGTGGTCTTCCATGACTTTGTCAAGGATATGGCCAGGGCCCTCTCAGTGCAAACTGAGGCAGAGGAAGATCCGCGCACCGAGGAACTGGAGATTCTCCAGTATTTATTTATTTATTTATTTAATAATTCTTTTATACCGCGCTATTACAATCAGTGCGGTGTACAATGAACAAGAACATACTACAATGCATACAAGTAACATTGAGTTTTACATTAAACAGGGAACTTCAACAATAGGACAACCGGGGGAACTATGTACAGATTAACTTAATGTACTATGTACAGATTAACTTAATGTTATATACAGTAATATGAAACTCGTTTGGATGTTGTAATGTGGTTCACTAATAGGACTAGAGAGAAGGTTGACCAGCTAGCCCTTTTCAGGTTGTATTGCGGAGCTAGTTTTGATAATGTCTAGGTTGACTTCTGGGTAGCATTTTGTAAACAAGTGGTATTTCAATGCCTTTCTAAATAGGATTAGGTTTTTGATAGCACGGATTTCGTGAGGTAGCGCATTCCAGTTTAGAGGTGCAAATAAGGAGAAGGCCCTGTTGGAGGTGGCCTTAGTGCACTTCGTTATTATTTTTGGGACTATTAAGGTGTTCATTGATGTGGTTCTCCTTTTTCTGTTTTCCAGGGTGACATGGATGAGCTTGCTGATTGGCGTAGGGGGGCAGTTATTTAGTGCCTTGAAAGTAAGGACTAAAGATTTATACTGGATTCTGGCATGTAATGGCAACCAATGCAGTTCTTTCATGATGGGTGTTATATGGTCAGATCTTGATGAGCCAGAAAGGACTCTGGCGGCTGTATTCATGGCTAGGCGGAGCGGGTTCAAAGTTGATTGAGGGAGGCCATGAAGGAGGATGATGGCAAAATCCAGGTGTGGGAGGATTAATGCCTGGAAGGTTGTTCGGAAGTCTGTGGGATCAAGTAGGGAGCGGAGGTGACGTAGCGATTTGATCTTGTAATATATAGTTTTTGTGATGTTCTTGACATGCGTTGTCATATCCAAGTGCTGATCCAATGTGATGCCGAGGTAACGGATGGTGGCTTTTGATTTCAACTCTATGTTGTTGACGAGTAGAGATGGAGGAGGTATGAACTTACGGTTCCTTGTGACAAAAAGAACGTCAGTTTTGTTGTGGTTAATCCGAAGGTTTTGAGATAGTAACCATTCGGCTGCAGCTTCAAAACAGTTGATTATTGGGGAGAATACTGGGTGTTCAATTGTGAACGGCATATATAGGAGGATGTCGTCTGCGTATGCGAGACATTGTACATTAAAGGATCTGATCAAGTCACATATCGGCTGCATGTAGATATTAAACATTAGTGCCGATAGGGACGATCCTTGGGGTACTCCCTGTGATTGCAGGAATGGTTCTGAGGATTTGTGGCCTGTTTTTACTTGTTGCCACCTGTTAGATAAGTAGGATTTACACCACTCGAGTGCTGTGCTTTGAGTCTCCACCCAAGGAAACTCTCTCAATGCCTATGCAGCCGATCCTCGAGCAGCTGCTACTCAGGATGTGGGAGATGCCGGCCTTGGTGCTGGTGCCTTGACACCATTTACCACATTTGGAAGGGCTCCGGGTTCCACAAGCCCCAGCTCCTACATAACTCCAAGGTCATCAAGTTGACGATGCAGAAGCTTAAGAGCCAGAAGACCCACTCTTTGGTCCCTCCTGGGAGGGGCGCTAGATCCCTTGGGCACAAGTATTATCAGGGCTCCATGCTGGGTTGCCAGATGCAAGCCTATGAATTGTACATAGGCATGTACCTAAAGGCTTTAACCCAAGAGTTGTCTGGGTTTTCAGCAGTACCTCTAATATGTGTACGTCCCTCAAAAAATTCTTGGACAATGGCTCGTATAATGTCTATAACTTTGCACCTGTATTTACTCGACTAATCACCCATTTACGATCAATTATATAAGAACTATAAGGTCTCAGACTGAAATCGGCACTATCACTCAGGCTGTACCCTGGACTTGTCTGGGTTTTCAGCAGGGCTTAATGGGGAACCCCTCCAGCGGTTCCAATCCCTGACCTCCGTGTTCAAGGACTGTTCTAAGTTCCTTTCCCGGGCAGCCTATGACAGCTTTGAAACAGCGGCTTGCCTGGCTGAAGTTCTCGAGCAATGGGTCCAAGACAAGCTGCTCGACGTCCCCTGCACTGAGGAGAACCTATTCAGCAAACCTATGGCCGACAAGGCGGCTGAGATCAAGGCCGACATGGTGACTCAACAGAAGCTCTCCAAGAAGACCTCATCCTTTCCTCACAAGAAACCATCGGGGAAAAGACCCCTGTTCCCGAGGAAAAAGGGGCCCTTTCAGTAGAGTCACCACTAGCAGTCCTCCTCGGGCCAGCAACAGGGTTCTCACCCTAAAAAGCAAAGCAATGGGGCTCAGAAGCTGAAGGCACAGAAGCCCCAGGCCCCAGCTCCTGCTCAGTTGGGGGGGAGCTATTGATTTCCAGGGTAGGGCCTCCTCTCCCTTGGGAGACCTTTACCAGCCCACAGGGAGGCCACCTGGCACTCTTCGCCAACAAGGCCTTGAAGCACCACCTCTTCCTCCTGCACTACCCGACAGATAACGCCATATCAGCCCCGTCCATGGGTCCAACACAAAGATCCCAGGACTAGGCAAAATGATGCGAACTCGCCTTGTGCAAGATTGTAAATAGTTACCCCCTGTTATCCAAGTTTAATCACCCTGTTCATTGTAAACACAAAGTACCCAAGGAAATGTGTAGTTCTATGTTCACTGTAAACCACGCTGGTATTGAATAGCGCGGTATAGAAGAGACTGGAAATAAATAAATAAATAAATAAGTGGGTCAGTGTCACCTCGGACAATGGGTATTGCAAGTGGTAAGGGAGGGATACCTCCTACACCTACAGCAGATACCACCCAGGCTCTTTCCAGGAGAACCAGTGCGACCTCTCCTTCACCAGACCCTTCTGCTCTCAGAACTCGCAGGTCTGCTCAGGGACAATGCAGTAGAGCCTGTACAAAAAAAAAAAAACACCTATGGGGAAAAGGTTTCTACTCCAGCTACTTTCTTGTCCCAAATAGAACTGGGGGCCTCAGGCCCATTCTAGACCTGAGAACTTAAACAAGTTTCTGGTGAGGGAGATGTTCAAAATGCTCTCCCTTGGAACACTGCTGCCTTACCTCCACCGGGGAGGTTTGGCTGTGCTCCTTGGACCTAAAGGATGCATATACTCACATCCTGATCCACCCCTCCCACAGGCAGAACCTACGGTTTGTGGTGGGAGGAGGACACTACCAGTACAGGGTGGTACCCTTTGGCCTGGTCTCTTCACCAAGGGTCTTTACCAAATGCTTGCGGTGGTAGCCGCCTACCTGCACCTAGAAGGGGCTTTTGTCTTCCCCAACCTGGACAACTGGCTCATCAGGGGCAGTATGGCCTCAGAGGTCAGTCAGGCCACAGAGCATGCAACCCTCCTTCTGCAGCACCTGGGGTTCATCATCAATTACCCCAAATCCTATCTTTCTCCAGCCCAAAGCCTGGAGTTCATTGGTGCGTAGTTTGGTCACATTACAGGGTAAGGCCATCCTCCCAAGAGAAAGGGCAGAATGCCTCAGGCAACTTGCAGGAGAGGTACAACGCCGCCGGTCAGTCCTGGCTCGTCTCCTCTTCTGCCTACCAGGCCATACAGCCTCGATGGTTCACGTTATACCTTCAGCCTGCTTACACATGAGGACAATTCAGTGGTGCCTACCCTTGCAGTGGATTCAGACCATGGGCAAGCTGTGGGATAGGGTCAGTGTTATCAACCAGCTAGTGGAGTCCCTCAACTGATGGCAAAACTTGTGCCCCTTCCATGCACCTGCACCGCAGAGGATCCTGACCACAGGTGCCTTCCTCCTGGGTTGGGAGGCACATTGTGGAGACCACTGCACACAGGGCAGCTGGTCTCAGGAGTCGTCACTCCTACAGATCAAATTACTGGAGCTCAGGGCAGACATTTTGGTCCTACAAATGTTCCGCCACCGCCTGTGACACTGACCCATGGAGATCCAGATGGACAATGAGGTCGCCATGTTCTATATGAACAAGTAGGGGTGCACTGGTTCATACTCCCTCTGCCAAGAGGCAGTGGCCCTCCTCTCCTTCGCAGCATGCAACAGCATGCTTCTGCGAGCGGTATACCGCCTGGGCCAGGACAATTGCCTAGCGGACAGGCTGAGCAGAGTCCTTCATCCACATGAGTGGTGCTTCAACCCCAGAGTAACAAAGCAGCTTTTCCACCTCTGGTGCAGGCCCATGATGGACCTATTCGCCTCTCTGGACAATGCACAGCTACCCCACTTCTGCTCCTGTCAGCTGCACCTGGAAAGAGTGGCGGCATATGCTTTCTTGATCTCGTGGTCCGAAGGCTTACTGTATGCATTCTCACTGACCCCCTCTGGTCACCAGGACCCTCTTCAAGATCCAGAGCAAAAGGGCATCAGTTATACTGATTGCCCCCCAGGTGGCGCAGGCAACCTTGGTTCTTGGGAGTCCTTCCTGCACCCCAATCTAGGGTTGCTTACGTTAACAGCGTGGCTGCTGAAAGGGTAGTGTTGGCCCCTTTCCATTTTCCAGGTGAGGAGATTCTACTGGCCTCCTGAAAACCATCCACCAGACAGGCTTATGCCTTTAAGTGGAGAAGATTCTTCGCCTGGTTTGCAGAAAAGGATGAGAATCCCTTCTGCTGTGTGCAACTAGTACTTCACACACCGGGCTGAAATCTAACTTGGTGAGGATACATCTGAGCGCCATAGCCACTCACCACTATCCTATCGAGGGGTTCCACTGCCCTATCGAGGGAAAACGCCTCTCAAGCCAGCCCCTGGTCTCCGGGTTCCTCCGGGGCCTCCTGTTATCCAAGCCCCTTCTCCACCCTTCGGCAGCAGAGTGGGATCTCAACACGGTGCTCTCCCAGCTCATCAAACTGGCATTCGAGCCCCTGGCCTCTTGCCACCTGCGGTACCTGTCTTGGAAAGTAGTCTTTCTGGTGGCCTTTATGTCCGCTCGAAGAGTGAGTGAACTCCAGGCCCTGTTGGCAGATCCACCATATACAAGGTTCTACAAGAACAGGGTAGTGTTCCACACACACCCCAAATTCCTCCCAAAGGCGGTGTCGTCTTGCTATCTCAATCAAGTGATGGTCCTCCCCACCTTCTTTCCGCGACTTCATGCCAGCAAAGTGGAACTAGTACTTCATATACTAGATTGCAAACGGGCCCTGTCCTTCTACTTACAGCGGACTCAGACCCATCGAAAAGCACCTCAGCTTTTCATATATTATGACCCCAGCTGACCGTGGCTCCCCATGACTAAACAAATTCTGTCCATTTGGGTGGCAGATTGCATTGCCCTCGCCTATGAGCGAGCAGGCCTCTCCCTTCAGCACCGGATCATAGCACGTCACATGAGGGCAATGGCCATGTCAGTCGCCAATCTCCGCTCTGTGCCGGTGTCGTAAATCTGCAAGGCCGCCATATGGTCTTCAGTTCATAATGTTCGCAGCTCACTACTGCCTGGAAAGTGAGTCCCGCAGGGACAGTGCCTTTGGCCAGGCAGTACTCCGTAATATTCTTGGGATGTAGGCAGCTCCTGTCCTCCAACTCTTCTGTGTTCAAGCTACCAGAGTGATAGTGTCGCTGGACGCTAGGATCTTGCAGTCTCTCAATGGGGACTCACCTTCTGCAATGCACAGCTACCCAATTTGGTCACCTTTGGCGCTGTCGTGGTTCAGTGCTAGGGAGTCCCCCCCATATGTGAGGACTGACTTCCTGCTTATTCCAGGAAAAAGCATAGTTACTCACCTGTGACAGGTGTTCTCCAGGGACATCAGGAATCGGTCCTCACAGCCCTCTCTCCTCCCCTGGGAGTTGCTTTCCTACCTTGTTTTAGTTTTTATTGCTGTCCTAGCTATATCATCTGACTGAGCAAGATAGCACCCTTGGGCAGGAAGGGGACACGCATGTGTCGTAGCATATCACAAAGACTTTCTTTGAAAGTGGGGAAATGCTCCTTGTGGTCTCCTTCAGTGCCGATGACACTCATATGTGAGGACTGATTCCTACTGACCCTGGAGAACACCTGTTACAAGTGAGTAACTACGCTATCCTGCCACAAAAAGCCAGTGGATAGTGAGAAGAAAACAAATTGCAATATAATGCTGGAAGATGAGAACCCCCAGTCAGAAAGCACTCAAAAGCTAGAAAAGAGCTAAAGACACTTACGAACAAAGCCAACATTTATGATGTGGTTGGATCAAAATTTCTGGGACATATCACTGCTGATGTTGCTGCACATGAAATGAGAATCAGGAATTGCAAAGATGTCTTACATATTGGGACATGGAACATAAAGCATGAACCGGGGGGAACTAGAGGTGGTCAAGAATGAAAAAGAACATGCACAGCTCAATCTGTTGGGTATCAACAAACTAAAATGGACTAGCATCGGTCAGTTTGAATATGATGATCACATGGTATATTATGCCGGACGTGAAGGATAAAGAAGAAATGGTGTTGCATTTATAATTAAGACGAAATTTGCAAGAACTGTCATGAAATACAGTACAATCAGTGAATGCATCCCTACAACTATTATTCAGTTATATGTACCAACAACAGCTGCAAAAGAGGAAGGTTGATCAGTTCTTTGAACAAGTGCAAACTGAAATTGTTACAGTATGCAAACAGGATATCCTGATAGTCATGGGTGACTAGAATACAAAAGTTGGCAACAAATAAGAAGGCAAAGTGATTGGAAAATATGGGCTTGGCAACAGAAATGAAGTTAGAGAAAGACTGATAGAATTCTGCAAGACCAACAATCTATTCATCTCGAACACCTTCCACCAACACTAGCGGTGACTGTACACATGGGCTTCACCCAATGGATTGTACAAAAATCTAATTCACTACATCTGTGTAAGCTAATAATGGAAAAGCTCAATTCTCCCAGGACAAGCAGGATGAGTCAGCCACAAGTGGTGACGTCATCCGACGGAGCCAAGGACAGAAGTACTCTCAGTAGCCCAGAAGGCTTTAGCCCTCTGGGCGTGACCACTAGCCCTGCCCTCAAGACCCGCCCCTAGCTGGCCAGATTTCTTCCACTTGCCAGCAAGACGTGTTTCCTTACTCTCAAGACCAACAACAACTTAAACTTACTTCAATGAAGAAACCTGGCTTCAAAAAATGTTTGGGGTGCTCCAGGAAGATGGCCAACGCAGATTCTCATCAGCTGTGCGTCCGATGCCTTGGTAAGGAGCACCCCATTGAGGATTGCCTCTCTTGCGCCCGTATGTCCCCCCAGGCTCTCAAGTCACGTAAGCATGCTCTCTTTGACTCCGCGGCTGCCGAGTCTACCGCCACTGCATCCAGAATTGCTCTAGGAACTGCCGCCGATCACACTCCGGCCAGGACATGCCTTCTCAAGCCTCTGTTCCCCGCCGTGATGTTGAGACTCCCTCTACCTCGTGTCTTCCTACGGAGGCTGCCATGTCTGCCCGACGAGACTCTGCCCTACTTCCTGCTCCTCTTCCGGGTCCCAGCCACCCGACCTCTGAACCTGAGCCTATCAGCGCTGCCTTCTCACAATGCAGGCCTTCCGATGCGCTGAGGAGCACAGAGGGACGGCGCAGATCTTCTCAGCACAGGCTAAGCCTGCACCGACACCACCGGAGCCACCACAGATCCCAGAGCAGACAACGGAGCCGGCATCGATCTTCCTGCAGCAGGAGCCGGCGCCGCAGCACCAGTCACTCCCCTGATCACCGTCAGCACGGCAGGCAGCGCAGAAAGCAGCAACGGAGCAGGAGCAGACACAGTGACAGCCGGAGTTCATCACGGCGCAGATCTCAGCGCCATAGGAGCAGCCGCAGCTGCAGCAGGGACAGGGGGTCGAGCCAGGGGAGTCGCTATACTCAGTGCAAACAAGCGCGCAGTCTTCTTCTCCCTCTCTTGCGTCAAGCCACAAGGATGGTGAGTCCTCTCCTTCCTCTCAATCCTCTTTGGCTGGCTCTATATCTTCAGACGACGATGAGGAACTGTTGCACAACCCCCCTGATCCTACAGCACCAGCTGCTCCACTGCAGCAGGCCCCTGAGACACTTCAGCTGTTCACAGACATGTTCCAGCAGTGGGCCTCCTCTCTATCCAGCCTGGCCTCTAAACAGTGGTTGATGCCACCCCCTCAGCCCGCTCCTTCTGTGCCTGCTACCACTCCTCAGCCCGCGCACTCTGTGCCTGCTACCACCGAGCTGCTTCTTGCAGCCATCCCATCACCTCCACAGGCAGACCCCACCGATCCTCCCTCTCAAGCCGGGCCCAAGCCGACCAGAGACTCCATCTCAACTGCCTCTGACCACCCCTCAACCTCTGACAACTCTCCCAGTTCTCCAGAGGATTTGTCCTACTACAAATTCGTCTGTAAGGTTATTTCCTCGCTATCCATCGCATGTCTGGACACCCCGGATCAACGCGATGAAGTACAGGGCGCCCTCAAGTTTGTTGACGCCCCCAGGGCTATCACCGCTTTTCCGGTTCATCAGCTCCTCCAGGACAACCTTGTCAAAATGTGGCAGACCCCCGCTTCCAACCAGGCCTGCCCTCGTAAATTGGATCTCAAGTATGCCATTCAGCCCTCGCCTGGATTTGATAAGATGCAGCTACCACATCAATCTATTGTTGTTGAGTCTGCTCTCAAACATTCAAAGTCTTCCCGTGTCTCCGCTAATGCACCCCCGGGAAAGGACAACAAACTTCTGGACGATACGGCAAAATGGGTCTACCAAGGAGCCATGTTAGGCGCAAGAATAGCAGCACATCATTCAGCATGCTATCTACCAAGACCTGCTAGTCACCAACATTAAATCCGCCGTCGCACAGCTCATCGAGCCCCCACCAGCTCTCATCTCCTCCCTGGCAGAGCTCGAGGAGGCCAATAAACATCAAGGCCGGGCAGCCCACGATGCTTTTGAGACAGCTGCCAGAACTGCGGGCTCGGCCATCTCCGCGCGTCGCCTAGCCTGGCTCAGAGCTTCAGGGTTGCGATCTGACTCTCACGACAAACTTGCAGATGCCCCTTGCGCTGGCGACTCGCTCTTCGGTGATAAAGTAAAAGACACGGTGAACGACATGCGAGAGCGCTGTACCACTCTCCAAACCCTTGAAGAGAACTCTGGTCGTCCTCACTCTTACCGCAAAGGCACTTCGCACAACTCTTCATCCTACAAGCGTTACAACTCATACCGCAAATGGCAACAGCCACGGTACAAACAGCAGTCTTACCAGCAGCCCTACCGCCAGAAACCGAGACAGCGAGAACGCGCTCAGAAGAAGGCCACGCCCGGCCCAGCTAAAAACAACCCCAGTTTTTGACTCTCCGCCCTGCCTGCACCTATCGATTGGGGGCCGCTTGTCCGCTTTCCGGCGTTCATGGGAGACCATAACGACGGACAGGTGGGTGCTCAACATTCTCAAGCAGGGCTACAAAATAAAATTCGCCTCATCTCCACCTCGGCACTCCCCACCAGCGAGCAACACCCCCTCCCAGCATCTTGCGGCTTTGACCTCAGAAATTGCTCCGCTCCTGCTGTCCAGAGCCATCGAGCCTGTTCCTCCCAGCGACATCAACAAGGGGTTCTACTCCAGGTATTTCCTCGTTCCCAAGAAGTCGGGGGGCGTTCGACCCATTCTCGACCTGCGGAAACTCAACAAATGTATCGTCAAGGAGAAATTCCGGATGTACTCCGTCATCCATCCTCCCTCTCATCCAGACAAAAGAGTGGTTAGCCTCTCTGGACCTCCAGGATGCCTACACCCATGTTCCCATGCACCCTCACCACAGAAAATTTCTACGCTTCAAGATAGCGGGCAACCACTACCAGTACAAGGTCCTCCCCTTCGGGCTATCCCCTGCGCCCAGGGTATTTACCAAATGTGTGGCAGTGGCAGCGCACCTTCGCAAACTCGGGATAGTCGTCTTCCCCTATCTGGACGATTGGCTATTCACCGCATCGTCTCCCGCGGACCTAAAGAGCACAGTCAAGAGGGCGGTGGCGCTTCTGAACTCTTTGGGGCTTCCTAGTCAACTACGGAAAGTCACACCTCAACCCAGTTCAGAGGCTGGAGTTCATCGGAGCTTACATAGACACTACACGGACCAGGACCTTCCTCCCGCGAAGCAGGATGAACACTATCATTCGCCTGTCCTCACAGGTGCTGAACTCCTCGCGGGCGACGGCATGAACCCTTCTTCGTCTCCTGGGGCACATGGCGGCCACCACTCATGTTCTTCCCCTCGCGAGGCTGCACATGAGAGTTCTCCAGTGGCACCTTCGCTCACACTGGTGCCAGCACTCTCAGCCCCTGTCCGTCATGATACCCATCGACCCCTCGGTGTCCAGAGCAATCCGCTGGTGGACCAACTCACAATCTGAAACAGGGCAGGAGTCTCCAGCCAGCCGCACATCAAGTCACTGTCACCACAGATGCCTCTCCCCTAGGCTGGGGTGCACATTGTGCTCGATTCCGCACTCAAGGCTCATGGTCGACAACAGAAAAGGCATTACACATCAATGTCCTCGAACTCAGAGCTGTCTGCCTAGCGCTTGTGGCCTTCCAGGAACATATAAGAGGCAAAGTTGTCAGGATCCTAACCGACAACCAAGTGACCATGTTCTACATAAACAAGCAAGGGGGACAGGGTCGAGGAGTCTTTGCAAGGAGGCCCTTCACACCTGGCGCATCGCCCTCTCATACAAGTGCAGCCTCCAGGCATCCTATCTCCCAGGGGAGGAGAACGTCATAGCCGATCGCCTCAGCAGGCAACTAAACCCTCACGAATGGTCTCTCCACATAACTGTAGCGGAGTCGCTCTTCACAAGGTGGGGTCAGCCAATCATCGATCTCTTCGCGTCTCCGGAGAACGCCAAATGCCGTCTATTTTGCTCCAAGAGACCCGCCCCACACAGGGTGGCAGCAGACGCCTTTGACGTGGCATGGAATCAGTGGGCCCTGGTGTATGCCTTTCCCCCCACCCCGCTCATCACGCTGACTATCCAGTGCCTGATCAGGGACGGGGCCACGGCCATCCTGGTAGCCCCTTATTGGCCGAGGCAAGCCTGGTTCCCATTCCTACACCGCCTGGCACTGGAACCCCCTATCCGCCTACCCCGGAAATCGGACTTGCTCTCACAGGACAACGGCATGCTGCTCCACCCAAACCTTCAGTTGCTATCGCTAGCGGCTTGGAAGCTGAGAGGCTAACCCTAGCACCTTACAACCTCGCTGCTGATGTACAGCATGTCATCCTAGCGGCCCGACGCCCTTCCATGCGTAAATCCTACAGTCTGAAGTGGCGCCGTTTCAGCCTCTGGTGCGAGGTGCGGCACATAGACCCCTTTTCTTGTCCGGTGCCGTCGCTCCTCCAGTACCTCTCTGCCCTTTTGGCAAGTGGGCTGCGGACACAGTCAGTTCGAGTCCACCTGTCTGCCATAGTGGCGTTCCATCAGCGCATTGGAGAATCCTCGGTGGCAACGCTTCCTCTAGTGACCCGCTTCATGAGGGGCCTGTTCAATCTACACCCCCCTGTCACTCAGCCTGTGCCTCCTTGGGACCTTAACATCGTCCTTAACCAGCTCACGGGGGAACCCTTCGAGCCTCTCCAGCTTGCAAACCTAAAATTCGTCTCCTGGAAGACGCTATTCCTTCTTGCCATCACCTCTGCCAGGCAGATAAGCGAGCTTCACACCCTCGTAGCTTACCCGCCGTATACCACTCTCCATCAGGACCGTGCTTGCCTTCGGACTCACCCAAAATTTGTCCCAAAGGTGGCCACTGCTTTCCACATCAATCAGACCATTGAGTTGCCATGCTTCTTACCAGGCCCTCACTCTGACCAAGAACAGCAACGGCTCCACACCCTGGACTGTGTTAGGGCCCTCCGTTGCTACTTAGAATGGCCATCCACCCTTCGGAAGGGCTCCCAACTGTTTGTTTCATACGACCCTAACAAACCCGGGCGCCCTGTGTCCAAGCGTACCTTGTCCATCTGGATCTCCTCCTGCATCTCTCTATGCCTCTCACGTGCGGGAGCTCCTCCCACCTCTGGAGTCAGAGCTCACCACCTGAGAGCATTCGCAACCACTATTGCTAATCTGAGATCCGTCCCAGTCCCGGACATCTGCAGAGGAGCCACTTGGGCCACCGTCCATACCTTCCAGCGCCACTACTGCCTGGATATGGCGAATCAAAGCGGACCCGCATTCGGTCTTGCGATTCTGTCTGCGGCCTCCAATCTGCCGCCTGATGCTCAGCCGCACTAAGACTGCATGACTCCAGCCTTAACAAAGCATTCCGTCTGCACGGCGACACCTTCCTTCTGCCACTGTTTGCTCTAATGCGCATTGTGTTGCACTATTGTTCCGCACTTTTACAACGTTTTACACTGTTATTGCACTGCTATGCCACTTTGACTGTGAGTTTGCACATTTTCATGCTATTGTTTGCTGTGTTGCACATTAAACACTGTTGCACTGTGACTGTGATTTTGCACATTCCCATGCTATGTTGTTATTGTTTGCTGTGTTGCACATTAAACACTGTTGCACCTTAACGCCCTGTCTTCATTAATTTCATGAATCCCCCAAACCCTCTCGCCGCTGTAAGTGTAGCTTGGGAGGCACCACTTGTGGCTGACTCATCCAGCTTGTCCTGGGAGAAAGCAAGGTTACTTACCTGTAACGTGAGTTCTCCAGGGACAGCAGGATAAGTCGGCCACACCTTCCCACCCGCCTCCCCGGCAAGAGGATGGGGGGGACTCTTGGCAGCACGCCTCTGTGATCCGCCTCCTAGCTCTTGCGTGCCTCTGCTGGGGAAGATCTGGCCAGCTAGGGGCGGGTCTTGAGGGCAGGGCTAGTGGTCACGCCCAGAGGGCTAAAGCCTTCTGGGCTACTGAGAGTACTTTCGTCCTTGGCTCCGTCGGATGACGTCACCACTTGTGGCTGACTTATCCTGCTGTCCCTGGAGAACTCACGTTACAGGTAAGTAACCTTGCTTAACATCAACAAAGACATAACCAAGAGCTAACTGTGGTACAGATCACCAGCTACTAGTATGTAAGCTCAAATTAAATCTGAAAAAGAGCAAGCCACTCATGAATGTAGCAAAATATGATCTTAAAAATATACCACCAGAATTTGAAGTCTGCTTGCAAAATTGATTTGCCGCTTTGGGTATAAATGACAGACCCAGTTCAAGCATTGTGGAACCTGTGTCTTTTGGGGAAACTGCTAGGTACATATGACCTAGATTGGCCACTGTTGGAACCAAGATACTGGGCTTGATGGACCTTGGTCTGACCCAGTATGGGCATATCTTATGTTCTTAGCAGCAGAAGAGCTATGAGATGACATCAAGAAAGTTGTGCTTAAAGAAAGGAAAAAGTTTCTGCAAAAGGTGAAAAAGTTCAAACAGTCAAAATGGATGTCCAAAAAACTCTCAAAAATTGCTCAAAAACTCAGAGACCAACACCCTACCACTTGAGTGAAATTTAAGTAACTGATACTCCACTATTTTTTGTCGGAAGTTTTTGCCATGAGAGATTCCTCTCTCTTGAAGCGTAACTTCCCTTTTAATCAATTTTGTGGTAACCTAACCACTGCATAAAATATTGTGAAATAATCGCATTCAAACTTAATGCTATATCACAATAACATCCTCCTAACTCCACACTGCAGATATTGTCGAACACAGTACTGCGTTTAGAGCCACACTCCAATTTCTGGCCCTGTTTCAATGCTTAGAAATCTGCTAACGCTTGTACTCATCTGATTAATGCGTCCTGCCACAGGAACTTCAGCGTGTTGACTTTTTAACTTCGTTCGCTCAGCTGCTTTATGCAGCGCCTTTTCAGAAAAAATAGCACAGTTCGCCCTCCTCTTGAAGCAGACGCCTCCGTTGTTTCAGTCACACTTACTGATCAAGATTGAAGGTAACAATTGGAATTTTAAACCCATCAGCCAATGCATAGTTGTGACGTCAAAGTAAGCGCATCCAATCTAGTTCTAGGTTCAACCCCTTAGGTTCCAAAGATCCAATACGGAAGATCCAACTCTGTTCCAACCATTGGAGACGTTGTTCTCTGTCTCCTCCTCTAGGACTCTCTGGGACATGATCTATGACTCGCCATTGAAATTCAGAAAATGAGTGAATAAGTTCCAAGCAATGTTGAACTAGGGGAGCCAAACTTACTGCATTCCGTATTCGCGAAGCATGCTCTTGTAAGCGAAGTTTTACTTTCCGAATAGTCCATCCGACATAAAGCTTTTTACAAGGGCAAACCAATATGTAGACCACAAAAGATGTCAAGCATGTCGTCGACCATTTAGAAGTCTGCTTTATATTAGTATTGGGAATATGCCATTCTTTACCCTCAATAGCCCGCTGACATACATCACAGGACAAACCCTTAGGACAAAAATAATGTCCGATTGGATAGTTCCCTTACAAGAGCATGCTTCGCGAATACGGAATGCAGTAAGTTCGGCTCCCCTAGTTCAACATTGCTTGGAACTTAATCACTCATTTTCTGATTTTCAATGGCGAGTCATAGATCATGTCCCAGAGAGTCCTAGAGGAGGAGACAGAGAACAACGTCTCCAATGGTTGGAACAGAGTTGGATCTTCCGTATTGGATCTTTGGAACCTAAGGGGTTGAACCTAGAACTAGATTGGATGAGCTTACTTTGACGTCACAACTATGCATTGGCTGATGGGTTTAAAATTCCAGTTGTTACCTTCAATCTTGATCAGTAAGTGTGACTGAAACAACGGAGGCGTCCGCTTCAAGAGGAGGGTGAACTGTGCTATTTTTTCTGAAAAGGCGCTGCATAAAGCAGCTGAGCGAATGAAGTTAAAAAGGCAACATGCTGAAGTTCCCGTGGCAGGACGCATTAATCAGATGAGTACAAACGTTAGCAGATTTCTAAGCGTTGAAACAGGGCCAGAAATTGGAGTGTGGCTCTAAACGCAGTACTGTGTTCGACAATATCTGCGGTGTGGAGTTAGGAGGATGTTATTGTGATATAGCATTAAGTTTGAATGTGATTATTTCACAATATTTTATGCAGTGGTTAGGTTACCACAAAATTGATTAAAAGGGAAGTTACGCTTCAAGAGGGAGGAATCTCTCATGGCAAAAACGTCCGACAAAAAATAGTGGAGTATCAGTTACTTAAATTTCACTCAAGTGGTAGGGTATTGGTATAGATTAGAGTGAAGGGTTTGAGATTTAATTAGTTCAAAAACTCAGAGAAGCAAAAGCCAGAGGAGAAAGAGAGGTAATCCTGGAACTTTACAGAAATTTCCAATGTGCAGCAAGGCAAGACAAAGAAGTACTATAATGATGCATACAAGGAAATAGTCAGAAACTATCAGAGGAAGAACAAAATTGGCTTTCCTAAAGCTATGAGAGTTAAAGAGAAAATTCCAGCCTTGAATTGGATTTCTAAACGTTGCTCAAGGATACATGTTGAATGGTGCCGATAAGATCAAGAAAAAGTGGAAATAGTACGGAGTCACTTATACCATAAAGATCAAGTGGATGAACAGCCATTTCGAACTGTACCTTATGATCAGGACCCATTGGTGACGAAAGAAGTCAAAGTAGCATTGAAAGCATCATAAAAGAATAAAGCACCAGGCATTAATGGCATTACCACTATTATTCCTTATTTGTATAACGCTACAAGGCGTGCACAGCACTGTACAGAGACATATAAGACACTGGTCCTGCTCATCAGAGCTTACAATCTAATCAAGATGAAGAACCTGGGGACTAGAGTTTGATAGGATGCACATAAGTGGTGAATAATAGAGTGAAGGGCATCAGGATCCAAAAGCAGCCTTGAAAGTATGAGTTTTTAGCCTAGATTTGCTCTGATCCCACATTCCAGCAAGGTGCTACTCAAGATAATTCAGCAGATACTACAACCATACTTGGAATGAGAATTGCCTGAAATGTAAGTAGGGTTCAGGAAAGAGGGAGGAGCAAGAGACATCATTGTGGATATGAGATGGATCCTTGAAAGGGCAAAAGAATACCAAAAGGATATCTAATGGTTTTATTGATGCCGGCAAGGCCTTTGTGTAAATCATGAGAAACTCTGGGCCACATTAAGCAGCATGGGACTTCAAGAACACCTAATAGTTCTCATGCACAACCTTTACATTGATCGAGAAGAAACAATTCAAACAAAACAAAGGGAAACAGAATGGTTTTAAAATAAGCAAAGGTGTATATTAAGACTGTATATTGTTTAGTTTATATGCAGAAGAAATCATCAGAGAAGCAGGATTGTATGAAGGCAAAGGCAGTGTGGATTGGTGGAAGACTGAACATTCTTCACTATGCTGATACCATGTTACTTTCTGAAGGTGAAGACAATCTGAAACATCTGCTAATCAGGATCAAGGAACTTGGTCTTAAAATGGGTTTGCACCTTGACACGAAGACAAAGATCCTAACCACTGGCAAAATCAATTATTTTGTCCTTGGTGGAGAAAAAACAGAAATAGTAGACAACGTTAACCTGCTTGGATCAATAATCAATAAAGAAATGACAAGCAGTCAAGAAATCTGATGACGCATTGCTCTTGGCGGAACAGCTATGAAGAACCTAGACAAGATTCTCAAATGCAGACACATAACTCTGCATACAAAGATTCAAATTGTCCAAGCCATGGTATTTTGAAGAAAAATAAGAAGAAAATTGATGCCTTTGAATTATGATGTTGGTGAAGAATACTTTGTATACCATGGACTGCTCGAAGAGCAAATCAATTGGTACTAGAGGAGATCAAACCTAAGCTTTCTTTAGGAGCTCAAATAAGAAGACTTAGACTTTCGTACTTTGGACACATCATGTGAAGAGAGAGACATGGGGAAGGGGGATATTTACAGGTTTTGTAGACCTGCAAACCATGTAAATGCTGCTCTGTGAAGTATTCAGCAGAACTAATAGCACTAGTGCTGCTGAATACCCGCAGATGCTGGTGCTTCATGCCCCGATGTTAAGCAGTTAGCATCAGAGTGCTCAGGACAGAGCGCAGGCAGCAGCCATCGATAACCAATCAGCAGTGATATTGAGCTGCTGCCTGATTAGCGATATACAGGATATGCTGGCCTAACGTTTGCCACCTTAGCTAACTGGGCAGCAGCACAATATTGCCGCTGCACAGTTATCTTTGCGGCAATGCGACAAACATGGGTATTCAGTGCCAGGGCCAGATATGACCCCGGCATTGAATTTCAGCACTGGCAGCTAGCCACTGGCACTGAATATACGCCCCCCCCTCCCCCGTCATGCTTAGCAAAGTTGAAGATCAGTCAACATCAACTTAACAGCCTTAATAACAATAACCACTATGCCCATATTATCTTTTGAATATGGTTGAAAAATGAAAAGTGGCGATGATGCCATGACTAATATGAGTCTGGCAACTGTGTAGACTTGTAATTGTGGCCTTTTTGCAGGTATTATGTTATGTGCTTACAAGTTTGCTTTGGTCTGCATTATTTCTATGCTGAAGACTTTGTTGGCAAATAAACTTTATCACTTGAAATACATATAAATAAATAAATAGTACACACATGTGTTGCTTGGAGAACTGGTGCAAACCTCGTACCTAAAACCTACACATGGACTTCTTTACAATGTGGATAGTTTTGAAAATTGCATCCTAAACTTAAGGCACAAGCCACGCGTAGGGGGTAATTTTATAATAGGACCCTTTATGCACTTTTATAAAATAGGCTCCCAGAACCAGCCCCAGTTTTGTGCAAATGCCCGAATTTACACTGGCTGTGAAGAAAGTAAAAACACATGCACCCACGTGTTTTACCAAATATGTCTATACATCATGGGGGTCATTCCGAGCCATGAATAGTGGGGATGGACGTCCCATTCGGCCTTCCCCAGTCCCATCCTCCTTCCCCACAAGTTAGATGGGGGCGGGAAAGGGGAGGATCGGGGACAGTGTTAGGGCGGGCAGTGGACAGTTGCCAGCCCTAGAGGTCCAGGGCCGATTCTAATGTTGGCCCTGTACGTCCAGGGCCGGCGACTTGAATGGGCAAGTTATTTCACCTCCGAAGTGAAATAACTTCCCCGATGCAGCAGGATCAGCGGGTCTGGGGCATGATAGCAGCAGGAAGGAGTGGAGAGTATTCCCTACAGCCTGCCTCTGTCCCAGGGAGGCCAGATCGGGGGTCAGACTTCAGGAAAAGCAATTTGGAGGCCGGCAGCTGGGGATCACGACTTTTGGAGCCATGGTGCCATGGCAACTGGACGCTATGTGCTGCGGCTCCATTTAAAAGCCCTGATGCCATGGCACTGTGGCTCCATTTAAAAGACTGGATGCACGTACAGGCCTGTTTGTGATTCTGATCCTGCAGGGCTTAGACGTGCCTCGCGGGATCAGAATCGTGAACAGGCCCGTACATGCATCCGGTTCTAGCTAGGCGCACAGAGGGCTTCTTCTACGTCCATACTAGAATCGGGCCCCATGTCTCTGTGTGTTAGCTCCATCTAGACTTTGTCCCTGGGAATGTTTATGCACAAATCTGTAAAAATAGGCACAGAGGGTTGCTTTAAAAGCCCTGTTTGTGGGCATTCAGACATGCAAATCATAGAGACATCCCTGGAGCCATTTTAGAAAGTTGAGTATATAGATGCGCAGTGCATTACTTGGTAGGATAAAGATGAGATGCTGGTCTTGCTGGGTTTTTGCTGCCATTTCATGGCAGCTTTGACTATTCTAGATTTTATGGCAAGTGTTATTAGTCGGCTGAACCGGTGAAAAGTTGTAATAGTCAGTATTTTGGGGTCTATAGAATTCTGCCCATTCCTCTCCAGAGGGATTATCAATAGGCCCCTTTAAGAGACCCTGCAGCCCAGAGTTCAAGATTGGGAAGGGGTAGCTCAAAAGGAGAGGTTAAGAACCCAGCAGACTACTGGAAGGAGAGAGGCCTGTAGAGCCAGGAATCCTTTCAAGGCAAGCCATACAAAAGTAGGAACTTTAACTGGGCTGGAGGAAGGGCTGGGAGACTAGCTTTATGAAAATGTAACAAACTGGGTCTGAATAAAAACAAGTTTTGTTTTCCCTGAACTGCTGTCTGTTTGGTGTTTGAACAGAAAACCCTTTCCCACCACATACCACATTACCACAGCCAGTGTATGCAAAAAGAAAAAAAAATATCTCTAATTCTATGATTTTTATTCCCAGTTTGAGGGCCATCTGCAGGTCAGGTTTTCAGGCCATCTCGAATGAATATACATGAGAGATTTGCAATTAGTGGAAGTAACGGGCATGCTAATCTCTCTCATACATATTAATTAGAGAGATCTTGAAAACCTGGCCTGTTGGCAGCCCTCGAGGACTGGGAGAAAAGAATCAAGGGTCTGATTCATCATAGACTTAATGCTGGAATGACTCAAATTGATCTATATGGAAATATGAAAAAAATTCCTCCTCCTATATCATTGCCATGTAAATGTTCAGGGAAGCCTGAGACATCTTATTCCCATCCTGGCCTCTGTATTGTTTCTGTCATAGGTTGCAAAGGGCGAATACCTCATCCTCATTTTCCTTTCTCACTGTAACCATCATCTTTCTGCTCCGATATTTAAAAAACAAAATCAAAGAAACTCCTGATCATTTTCAGGCTCCTTCTTGTAATGTCTGGGGCTCATTTGTTGTGACCTTGCCCTTGACTTTGAGAAGTATATTATGGAGCTTACTAGAGATACTTTAGCTGTCTACTTTCCTCTAGTAGTTTTTAAAAACCATGCCCCTGACTTTGCAGTGGTCCTCTTGTATGGCCTTGGGGCAGGTGCCAACAAAACTAAGTAGAGGACCTTGGAGATCCTACAAACTATAGGCCAATTTCATATCTGCCTGTTATCTTTAGTTTTGGAAAAGGGAGCTCTTAACTAGTTAACTAGATACTTGGACAACAATGATCTTCATCCATTCCAGTCTGGTTTTAGAAGAAGGTTCAGTACAGAGATAGTGCCGGCAGCCCTGCTTAGCAATGTTAAGGAGCTTCAGTGAATTGTAAAATTCTCATTATAGTCTTACTGGACCTTTTCTGCGGCTTTGACCCAATTGGAGCTCTGCGACATTAGCATTTGAGGTCAGATCTTTAAGTGGTTCTCTTTGCATCTCACAGGTTGTTTCAGGTGGTTTTCTCTATTCATCCTTAGCAGTGTGGAGTTCCACAAGAGGGTCCCTGTTGGCTCCGACACTGTTTAATATCTTTTAAAGTCCCCTGGCTACTGCAGTTGAGTCATGGAGCGTTAATGGTTATTACTTTGCAGATGACATCCAACTGCTGTACTACACTGATTCCAAAATACCAGATTTAACACCTTTGAACAGATGCTTAGAGACAGTTTTTTGAGTGGCTTTATGGCAATAGACAAACTGAAATCTGCAAAAAGTTTCACCCTTTGGGTCACTGATGGTTTTGAGAGTTCTTCTTTGTCTCCGAAACTCATGGGGCTGTTTGAAAATATTGGGCTATCTGTTGGAGGGGACTTTCCTTTGAGGCTCAGACCTCTTTATGTGTTTGGAAATGCTTTTCTGCTCTCAGGTTGGATGACAGTGCACTCTAGTTCCTGGTTCTCTCTTAGCTGGACTTCAACTATTTTTTATGTAATGGTTTCAGGAAGTCTGATTTACGGCAGTTACAGAATTTACAAAACGCTGCAGTTAAACTCTTGGATTCAGTGAAGACGTTGACCCAGTTACTCCTTTACTGGCAGCTGAGCATTGGCTTTCAGTGAATTTCAGGATCTCTTTTAAGATATTGCTTCTTAATCAATAAAGCCTCTTATTCTGACTTTCCAAGTATATTTAGTGAAACACCTCATTCCCATTCAGTCTAGTAGGCCAGTACGTTCAGTTAATCAGAATTTGGGTCACCTCCCTGCCATAACCAGATTTTGTTATGAGGGTACATGAATGGCAGATTTTTTTTTACTTGGCTCTATTGCTATGGACCTGTCTCCTGCCTTACTGCAGACTGAGAATTCTTATGCCAAATTTAAAAAGGGCCTGAAAACTCTATATTATACACAAGCTTTTGAAGGGCGCATGGACCCCAGAAGGGTAACTTTGTTCCTGTCCCCTCTTGTTTTACTCCTTTGTTTCATGCAGAAAAGTTGATGTTCTATCTGGTGTGGGTCTTCTTTTTGTTAATATGTTTTTAACAATGCTAATTGTAAACCATTCTGGCCTGTCTTTTGTTGTCATTTAATAAAGCTAATTGCAAACTGCTCTGAAACAGTTTTGAGAAGGGCAGTATATCAAATATGGTGGTAAACTAAATTTTAAACACTATAAAAAATGTCTTTAAGTGAGATATTGGAGCAGTGCCACTTATTTGCAGCTTTTACCGCATTATGCCAGCCCATGCCCTTGTGCCTTCTCTTTGTACAGTACATGTAGATAAAGAAGCATGGGGAAGGGTGGTAAGTAGAGTTTTCTTTGACGTGCTGTTTTGCCTTTCAGAGGAGGACATTATGAGCTCTATGGACTTGGTGCCTGGGGACTGCATTGTCCTACCCCCAGATGGCTTTCTGCTCCCTTGTGATGCTGCATTGCTTTCCGGAGAGTGCATGGTCAACGAAAGCATGTTAACAGGTGAGTGGGCACTGCAGCACCACAGAGCCCTGAAGAGGGAGAATTGGAACTGGATGTAACGATCCTGCAAGTCAGTGTGCAAGAAAAACTGAAATGCTAGCAGAAATTAGAAAAGCAAATAAAATTTGCAAAAATGTTAGAAATAATGAATAGGTAAATGTCTTATCAAGAAGCATGAGAGAATGAAAGATTCTCCATGGACAAGCAGGGCTAGGGGAGAGCAGTTCTGAACAGATGCAGTCAGGGATGACATCACCCTGCTGTCCATGGAAAACACCTGTTAAAGATAAGTAACCTCACTTTCTAGGTGCCATAAATGACCTGACAAGATGAGGGATCTCTCTACACATCTTTACTGAGAGGGTATTGGAGAGACGTGAGACGTTGACCCATTCATTACGGGCAGAATCCATTCTAAACCTCACTGGTGCAACAGGTATCAGTGATAGAGTCCCTTGTCAATAGTGATCATAATGTCATCAAATTGAACATAATCACTGAGGAAAGGATAATAATAAAAGCTTAAAAAGAGAAGATTATAGCAAATGGAGGAAATTAGAAAAAAATTAAAATTGAAGTGTGAATGCTATAACATCATGGAAGCTCAGACTAGATGTAGTCGCTACATTAGAAATGGTAGAAAAAAGGCCAGAAGACTGCTTCCCATGGTTAAATGGTGAGCTGAAAGAGGTTACTAAAGTCAAAAAGACATTTTTCAAAGAAATGGAAAGCAGATCTCAATGAAGAATGTAGGAAAAAGCATGTTACACAGCTCAAGCCGCCAACAAAAAGGTATGAGCTAAATTGCCAAAAAAAGAAATCGGTGGCAAGTTAGATGTAAAAATTCAGTAAGGAAGGCCAAAGAAGAATTTGAACAGAAGCTTGTCAAACTAGACAATTTTTTCACCTATATACAGGGTGGCCCAAAAAAAGTGAGAACATCTCATAAATTAAAAGCTTAGTTTACTTATTTACCTTTTTTAGCTACTGTATATAACGTCTTTATTTCAACAATTTCCGGTCACCATCTTTTTTTTTTTTTTTATTTGTCAATTGTTTACATCTGTCTTTTTTAATTTTTAAATAACTTACATGCTACGAGATGTTCTCACTTTTTTTGGGCCACCCTGTATATATTGAAGCAAGAAGCCTATTAGAGAGTTGGTTGAACCTCTAAATAATCAAGTGGTAAAAAGGAGGCTGAGGGAAGAAAAGATCAAATGAATTCTTTGCTTCTGGCTTTATTAAGTGGGTACTGGAGAGAGACCTATGCCAGAAACATTCTTTGAGAGTGACGATGATTCAGAGGATCTGGCACAAATAATGGGGAACCAGGAAGATGTAATAGAACAAACTGACAAACTAACGAATTACCAATCGCTGGGTCTGTATGGCATACACAAGGAGTGCCAGTGGGAGTCTAACCCAGATCTCTTGGGTACTAGGCCGTTGCTCTAACTACTAGGTTACGCCTCCACTCTTGCATAAACCTTAGAGTACTAAAAATTTAAAAATGAAATTTCAGACTTATTATTAGTAATCTGTAATTTCCAGTTCAAATCAGCTGAGGATGGCCATTGAACATAAGAACATAAGAAATGCCATACTGAGTCAGACCAAGGTCCATCAAGCCCAGTATCCTGTTTCTAAAAGTGGCCAATCCAGGTTACAAGCACCTGTCCGATTCCCAAAAAGCTACACAGATTCCATGATGCTTATCCTAGGGTAAGCAGCGGATTTCCCTGGTCCTGCTTAATAATGGTCTATGGACTAAATGGCCAATTTTCCCAATGGAAAAAGGTGACTAGTGGAGTACCCCAAGGATCTGTACTGGGTCCGCTACTTTTTGACATATTCATAAATGACCTGGAAAAGGGAATAGCGAGTGAGGTTATCAAATTTGCAGACGACACAAAACTGTTTAAAGTTGTTAAAACCGAAGAGGACTGTGGAAAACTGCAGGAGGATCTGGATAAATTGGAAGACTGGGCATCCAAATGCCAGATGAAATTTAATGTGGACAAGTGCAAAGTTATGCACCTAGGAAAGAACAACCCACACTATGGTTACACAATGCAAGGTTCCACATTGGGAACCACCACCCAGGAAAAAGATTTAGGAGTCATCGTGGATAACATGTTAAAACCCTCTGCCCAGTGTGCAGCGGCAGCCAAGAAAGCAAATAAAATGCTAGGTATCATAAGGAAAGGAATGGAAAATAAAACAAAGGATATTATAATGCCTCTGTATCGTTCCATGGTACGACCGCACCTTGAATATTGTGTGCAATTCTGGTCACCGTATCTTAAGAAGGATATAGCATTATTAGAAAAGGTACAGAAAAGAGCCACCAAAATAGTAAAGGGGATGGAAGGCTACTCCTATGAAGAGAGGCTACAAAGGTTAGGGCTCTTCAACCTGGAAAAGAGATGGCTGAGAGGAGATATGATAGAGGTCTATAAATTAATGAATGGAGTGGAACGGGTAAACATAGATCAATTGTTTACGCTATCAGAATATGGAAAGACTAGGGGATATGCAATGAAGCTACAGGGTAAACTATTTAAGACAAATAAGAGAAAATATTTTTTCACTCAACGTGTAATCAAACTCTGGAATTTGTTACCGGAGGATGTAGTAAGAGCTGATAGTGTAGCTGGGTTTAAAAAAGGTTTCGACAAGTTCCTGGAGGAAAGGTCCATAAACCATTATTAAAAAGGGACGCAGGATATCAATGCTTGACCCAGTACAAGCATTGTGGAACCTTTGTCTTTTGGGGATACTGCCAGGTACGTATGACCTAGATTGGCCACTGTTGGAAACAGGATACTGGGCTTGATGGACCTTGGTCTGACCCAGTATGGCATATCTTATGTTCTTATGACTTTTTCTCCAGAAACTTGTCCAAACCTTTTTTTAAACCCAGCTTCACTAATAGCTTTCCAGAGTTTAATTACATGTTGAGTGAAAAAATATTTTCTCTTATTAGTCTTAAATGGGTTACATTGTAGTTTCATTGCATATCCGCTAGTCTAACACTTGAAAAGTAGCTATAGCTGAATCTAATGAACCCAGAGGAGACCACTTAAGCTTTCTATACAAAATAGCCCTTTCCAAAACAGTAGAGCGATCTTTAAAGTATAGCTGAAGTTGCAATTTCCGAATCAATTGAAAAAGAGCTACTCGACATTTAAAGGAATCTTATGCCACTGTAGGGATGAATTCAGTCCTTTATCCAATACAGCTAATTGTGCCGAAGAGAAGGAATGTGAGGAAAGATTTGACTACGGATTCCGCTGGGTTTGGAGCGAGTTACAGGTCTCATAGTCGTCCTCGGTTGAATAATCTCTCTGATGTCTTCTGTTTTGACCTCGCCGTACATGGTGTTGGTCTAAAAAAATTACCCTGCTCATTCCTCTGTTTTGCATTAGCATCACTACTATACTCAGAATCCTCTGAAGATCGATCAGAAGTAACATGCTTCTTCTGTTCAAAGTAGTCTCCTCACATCCACGGATATATCGACAATTGTTTAAAATTCGACGTAATTTCTTCAATTTCAGTTTTTGAATAGACTCCTTGAAATCATTCATAGAGCATTCCAAAGATTTTAATTGATTTTCCAACACCTCCATTTCAAACTTTTCTTTTAAACTCTCAGTAATGACTTTAATCTCCTTTTTCAAGTCACGTTCAGCTGCTACTGAGCGTTCTATCACTAGAAGGATCAAATCCAATGCACATTTATTTAAAATAAGATTCCATTTTTCCAAAATGTTCTGATCCTGTGTGAACAAACGAGCATTTCATAATTCACAAACCATGCGGTATCAATTGCTTATTGATATAATCTTGCAAAGTGGCACACGAGGTTATGCACGGATTAATTTTTTATGTAAAGATTGAAGTTGAAAGAAATTCTGAGAATCAGTAGTAGCCTGAGCATTCGTAAGAGTAACCCCAGTTTGTAAGATGTCTGCTATCTGATTACTAGAATAACTGAAGGTTTTATAACAGTTATTACTATATTTATATTTACAATTGTTTCAAAGAGCTTATGAGAAAGCATTAAGTGACTTATAGTATTGGAATCCTCTATGTTGTTGTGAATGATTGGTTGAGGCTTCCTGATTGAGATCATTTATTGAGTTTATGAATTTTGTTGCTCCATCTCAGGTCAGGTTTGGTATTGTCCGGCTCCAGGTCCAGAATGCAGGCAACTGGTAGTTCTTTTAGGTCTCTCCTGTAGTCCTCCTGGTGTAGTCTGCTCACAAAGAAGATTCTAGGAGCCACCCTTTAATGGTTTCCCCTTGCAGAGAGGTCTGTCTCCAACATTCCTCTATATGTTAGAGTGAGGTTTTTAAAATTTCCAAAAACCCCGTCTAACAGGGTCCCTCCACACAATTGGGGTTTATCACCCCTACCTAGGGCGTCAGCTCCTCACCCGAGCAACCTGTTGCCCCCATAAGGGTCCTTTTTTAGCAACAAAAAGTAGTCTATATGCCAATGAAGGGGTTAATATGCAAATTAAATCTTCCCAGTGTCTTTCAGTTCAAAGAAGCATGCACATCCAACATCACTACAAACCCTCCCCCCCCCCCTTTAAGTCCCAACCGGGATGCATCCCAGGTATTTAATTACCTGGACGTCCCGCCACCTCACACTTTTATTTATTTATTTATTTAACAAGGTTTTTTTTTAATCATAAAAAATCAAAGCGCTTTACAGAAGAACGCAACAATTTTACAAAGAACTCATGAAATAGGTAGGAGTGGCATACAGGACATGCTCAAAAGCATAACATATACATTTTAACATTTTTGCGTTGATTGATCAGAGCATTGTGGGGGGTGATATTTAGGCTTGTCAGGTGTTTTGGGGAGTCGATGTAGCTTCTTATTGTTACATCCACCCCAGGTTGGGCAGGCTGTCCACTGGTTGAGTATCCATGGGGGGGTGGGGTGTCTCCTCTGGGGTTTGCTGTTCTTCAACCCCCAGGTCTATTTCTACCTCCTCCTTAGGTCTCCCATCTCCTCCTCTAGAGGGTCCACCTTCATCGTTGACTGGGGCATGTTATCCACCTCCCTCCCCTTCTGCATCTCAGCCCTAGTGTGATCGGGGAGTAGGGTCCTGGGTTTTCTAGGTGGAGTGGGGACAGGAGTTTTGACCCTACCCTGGTCCCTTGGCCGCTGCTTCAAGGGAACCCTCCCAAATGGACTTGTACTCCTAGAGCTGGGAATAGCTGGGGTCCCCTGGGACTCTGGCTGTGATGGGATGTACACTCCATCACAAATATGCATATAGAGCAGTTAGTGATACCAGTGCACTTCCAAATAAGGTTAGGACAGCTCTTTTGAAAAAGCAAATGACAAGTGAAATTATTTATTTATTACCTTCTCTTATATACCGCGCTATTCTGCATCAGTGCGGTTTACATTGAACAAACTGAAATTACATTGAACAGGGCATTATAACTTGGAGATAACTATTTTACAGGGAACATGGGCTATGGAGGGTTAAGTGGCTTGCCCAAGACCACAAGGAGCACCTGTGGGACTAGAAACCCCAGTCCTTCCGGCCCAAGGTTGCTGTCCTCTAGTGGGATTTGAACCCCCGACCTTCCGGCCTGAAGTACCTTGCCCCAACCACTAGGCCACTCCTCCACTTATCAAATTTGTTGGCAACAATTATACAAAGCAGTTAAATGAAGAATTGCAGGAAAACCTGGTGTGACTGGGTGACTTAGTTCTAAAGAACTGATAACATTTAATGAGGGCAAATGTAACGTGGTGTATGTTTATGTATTTATTTCATTAAATTAGTCTGACATGTTCATTGCATTGTATAATCAATACCAACAAAACTCAAAGACCTAAATAAGCAGGTTTCAATAACCCACCCAAAACATCATTTGCTCCTCCTCCCATAAGCCTCCTGAAGAAGTGAAATCCTTCAGATCCCCCGTGGCCCTCAACTTCCCTGGGAAGGCATTCCAAAGTGTTGAGGCCCAAACAGAGAATGACATGCTTTCCTCAATACCTTCACATTGGGACTGACAAGAAGTCTATCTTCCTGGGAGTGAAACACTCTGGCACATATGGGCATAATTTGGAAACCCAGTGTCCAATGTCCATTCCATACAATACCTTATAAACAAGCAACATAACTTTATTCTCGACCTTATACCTTACGGGGAGCCAGTAAAGCTGCTTCAAAAACTGAGATAACGTGATCGAACTGCTTAAATTCTTTAATGAGTTTGGTGGCAGTATTCTCTATTAAAATGGATATGCTGCATGTCCCTCACTTGTCATGCTGTCAAGGCTTGTGTGCACTGAAAGGGTGGTGGATCCTTGGAATGCCCTGCCAATGGAAGTGGTGGGGGTAAATACAATGACAGAATTCAAAATGGCATGAGACAGACACAGTGGATCACTTTATAGCAACAGGATAAAATCAAAATAAACGCAACTATCTCTTATATCCCAACAAATAGGGATGATCTACACAGGCCCGCTCTCCACCGCCAACACTAATCAGGCCATCGCCGCCAAGGTTTAAATTCCGGTGCGCTCAGGCGTGCCCATGCCTGAAGGCCCTTTGGCATGGCCCTTAGGCGTGGAACGTGGCGTGCCAACCCTTCTTGACTGTAGAAGTTCACATCTATATGTTAACTTCAGCAACTCCATTCAACAATCTATTTCCAAGGATTATCGCTCACTACCCATCTGCCACAACTGAAACTCATGGCATAGCAGAGTACCACCATTAGCTCTCTCAGATTGGTTGGCAAAAAAACTCCAACCTCTCACTTGTTCATACAGAATATAAAACTGTCTACTCCTCAAGCAACATCCAACTGTTAACCCTCAATAGTTTAAAGACTCTATCTCAGTCCCTAATATGCCTCACGGATGCCCCTAGTTGACTCTTCTCAGCCTTTTCCTCATAATTATTGCCTGGAACTCGGCATTTTCCCTCAAACATCATTATATACCAATTATACAATTAACCTATCTAATGTATATATAATTATGTATAATTATGTAGATAGTTATCCCCAGTTTACACCCAGTTTATCCTCCCTGTTATCTGTAAACCTAGATCAGTCATGTATTGACAGGTATGTTGTTGTTCAATGTAAACCACACTGATGATGAATAGTGCGGTATATAAAAAATGTTAAATAAATAAAAATAAAATACATAACCCTAAATCTGCACCACCAAGCACATGGCACCCATCCAACACATACTTTGACAGAAAATACTGCCATCTCATCAAAATCCCACCTGGTTCTACTGCCACGCAGCTCCCCAGAACTTCAAAAGTCATACACCGTAATAACTTGTGCCCTAAATAACTCACGATCCGCACCCAACAAAATACAAATCCTATCGGAGTACACCATGTACCACAAAATCGTCATAATGTGCATTCCAGAAACTTGGTTCACAGACCATGACAACGTGTTACTGAACCAACTCAACAACAGTACACATGTCCTCCACAACTGCCTCCATACCTCGAACAGAGGAGGAGGTATTTGCATATTTACAAACAAAAATCTTAACTTCAACACCACTGATTCAACTCCAGCAAGCAATATGGACATCCTCACAATTACAAATAACCACCTCACCATCTGTCTGACCTACAGAGCCCCTCATAGCCAAGCTGAAGAGCTAGCCACACTCCTTGAAACATGTTCATTCTTCTCCTTGAAAAAAACTTTATTCTCCTTGAGGATCTGAATATCCAAAAACCAAACCTCCGCATTTCTGAATGCAATGAATGACCTACGCTTCTCTCAAACCGTAACTTCCCCAACCCACCCAAAAGGAGGCATCCTTGACCTTATCTTCCTCCCTAGCAAACTTCTCAGTATAGATGGATATATTCCATCCATAATAATTCTAGTCCCATGGTCTGACCACAAGCTCATATCTTTCAACTTACCCCATCCTCCCAACACAGAACACCACCCTCTCAGCATGGAAATTCCTCGCTTTTGATGAAGAAGCCTTTCTCCAAAATTCCTTACCACCATTAGAAGGCATACCAACCCAGTCAGACCTGGAAGCTCTAATTAATGAATGGAACTCCACCATAATCTTGGTTGCTCTGGCCCCACCAAGAGGACCTCCCAAGAAACAATGACCACATGCACCATGGATCTCCACTTCCCTAAGAACTCAAAAATGTGACCTTCGTTGCATTGAACATCAATGGAGAAAGTCTCAGAGCCACCAATTCACATCCACTTACCTTGACAACTTAAGAAATAACTGTAACTCTGCTGTAATGACCAAATGTGAATATTGCAACAATCTTCTTTTTACACTCCATCAACAAACCCTAGGAACTCTTCGACATCATCAAATTGCTCACCAAGGATCCCACTCATCCCTGCCAGAGCAGTAACCTGCACCCTCAAGAGATGGCCTCCTACCTGCAAACCAAGCACAGCACAGCTCAGCTCTCACCAACAACATCACCTTACCCACATCAATTGCAGACACTACCACCAAACACTCCTGGACTGCCTTCAGAACTGTATCTCTGATTTCGCTTGACAAAATAATCACCAACATTAACACTACTACATCCGCCCTCGATCCCTGCCTCGTATCATGGGTAAAAATTGCAAGGGTGAACTTTCTACCATTCATATCAAACATACTTCAAACATCCCTCACACAAGACCTTATCCTATCCTCACTCAAAAAAGCATCAATCAGACCTCTAATAAAAAACCCCCAAAACCCTGAACCTTGATTCCAGTTCACCTGTCTCATACAGACCTATAGCCAGCGTACCTTTCTTACCAAAAATCCTATAAAAAGCCATTCAGACCCAGCTCCAAGACTGCATTGACTAACATGCCCCACTTGACCAGCACCAACATGATTTCTGCCCTCATTACAGTGCTGAAACTCTACTGACCTCAATGATAAACATATTAATCCAAGGTACAGAGTCTCTCACCCATGTATTCATCCTGTTCTTCCTTGACATCTCAGCGGATTTCGACAGTTTCTCATCAAACCCTCCTCAACCAACTCCATTACATTGGTATACAAGGCACTCCCCTTAAATGGAGTCACTCCTACCTATCCAATAGGAGTCAACAAATAAGAATGGGCTCATAGTGCTCATCTCCCTATATCCTAACTCAAGGAGTACCCCAAGGGTCATCTCTCTCCTCTCTGCTTTACAGCATCTATATTCTACTACTACTACTGAGCATTTATATAGCGCTACAAGTCATACGCAGCGCTGCACAGAGATGTAAGAGACAGTCCCTGCTCATCAGAGCTTACAATCTAGCCAAGACAAACACAGAAGGTGTAGGCAGGGATAAAGCAAGGGGAAAGAAAAAGGAGATCAGGTGGGTCAAGATCCAAAAGCAGCAGCGAAGAGGTGAGTTTTCAGCCTGGATTTGAAGAGGGTTAGAGAAGGTGCCTGGCGTACAAACACAGGTAGTTTGTTCCAGGTGTAAGGCGCAGCAAGGTGAAAGGAGCAAAGTCTGGAGTTAGCAGTAGAAGAGAAGGGCACAGACAGAAGCAGTTTGCTAGAAGAGCGGAGTTCCCGAGGGGAGTTGTAAGGAGAGATAAGAGAAGAAAGGTAGAGAGGAGTCGCAGAGTGAATTCATTTATAGGTCAACTCCTATGCACAATTCTCCAAAAGCTCCATGCCAATTATCTGATTTATGCTGATGACATGGTTTACACACCCTTCTCCATGACTGCCCCGACTACTCAAAAATCACATACTGTTTCACCAAAATAGTTGAATGGCTCCACATCCACAATTTAACAATTAACCTGAACAAAACAGAAATTCTTCATGTCACAAGAGACCCTAAATGCACCCCCCCCCCCCGGGCAACTCTGATCTTCAGGTCAAACAGAAGTGAGATACCTAGGCGTTACGGAAGTCCTATTCGTAACCAGGAATAAGAAATTTTCCCCCCCTGCAACATTGAAGGTGAGAGATGCTGAACTGCCGTGTAAACCATCTATTCGCTACTTGGGAGTCACCATCGACCAAGAACTGACCTTCAAAGATCACATAAAGCAGACCGTCAAATCCATTTACTACAAATTAAGAACGCTGAAGCCCTTAAGACCTCTACTCGCCCCTAACGACTTCCGAACCATCTTCCAAGCCCTTGTAACACCACATTTTGACTACGCTAATGTCATCCTGCATGGTCTACCCAAGAACTCCCTCAGCCCACTCCAAATGGCAATGAACTCAGCAGCCCGCATCCTATGTGACACCTCTAGTAGAGACCACATCACCCCCATATTAACAGAGCTTCACTGGCTACCCCTACAAGCCAGGATAACTTACAATGCACTCCTGCTGTCCTTTAAAGCTATTAATCAAATTGCCCCACCGTCACTCTTATCACTTATTATCAACACCCCCACGAACAGACCGAGAAGATCCGCAGCCACTAATACCCTTGTCATACCTAAGGAATACACTAAATGTAACCAAGCAACCAGAGACAGGGCCTTTACCTTATTCGCCCCAACTTGTTGGAACAATCTCCCTCCTCACATCCGATCAATAAAAGACCTCTCCCAATTTAGAAAGGTCCTTAAACATTACCTATTCTGTCATCACCTTTTAGGCCACAACTCCACGCTTCCTCCACTTACTTCGCAAATCACCCACACAGCTGCAGACATCCCAAAAACTTAGTCAATACAGAACACGAACTAGTCCCTCTGCACCCAAAATTTATGACCCCAACTTGAACTGTAATTGCCAGAGGTAATATATTTTCTGTACATAACTTGTATATAGTTTCCCATGTTATCTCCAAGTTACTGACCCTGTTATAATGTAAGCAAAAGATTGTTCTAATGCGAAAATTTGTTATCTGTAAACCGCGCTGATACCAAAAAGCGCGGTATATAAAAACTGTAAAATAAATAAAATAAAAATTATACTCGACCAACAGCTGAACTTCCAAGCCCAAATTCAGAATGTAACCAGGTCTGTCTACTACAAAGCTTAGAACGCTGAGGAACCTTTATCCCCTCCTAACTATGAAAGTTTTCCGCACAGTCTGCCAAGCCACCATCACTCCACTTTTTGACTACTGCAACTCCATATATCAAGATCTCCCTAAGCAAGCTCTCCATCCACTACAACTTGCCCAGAACACCACAGCTAATATCATCGTTGCCGGGGCGCGCCCACGCCTGAGGGCCTCGCCAGAGGGCCCTTTGACGTGGCCCATAGGCGTTGGTCCGTGGCATCTGTATCTGGAGTCCTTGTTGATCTACTGATGTCCTACCTATGTATCAGGGTAATGTGCTGCTCCATTGTCCTTCTCCTCCTCTTATCTGTAGACTGTTTCTGTCCTCTACTCTGTCCTATCTTATAAATGGCGTTCTTTTCTTGTTTCCCTAAATGAAGTAATATTGTAAACCGCTCTAATACCTTTGGGTCTGAGCGGTATATCAAATTCAATAAACATAAACATAAACATATGCCGAGCATCCAGGCAACCCACGTCTCTTCAATTCTCAAACTCCTCCATTGGTTGCTCATCAATTCAAAAATCAAATAAGTCCTTACCACAAATCCACAAAGCCCTAAATAACATTTCCTTTGAGCATCTCCAATCCCTGATCCTCCCACCTATGACCAACAGGCCAAGAAGGAACAGCACTCAAAACTTCCTGAACCTCCCCACCCAGATCCGAAAGAGCAACCAATGCATATGACTTAGAGCCTTCACACTATATGATATCACCCTCTGGAATTCTCTACCATTAAGAAACATCAGCTCAACCACAAACTTCCAAAAGAACCTAAAAACCTACCTCTTTCAAGAACACTTTGGCATTGACCCCCAGCAGAGCAGTATACATCAAGAACTTTTACAATCGCCTAGAATTTCCCCCTTCCACCCGCCTTGAACCCACTCCCTTAATATACTAGCCCTCCCCTTCTCTGACACCCCCCTTATCTGTGTAAATAATTCCAATACATGTGCATGAGTATTACTCCTTATGTTTGTTGTAATATGTTATAAACAAGTTTTCAGGTTCTTAATATTTCAACTGTTCATTGTATCCTTCTAGTTTGTTGGATTTATCTAGTTTTATGTAAACCATTTTGGCTTGTAGAAAAACAGTATAACAAAGCTTGCAAAATAAGTAAATACATACATACATATATGCAATGAATACAACTTGATTTGTTGGGTGTCAGCGAACTGAAATGGACTGACATCAGGCACTTTGCATCTGATGATCATATGGTCTACTATGCTGGAAATGAAAGACAAAGAAGACATGGTGTTGCATTTATAATCAAGAAGAAACTTGCAAGAACTGTAATGAAATGAAATGCAATCGGTGAATGCTTAATTTCTATTTGTCTTCGAGGCATGCCCATCAACAAAACTATAATTCAGGTATATGCCCCAAAAACAGCTGCAGAAGAGGATGAAATTGAAGAGTTCTATGAACAAGTACAAGTTGAAATTGACAGAACATGCAAACAGGATATCCTGATAGTCATGGGTGACTGGAATGCAAAAGTTGGCAACAAAGTAGAAGGCAAAGTGGTTGGAAAATATGGACTTGGCAACAGAAATGAAGCTGGAGAAAGATTTATAGAATTCTGCAAGACCAACGATCTAATCATCTGAAACAACTTCTTCCAGCAACATAAGTGGTAACTGTACACATGGACTTCACCCATTGGATTGTACAAAAATCAAATTGAATTGGAAGGGTTAAAGGAGGGCTAAGGAGTTTAGTGGATGTGAGGGTGGAACTGGAGACAAGGATCCTATTAGTAGGAATATTGAGAGGGAGGAAATAAGGTTGTTGAAGATGGGAATTGTGAATGCCCATTCTGAAATTGCGGCCTATTGGAAGCAATTGAAGGCTTCTTCCTTGCTGGACTGGAAGGCCTGACTGGGTCATCTAGTTTGGATCGAGAAATTGACAGACACAAGAGAAGGCATGTTGAAGATGGAAAATGAGGAATAACAGACTTTTCTATGAAAGACTAATGAATGCACTGTCATAAATAGCGCCATGGGGATAGACAATTAAGTCTGGATCTCATACTAATAGTAACTTTTCTTTGCAGCTCTCAACTAATTTCTATACATTGTTACCTTTTCTTTCCAAAGCAGATACTGATCATCCCTTCTTGACTTCTGCCATCTCCTCTCTAAGTGTCTATATTCCTGCTGTCTCTGTCGGGGTCAGCAGTATACCATGGCTAGGGCCAAACCCTCCCCTGCAACATTCTAACCCACTTGAGAGGAAAGAAAGTTAAGACAGTGGCAGTGAACTGCAGTTTCGAGTAGTTTGGATGTGAAAGGTAGGTTGGAGATGGGCTGATAACTGGAAGGACAGGTAGGGTCTAGTGAAGGTTTTCTGAGGAGAGGTGTGACCACATCATGTTTGAAGGCTGCAGGAACAGTTGCAGAGGAAAGCAATAGACTGAGGATAGGCAGAGGGAAGGGACAACAGCGGGAGAGACAGAGCTTAGTAGATGGGTGGGAATGGGATCAGAGGAGTAGGTAGTCAGTTTGGAGGAGGAGAGATGGTACAGTTCTTTCTCAGTGATTTTAGAAAAGGAAGAAAGGATAACAGAGGTTGAAGGAAGGGTTTGAAAATGAAGAAGGGGAGAGAAGGAGATGGAGATGGCCTTGTAAAGAACTTATCTTGTGAACCTTATTGTGAAAGCAGTCAGCCAAAGTTTGGGCAGAAAGAGGAGGAGGGGTCGGGGTGGAAGCACTTGGAGGAGAAAGTTGAACATTGCAAAGAGATGTCGAGTTTGTCAGATGGACATAGTACTCTTGCTTGGTGAGTTCTATGGCAGACTGAAAAGAGGTTAGCATTAATTTGATATGGAGGAAGTCAACATGGGTATAGGATTATGGCCAAACATGCTGAGCAGAGTGGCCACAGGAATGTAGGTAGCAGATCTTGAAGGTAGCCAAGGCTGAGGTACAGTATGCCTCAGAGGGCATGGAATGGGCGGAGCTAAAACATCTAGAGTGGAGGAACGTATAGTGTTATAGGAAGAGACTGCCTCTCCAACAGACCCAGATGACATAGCGGAAGAGAGAGGAGATGAGACAAATGTGGAGTGAGTATAGGGGTCAATAGCCTGGATATTCCTAAATATGTTGGTGGAGACAAGATGAGACTGTGGTAGAGAATGGTTAAGAATGAAAGCTAGCAGATGATGGTTGAATAGGGGAAGAAATGAGGTAGAGAAGTCTGAGGGCAAGCAGTTGAAGAAAAAGACAAGGTTGAGGCAGTGGGCATGCTTGTGAGTAGGGGCAGTAGAACACAGCTGGAAGCTGAACGAGAAGGCTAAGGTGATGAACTTTAGGGCATAAAAGTCAGAGGGATCATTGACATGAATGTCAAAATCCCCAAGAATGAGGGAAGGAAAAGATAGGCCCAGAAAGAGGGAAAGCTAGGAGTCAAAGTCAATGAAAAAGAAAGAGGTGGATTTATCAGGGGGTCGATAAATGACAGCTACCTGGAGAGGTAGTAGAGTAAATAGGTGGGTGGAATGAACCTCAGAGAAAGAAAAGGAGCGACACTGAGTTAAAAGGATGGGTTGAAATTGGCAAGTAAAAGAAAGTAGCAACCCAATATCACCGTCACAGTCAACTGGGTGAGGTGTATAGGAGAAAAGGTAGCCTTCATGGTAGAGTGCAGTAACTGACACAGAGTCTTCAGGGAGAAGCCAAATCTCGGTTTGAGCAAGAAGATGCAGAGCATTAGAAATAGAGGTCATGAATGAAGGCAGGTTTGTTGGAGGCAGATTGGACATTCTACAGGGCACATGAGAAACGAAGAGAAGAGGGAGAAGGATATCAATAAGATTAGAGAGATTGTGGTTGGGTTTCCATAAGGAGTGAGAGAAATGCCTAGGGGAACCAGGATTATTGTGATATCTACAGATAAGAGAAGGAGCAGGAAAGTAGGGGGAAGTGAAGAGGAGGCACGATGGTGACAAGAGTGAGGTGTTCTCAGAGAGAGCAAAAATGGCTGAATGAGAGAGAAAATATTGAAACTCAAGAGCAAATGATAGGGTAGAAGACAAAATGGCAGGAGATGTCGAGAGTAAGGAATGGGTGAAAAAGGATGAGGCATTTGAAGTCGCTGGAATGAAGAGAAAAGATTAGGGAGAGTTAGCATTAAGAAGAGAAAATGATGATGTGGAGCAATAGGAATATCTAGGAAGGAGAGACTATAGATCAGAGGAAATATGATATGGTGAGGTAGGAGAGAAGTTCCAGTAGGCTGAGATGCACTTGAGAGTTACGGTATTTTATTTTATTTATTTATTTATTTATTTAGCATACATTTGTATACCGCTACTTCCAGCGATCAGCAGCGGTTTGATTACAGATTGGAAATTGTCAAATCATGACAGGAAATCTTTGAGGTATAAACACATTGATTAGACAGGAAAGCACAGCACACAGAGAAACTATTTTTACAGGGAACATGGGCTATGGAGGGTTAAGTGGCTTGCCCAAGACCAACAAGGAGCACCTGTGGGACTAGAAACCCCAGTCCTTCCGGCCCAAGGTTGCTGTCCTCCAGTGGGATTTGAACCCCTGACCTTCCGGCCCGAAGTACCTTGCCCCAACCACTAGGCCACTCCTCCACTCCACTGGTATTAATGAAAGATATATAAGAAAAATAAACCACAGGGTTGTGGACAAGGGGAGCACAGGAGGGACAAAAAGTCACCAGGTGAGAAAGGAAGACACCAAGTTTTAATGCTAGAGACAAGGATTAATTTTCTACATTATTGAAATATGGAGATGTGTAGTCATAGATGAGCGGAATCGGCACAGAACTAGAGTGAAGACAAGAAACAGAGTGAAGAGAAACAGGAGAGCCCAAAAGGCTAAGCAAATTGCAGGGAGGAGTGGCCTAGTAGTTGGGGAAAGTTACCTCAGGCTGGAGGGTCAGGGGTTCAAATCCCACTAGAGGACAGCAACCTTGGGCTGTGGAAGGACTGGGGTTTCTAGTCCCACAGGTGCTCCTTGTGGCCTTGGGCAAGCCATGTAACCCTTCATTGCCTCAGATACAAAAACATAGATTGTGAGCCCTTCAGGGACAAGGGAAAAATATATATACAGTACCTGAATGTACACTCCTTTTTCTGGTAGCCTAGTTAAATAAATAAATAAGAAAAACAAATATAGATAAATAAAGAAATACAATACAGAATTAGTGCTCACTCGTCACTTCCTGCTGGACTATTGCAATCTGTTCCTCGCTGTTCTCCCACTGAATGTGCAGCTGATTGTCCACCACTGTTACGCTCACATAATTCTTCCTCTGAAACTCACTTCAATGGCTTCCTATTCATTTTCACTTCTCTTATTGAGCTACAAGTGCAGCACTGTGCAGCTCCTCATCTCTCTCTCGACAGCCCTCCTCAGGAGCTCTGCTTATCAAGAAAATGCTCTTATCTGTGCCTTGTTCTCCTTCCAGCTCCGTTCGTTCCCCTTGCTGCTCCATAAGCCTGCAATAGACTACTTGAGTCAATACATCAGGCTTTGTGTCTGATCCTACTCAAATCCCATGCTAGAACCCACCTCTTTGAGGCTGCTTTTGTATCCTTGCGACCTTATTTGATTGTTTGACACCCATGTATGTTTTAATCTTTTCCCTCTTGAGCTATCCTAGTCCCCTATATGTTTTTGTTTGTTTATCTTTATTAGATTTAGAGAGTTTCTTAGGTATTTGTGTATAGTGTTGCTTATGCCTGTAGAGCTATATAAGTGAATAGTACTAGTAATAGTAGACACATGCAAATGCAATGCAATGTGTGCCTTCAAGTCAGTCCTGACTCATGGTGACCCAGAAGCTCCTGGGCTTTCTTGGCAGTGTCACCGGAAGTAGATTGCCAGGCCTTTCTTCTGAGGCAATGGAGGGTTAAGTGACTTGCCCAAGGCCACAAGGAGTGCTAGTGGGAATTGAACCCTGGTTGCTTGGTTACCAAGCCAGTGTTCTAACCACTAGGCTACTCCTCCACTCTAGTAGACACATAGCTGTGTTTAAATAAGGAGTTGAAAAGTTCTTAAAGGAAAAGTCTATCGACTGTTTTTTTAAGTGCTTCAAGTCAATGCTGACTCCTGGTAACCCAGCAGCCCCTGGGTTTTCTTGACAAGGTGTGACCAGAAGTAGATTGCCAGGCCTTTTCTTCTGAGGCAGTGGAGGGTAAAGTGACTTGCCCAAGGCAACAAGGAGTACCAGTGGGAATCAAACCCAGATCTCTTGGGTACTAGGCTGTTGCTGTAACCACTAAACTAGTCCTCCACTCCGTAAACCATTATTAACCATTTAAACATTAGCAACCACCACCCAGGAAAAGGATTTTGGCATCATCATGGATAATACATTGAAATCCTCCGCCCAGTGTGCAGCGGCAAACAAGAAAGCAAATAAAATACAGTTAAAGTTTGTTTGACTTGATATACTGCCTGTAGCAAGGCAACTAGCAAAATGCTAGGAATCATAAGGAAAGGAATGAAGAATAAAACTAAGGATATTATAATGCCTCTGTATCGTTCCATGGTGCAACCGCACCTTGAATATTGTGTGCAGTTCTAGTAGCCGTATCTTAAAAAAGATATAGTGTTATTAGAAAAGGTACAGAGAACAGGGAGAGAGCCTCTTTCAATTGAAAGCAAGTTCTGCGATGAGGGGACATGGGATGAGGGTGAAGGGAGATAGATTCAGGAGTGATATGCGGAAATATTTCTTTACGGAAAGAGTAGTGGATCCGTGGAATAGTCTCCCAGTGGAGGTGGTAGAGATGAGGACAGTAACTGAATTCAAAAAAGCATGGGACCAACACAGAGGATCTCTAAAGGTAAAAAGTGGACTGTTGTAGTTGTTATGGAAGGACAGACTAGATGGGCCTTGTGGTCTTTTTCTGTCATCATGTTTCTATGTTTCTAACAGCCACCAAAATGGTAAAGGAGATGGAAGGATACCCCTATAAGGAAAGGCTTAAAAGGTTAGGGCTCTTCAACTTGGAAAAAAGATGGCTGAGAGGAGATATGATAGAGGCCTATAAATTAATGAATGGAGTAGAACTGTTAAATATAGATTGGTTGTTTACTCCATCAAAAAATAGAAAGACGGGACTCACGTGATGCAGTGAGCCTAGCAGAGCACATCTTTCTGGGCTCTGAGGCTCCCCAACTCAAATATTCCTAATTCTTTATATTATACCTGCCTAAACACTCCCTCTCCTCTCTGCAGTGGCACGAAGACACTGAGATGACTATGGCAGCGTTTTTATGGGGCCCATGATGACCAAAACAGCCCGGAAAGACCGGCAAGAGCGACTCCAGGCTCCTGATACCTAGATGGCCGACATTACCCCTATCATCCCACGGATTGCAGCACATACTTGGCAGCATGGTTGATGAAGTATTGGCCACGGTCATCAGAGCGTTGGATGGCCGCTTCCAGGGTCTATCGGACCATATGGCGAAGATCTGTCAGTCTATGGCCAAATTCCATTCTTGCTTGGGTGAAATTGAACAATGGATTTCAGATCTGGAAGACAGTGGTCAGACATGCGGCTGCCATTCAAAAGCTGGAAGACCAAGTCGTGCAACAGAACACGAAAATAGATGATTTTGAAAATAGGGGCAGACAAAATAATCTGAGGATAGTTGGGATCACTGAGTCGGTGGCCGAAAATTAATTGAGCGGCTTTCTGGAGCCCTGGCTCGCACTTTGTCTCTGCTTGTAGGACTTGAGTGGTATGTTACTCATACAGGGCACTCGCCTGCTGGGCCCCAGGTGCGAGGGAGAGAGCTGGCCCCGAGTAACCATAGCCCAGTTCCACAACTATCTGCATAAAGAAGCTGTCCCTTGGGTGGATCGAGAACAGCATGGGCTGAAGCAGGATGGACACAAGATCTTCATAGTTCAAGATTATTCGCTGGTGATCATGAGGGAGCGGAAGGACTTCACCGAGGCATGTGGCAAGCTGAGGCAGCGTGGAGTGCGGTTTACTTTGGCCTACCCAGTGCATCTGCATGTGCTCCATCAAGGAAAAGTAAGGTTTTTCTACATCCCTGCAGAGGCTATGGAGTATATTAACACCCTCCCGGTGAACAGAGGGCCCGCATGATATGGGTCTCTAAGTGTAAGTGACTGATTTCCCCCTTGTGGCACTTGGCTGTCGAGCCCGCCAGAATGGACTGGACTGAGTGGTAGTTCCTGCCTTTGCGGCATGAATACATGTCTGACTGTTGGTCCCCCAATTTGACTACTGGATCCTGCTCGTGTTGAGTAGGCTATGCAGTGGAGCCACGGAGGTCGTGCCGAGCAATGGATTGCCAGTTCTGGAGGGTTTTATTTGTGACTCTGGGTGTGCCCCGGCCATGGCTTGCGTCCCCGTGACACTTTGGACTTGTGGGTTTCTTTCTAAGGTCCGTTGGGTCTTGTTGACTTCACTGTTGGTTGCTGTTGAGGGGGCACAGTCTGTAGGCCTTGGCCCACCACTTACTATTCCATGTGTTGTGTGTATACCTGTGGGGGACAGGCTTAGGGGGATCCCCTCCTTGGTCAGTTGTCTGACCCATCTTTAGGGGGTGTGCATGGAGTGCTGGCTCAGTTGCAGGTGATGTGGGATGTGGCAGGGGAGGTATTGGGAGACTTGGATGGTGTGCTGTGTGTGGTAGAGGGGATTGGATGGATGGGTGTGTGTTTGTGCCTGGTGAATCTGCCCACAGGAAGGTTAGCTCGATGGGCCAGCACAGTTCTGAACACTATCCTTCTCCAGGGGTGTTACCCTAGGGACAACTTTGGTTGGTCTTGGGCCTACTGGGTGCGCGAATCTGAGTGAAGGCTCCTGAAGGTGGCATTTGAAGGGTTTTGCAGGATTGAGTCGGAGGGGCAAGAGATATTAGGGTGTGAGTGGGGAATGTGCTGTGGGATGTCTGTTGGTTGTGTGGGGTTGCTGAATGTGGTAGGCTTGAGTTGGCTTGGGGTTGTTCTATGAGCATTTTTAAGGGCTGGGGGTGAGGGGCTGGGTAGTGTGGATAGCTTAGCTGGTAGGGGTGAGGAGCCTCAATGCATCACTGCTCTGCAGGAGGGCTCCGATAGAGCACTGCTGTGAGAATGGGGGATAGGAAGGGTAGGACGGGAGGGTGGAGGGGAGGGGTAGGGGAGAGGTGCAGGGATGGGGGTTTGGAGATAGGAGGATATTATGGGTTTGGTGGCTGAGTAGGCTGGTGCTTGGAAAACGCTGGACCCCTGGGCTAGAGGGGGGTGTTAGCGGCCTTATGAGATGGTTGCATGTATTTATGTATTCCCTTGCTGGGTGAAATATGGGTGATCCCTGTGTGTGAAGTGTTTGTCGAATGTGTGTGGATTTGATTCCCCTATAAAGAGAGATAAGATTTTAAAGCAGCTCCGCGACCTGAAGGCAGAGATGATTATGTTGCAGGAGACCCTGGATACAAAGGAGCATGAGAAGCTGCAGAGATGGTGAGTTGGACAAGCTTATGGGGCCTCTTTTGGCAGCAGGAAAGCGGGGGTGGCCATGTTTTGCAAGAGCCTTGAGTTTGGGCTGGGCTCCCAAGTGGCAGATCCTCAGGGAAGGTATTTGATTGTGGAGGGGAGACTGGCAGGCACCCCGATTACGTTTTGTAACATCTATGGTCCGAATAACCCAGATGCTGCTTGTTTCACTGATCTGGGGACCTGACTTGGGGGGTTTCTCCCTCACTCTTTGTTTGTGGGAGATGATTTTAATTGCATCCTGGACCCAGTGCTGTACAGGACGCCGACAGGGGGGGGGGGGGGGGGGGAGACAGGGCCTCACGAGTTCCGGGCAGGGCGTCCATCTCTTGTGCAAAGTCTTAGATCTAATGACATGTGGCGTCGTCTTCATTCTGATAACACCTGTCGAGGGCTCACAGGTCTTTATCCTGCATTATTACTTTTTGACTCTATCGAGCATTCTGTCTAGAGTGCAGAGTATGAGCATAGAGGCCATTGTGATATCTAATCATTCTCCCATTTGGATAGACATAGAGGGTGGGAGGGGGGGTGGTATGCGCAGCGATTGGTGGAGGTTTCCGGTGCATCTGTATCATGATGCAGGTGTCTTATGGTTCCTCCAGAAGAAGTGGGACAGTTATACCATTACCAACATGGAACTCCAAGACAACCTGCCCCTTTTTTTGGGAAACCGCCAAAGCAGTCCTACATGGGGAAATAATGAGCTATGAGTTCAGTCGCTGGAGGCATATTGATGCTCTGGTTTTGCAGCTTACACTGCTCATCCAGGCAACCAGAAGGAACCTGGGGCGTCATTATTTGGTAACTCGAAGGGAGGCTTTGGTAGTTCCCAAACTGAACTTAATACGCTATTACATTATAGGGCTTACAAATCTATGATCTACTACAAGCGCAAACTACACCAGCATGGGAATAGGGCAGGCCATATGTTGTCCCTGGTCAAGCAGTGGCAGGGCCCGAGTGGGGTGTTGTCATTGTGGGTCGGGGAGAAGGTGGTATCGGTTGACCAACAAATACTGGCACTCTTCCATTGCTTTTATGAGGGCCTCATACTCAGAGAGGGGCCATGCCTGGGAAAGACAGACTTTCTGGAGGGGATGGATTTGCCGTTGTCTCCAGTTCAATGGGAGCTCCTGAATTTAGCCTATTAAGGAGGCTGAAATTGAGAGGTCCATCCTGCAGCCTAAGCTTTATAAGGCTGCGTTCCCAGGCAAATTTAGTAATGAGTGGTATCGGCTACTCTGTGATTGCTTTGTGACCCCTTTACAGGGACTTTTCACAGATCTGATTCAGAAGCAGGCCTTCCCCTTTAATAATAATTTCGCCCACGTTATAGTTTTTCCGAAGCCGGGGTGAGACCCCTTGCTCATTTCCTTTTATTGTCCAATCTCGCTACTAAATTGCGACAACAAGCTGCTAGTGAAAATCTTGGTGAACTGCCTCGCTGGGTTGATGTCCTCACTTATACAAGAGGGACAGGTGGGGTTTGTTCAGGATAAGCACCCAGTTCTGAACCTGCAGCGTGTGGTGGGCTCAATAGAGGCGAACCGCCCTGATCAAAGCACACCGCTCCTGGTAGCTTTGATGCTGAGAAGGCTTTTGACCTGTAAATTGGGAGTTTTTGTTTGGGGTGCTTGATTGGCTGGGTTTTGAGGTCCCCTTTCTCAATGCTCTGAAATTGTTGCATTCATTTCCATGGGCGGCTGTGGTGGTTAACAGTCAGATGTCTGAACCTTTCTCTTTGAGCAGAGGTACCTGACAGGGGTGTTCGCTGTTGCCCCTTCTGTTTCTACTTTTCCTGGAACCCCTCCTGCATGCGGTGCAGGCCAACTCGCAAATTGCAGGGGTAGTAGTTGGACAGACAACATTCAAAATTGCAGCCTGTGCAGATGACATTTTGGTGCATATTAGTGAGCCGCAATCATCCTTGACTCCTCTCTTGGACACCTTCCACCATTTTGGAGTCTGTTCAGGGCTCAAGTTGAACATGGAAAAATCTGAGACCTTGCCCCTGGATCTCTATTTGCTGACCTGTTGTGTGGGACCATTTCCTCTAAAAGGGATGAAGGGTGCTTTTAAATATCTGGGAGTGCAGCTCCTGGTGGATCTGCCTAAATTGTATGAGTTGAATGTGACAGCTCTGTCGCGGCAGGAGCGGGAGCAGCTCTGGCGGTAGGAGGTGCTACCTCTTTCCAGGCTGGGACATGTGGCCCTATATAAGATTACGTTATTTCCATGCTGACTCTATCTCCTGCAAGTACTGTTGCTGCAGGTGCTTCAGTAGAACCTGAAAGTGTGGCAGCAACAATTGAGTCAGTTTTTGTGGAGGGGTGCCAACCTCGTATTGCTTTTAACTACCTGCAGGGGAGGCAGATAGGGATGGTTTAGGCGTACCCAGTTTGGCTGAATATAATGTGAGTTGCATATTGCAGCACTTGCAGCACTGACTGTATCAGTCCTCATCGTGTACCCCATTGCAGTTGTAGCACAAACGTTTGGAGACTTGTCACCCGCACTATGTCCTTCATGCCCCGCAAGCTAGGCTTCCACTGTCGATACTCTAGTCTTTTTGGTATGATCAATGTGGGGGGCTTGGAGGTTGCTATGTCGGCTTTTTCAGCAAAACCCTGAGTGCTTTGGCGTATTGCCCCTTCGAGACAGCCCTGCGTTTTCAGTAGGGGATGCCTCCTGGGTGTTCTGGGTCTGGGAACGTGGAGGGCTCCGGCAATTATCTCAATTCCTGGATGCAGAGGGACATGTTGCTTCTTATGCCATCCTGGCACATGAGTTCCGACTGCCTCCTGGAGACACCTTTGCATATTGGCAAGTGGGGCATTACATTCTTTCGCTAGTGCATGCAGACCTAACTCGGAGATTTGTGGATAAACTGTCCGCTGCCTTCAAAATTGATAGGTGGTGCGGAAGGTGCTGGCTTCATTAGAGATTGCTAGCTGGCGTGTTACTTTTGTGTGGTGGTTGAATGAGGAACTGGGACTCTCATGGTCGGGGAGGGTATTACAAGGGCACTGCGGGGGATCCCTCAGGTGGAGGTGGTCTACGGAAGCTCTTCTACAAGGTCATGCTGCAGGCATTCTTTGCGCCTGCTCGAGCCACAGCAGCGGGTTTGATTCTCTCCAGTTCATGCCTTAAGTGCTGTTGCGAATGTGGCACCCTCGCCCATATGTTTTGGAGTTGTCCTTGTGTGCAAGTGTTCTGGGGGTGGGAGCAGATAAATGTGGGGTCAGTGATGGGACAGGAACTGCGGCTTAGCGTGGGGAGTGTTTTACTCGGGATTCAGCAGGCCTAAGGTTGAAGGAATGTGGGGCTAAGTTGTGGGTGCATAAGGTCTGCCTGTTGGGGTTGCAAAGTATTTTGAAGACCTGGCTGGTTCTGAAGCCCTCTTCCTATTGGGCTTGGTGCAATCAAGTGCATAAAGTTGTGCAAATGGAGAATACTGCATTGTGGGGGGTGGATTCTCGACGGGTAAAGTTTATGGCTGTCTGGGAACCTTATATCCAGTCATTGTCCCCAAGGGGTCGTAGCATGGCTTTGAACTGTGTGTCCATTTAAGAGCCTTCTGCGTCCCCCCTGGGGCAACCCTCTGCTCTTGGCCGCTGGCCCTTTGGAGTTTTTGGTGCTTGGCTCTGAAGTTGGACCATGTGGATCTCCTGCTGTTGCTCCTGCTTTCACTGAAGCTGTTGTCTTGGCTAGCTGATGTGCGGTGATGTTTGGGGAGTGGGGGTTGCTGGATGGCTGGGTGGAGTGAGGGGGGATGGATGTGTGCTTTGTTGAAAGAGATATATTTGGATTCCCCCGGGCCATATTCTTGTCTCGAGCATATCTTATTCTGCACTTTAACCCTGCACCTCTATTGGGAGGGAGGGGGACTTGGGGGTGAGTGGGAGGTATGATGGGGGTGGATGGGAGATTGAGGTTGAGAATTGGAAAATAGAAATGTCTGACTGTTGTATTTCTGGAGTCCTATGTCCTATGTTGTATTTCTGGAGTCATATGTCACCAGGCTAACTGGTGACGGCACTGTTCAGTTTTGTTGATAAAGAAATTTAAACCAAAAGTAGAAAGACTAGGGCACATGCAGTGAAGCTACAGTTTAACCCATTTAAGACTAATAAGAGAAAATATTTTTTTCACTCGATGCATAATCAAACTCTGAAATTTGTTACTGGAGGATGATGTAAAATCTGTTAGTGTAGCTGAGTTTAAAAAAGGTTTGGAAAAGTTCCTGGAGGAAAGATACATAAACCATTCTTAGAGGACCTGGGAAATCCACTGCTTACCTCGGGACAAGCATTATGGAACCTGGGTGCCTTTTTGAGAACCTGATAGGTCCTTGTGATCTAGACTGACCACAGTCAAAAGCAGGCCGCTGAACTTGATGGACTTTGGCTTTTCTTGTGTTTTATGCAGACTTCTACGACAGCACAGACTTCGGCCTGGACTTTAAGTTACTGCATTTTCTGAAAGGAAAAAAATGTATAGGAAAATTGTTAAAGAAAAATTTCAGCAAGTACAAACTGTCTCTGTCCTTCCATAAGGAAAAATAAACATTATAAGGCTAATTTATAAAGCTTTCTGGGCTTGATGCGGAGTGGAGGAGTGGCCTAGTGGTTGGGGCAAGGTACTTCAGGCCGGAAGGTCGGGGGTTCAAATCCCACTAGAGGACAGCAACCTTGGGCCGGAAGGACTGGGGTTTCTAGTCCCACAGGTGCTCCTTGTGGTCTTGGGCAAGCCACTTAACCCTCCATAGCCCATGTTCCCTGTAAAATAGTTATCTCCAAGTTATAATGCCCTGTTCAATGTAACTTCAGTTTGTTCAATGTAAACCGCACTGATGCAGAATAGCGCGGTATATAAGAGAATGAAAATAAAAATAAAATAAACCCTGCACTAGAGCCCAATTCTAAAGTTCTGGCGCATGGTTTCCTAACTCAAGTTTAATGCAGACGGTTTGCTCAGTGATTCAGTGAGCAAACAGCAGGCAAATAAGCTATGTACTAAACGTGAAAAGCAAGGCAGGCGTGTGCACACGGGGTCTGTGTTAGCAGAGCCTCTATCTTGTGCACTAAACACGTGTTGGAATGCTATTTGGTGCAGACAGCAATATTCTGCGCAGGTCTGCTCAGAATAATATGTTCATAAACACCGATATTCTGCATGGAAATTCTATGCAGAATAATGATGTTTATGCGTCAGATAGCATTCCAGCACATGCATATAACATTGTTCCAGCACACTTCCTATGCCGTTTTTTTCAGCACTCTCTTCAGCAAAGCCAGAATTAAGATGCGGGTGCTGTACGCTCAAGAAGCAGATATAAATTCCTCACCAGCACTGACCTCAAGCTGTCTCCCCAGACCTTGTATTGGAATCCCAGCATTGAGCTCAGCCTTCTGGTCCTCTCACACCTCCCTGCCTCGGCACTGCACAGCTAATTGATTGGTTGCCTTCCATTTAAATGGTTTTAAATGTGCTGTGTGCATTTGCACATTTATTTTGCTTGCAGTAGATCCTTTCCTGCTTTCGACACCCACACAAGCACAGAAAATTGTGCGCAAACATTGTACCATTGCCTGCGCTATTGGCAGTGCTCTTTGCTGCATCGAGCTCTCTGGATGTAAAGGCTGTTTTACACACAGAAAAAGGCTTTTGTAAAATTATGCAATTGCATATACTTATAGACACTGCATGCATGGGAAGAGTGTGCACCTACTCTTATGTGATCTGCACATTGATGTTCCCAGGGGCGTAGTTTAGATGGAATAGAGGCAAAATTGTGATGTATGCTTAGATTTTGTAAACTACACCAGTACATGTGTAGAGTACACACACACATTTGCACCATCTTCAGAGCAGAGGTAATTCTGTGCCTTTGAATTTGTACACTATTAGTCCTGGTTCTTGGAGCCTGTTTTATAAAGGCAGATGGGTGCCTATGTTGCCTTTATAAAATAGCCTCTATTAGTATTTCTTAAAACTTTAATTATGTGTCTGTTCCGCACAGGGTGTTTGAAAATGCAGGGACCCACACTACTGCTGGTTTCTTTTTAACCTGAATACTTTCAGGTGCAAGATAGATGTGCTAAATCTATGAAAAGGAGGAGTGAGGCATTCCAAAATTAAACCCCTGCTGTGCTGGCTCCACCCTGGCTCCATTCCAACCACACCTTTTACCAATGGTCCTCTGTGCCTGCTAATGTATCAGAAATCACTCCTTCCATTTCTGTTTGGTTTGATGAATGCTAGATGAAAAAATCAATTTACTTTTCCAGGTGAGAGCATTCCTGAAATGAAGACCCCTTTACCGGACGGGCCTCAGGCGGCCAGCACGATTTACTCACCAGAGGAGCACAAACGACACACCCTTTTCTGTGGCACACAAATTATCCAGGCAAAATCCTACCTGGGAGGTGACGTTTATGCGGTAGTGACCCGGACAGGTAAACATCCTGGAGTGGAAAGGATCTGTGCGTCCAAAGATTATTCTTTATGAAGTATTTTCCTTATACGGTTTATACAATATTTAAAAACTCACTGCCAAAGAGATGAAATATTAGATTCAAGGTGGCTGGCTCCTGTTTTTGAACCTGGCTACTTTCCTTTATGTTCCTAGCAGTTTTATCTACATAGCCCTGAATTTACCCAGTTTCCAAGCCACAATTTCCTTTCCTTTCCTTTGTAAATAGGGTGATCACTATCTCAATTGCTTGTCAATAATCCACCATCAAATTGACAATTAGCAGCAGGCTGGTGGTGTTCCCAAGGATTCTTAGGTGTTAATCTCCTGTCCAACCTCAGCTGGACTGACTAAACTGCAGTAGAGGGCAAGGGGAATGGGGAGGCTGCTTCTTGGCAGAAAGAACATCCAAGGATCCCTTTATGGCAGACATTCGTGCAGATAATAGGTCAGTTGATGTACTCGGGATTACATGATTTGGCTATCATGAAAATTATGAATAGTTGGCAAATTTAATACAAGTGTATTAATTATATAGCCCCTCGCTTGGTTTGCGGTCTGTCATGTTGTGAGGGCTTGTGTGTATTAGTGTTGCTGAGAGCTATGCTATCAGTAGCTTAATTACTGGCAGGGTCTCGCAAGATGGACAGGTCTCAGCTGAGGTGCCAGAAAGACAAACCGCCTATCTGGACAGCAGCAGTATGGGACAATGTTAGTGGCAGAGGATCATAAGAACCCAACATAAAATATGCCATACTGGGTGAGGCCAACGGTCCATCAAGCTCAGTTTCCTGTTTCCAACAGCAGCCAATCCAGGTCACAAGTACCTGTGACAATGGCAACAGCACTGGAATGTACCCATGTGGAAGAAAGGCCTGTCAATCTTGCCACAAAAACCCAATGGATATTCGCAACAAAACAAATTGTGATGTAGTGTTGGAAGATGAGACCCCCAGGTCGGAAGGCACTCAACAGGCTACTGGGGAAAAGCTGAAACCACTTCAGAGTAAACCCAACATTTATGATGTGGTTGGATCAAAACCCTTGGGACATCTGACTGCTGATGCAGTTGCACATGAAATAAGATTCAGAAGCTGCAAAGATGCCTTACATATTCAGACATGGCACATACAAAGCATGGACCAAGGGGGAGCTGGAGGTGGTCAAGAATGAAATGGAATGTGTACAACACGATCTGTTGGGTATCAGCGAACTGAAGTGGACTGGCTTCAGGCATTTTGAATCTAATGATCACATAGGACGGCATTTTCGAAGGCATTTACACAGGTATCAACACAACTATTATTCAAATATACGAGTATGCAGGAGCCACTTAAAAGGCTCAAAACATATCTATTTGTAGAATACTTTGGGACAAACACTAACAAATAGTACACATTTTATCAAGTGCCATGGTAACTGTACAAGATTAAGTTCTATATATTAACACTGGATTGTTGAAACCAGTTAATTGTACCCCTTTCTAGTTCCATGTAAGAATTATACTTTAAAGTTCATGTTAATTGTAAACTGCTTTGACTGTAAGATACAGTGGTATATAAAACATGATAAATAAATAAATAAATGTTTCAACAACAGCTGAAAAAGAGAGAGAATTTGATTAGTTCTATTCAGTAGAAGCTGAAGTCAACAGAACATACAGACAAGGTATACTGATAGCAAAAGTTGGGAACAAAGAAGAAAAAATGGTTGGAAAATATGGGCTTGGCAACAGAAATGATGCTGTTGAAAGACTGATAAGAATTCTTCAAGACTAACAATCTATTCATTTCAAACACCACCTTGTTCTAACAACACAAGTGGCGACTGTACATATGGACTTTAACCAATGGATTATACAAAAATCAGACTGATGGAGGAAGTGACGTCACCTGGCAGATGGCAGCTTAAAGATGGAGCTCCCGTAGGGGGGCAATAAATAGTGATGGAAAAGCGCATTTATCTCCGAGTAAATTGATACGTCCGGACCCTTCGGCTCCCCCAAGTCAAGAGCAATGTCGGTCCATAAGAAGTTGGCAAAATTTAAATCTGCATATGCCCCTGCTGAGATGCAGAAGCTGAAAGACCTGGCCAACCGCCTGGCTTCCGAAGATGCTTCTGACGAAGATTTGGAGCGTGCGGACGAGAGTTGCACATGCGGTAACATTTAGGGCTGGATGTGCACTTTAAAAAAAATAAATTGTGTCCACACAAGGGGAGATTAGAGGCACTGGCAGATCTTAAAGGTGAGATATGAGACCTGGGGAATTGGGTGGACAGCTTGGAGGAACAGGTTGAGCAGCAGGCCAAGAAAGAGAGTACAGCTGAGGCCCAGATTCAGACACTTCGGACGGAGCAGGAATTGCTCAAAGATAAAATGAATGATTTGGAGAATCGCACTAGACTAAGTAATATCCGAATCCAGGGGGTCCCAGAAACAGAGCGCTATGTGGATGCCTCCTCGATAGTGCAAAATCTGTGTCAATGACTCCTGCAGGACAATGGCAGTGACGGGGAGCCTGAGCACATTGGAATGGATAGGACCCATAGAGCATTGGGTCCACTAATGGCTGCGAAACCGAGAGACATTGTGGCCTGCTTAATGTCATATTTACAAAAAGAAAGGGTGATCCGAGTGGCAGTTTGGAAGAGGTGATTTGCTTGGGATGGTATTGAGAGAGAAGTGTTACATGATCTATCAACAGGCATGTTACAGCGTTGGTGAGTCATGCGACTGGTGACTCAGTACCTGACAGCGGTGAAAACAAAGTACCGTTTTGCCCTGTTGCTGGACATCAATGGGAGGGGCTTTCAGGTGCGTATGGTGGAAGAGGCCTGGTCTACTCTGCGGCGGGAGGGAGCACCGAACTTGCCGGAATGTCCCCAGACTTCCAGCGAGCCCACTTCATCACTGACACTTTCTAAGTGGGAAAGAGCCTCCGCGAAAGGACAGTGCTTGAGGAGGAAATCAGGGGGGCACCAGCAAAAGTGGGGGTCCGAGTGTAGCGGAACTGTGCCCAGACACATGAACATCCTTGGACCTGACTGTGCTCTTCGGGGCGGGTTTTGCTATCAAGAGTTGAAGGACAACAGGACGATTCCAACATTAGTGTGGTATACCTGAGGTGTAATGAAGTGATAAATGTTCTTGTAGTGGGAGGGTTTTTCAAATATGGGGAGGAAAGGATGAGATGGGGAAATGGAGGTGGCGTGTGAGCGAATGGTGGCTTGACAAGACTTGGCTGGAAGGGCAATGTGTGCAGGGTAGTGGAAGGGGGGGACAACTGTGGGTTTAGAATGCACAGAGGGAAATACATTGCCCACAGGGGGAGTCTCTCCCTCACATAATGGAGCGGAGGGGAGCTCTGTGTATTCGGGGTGAGGGGGAGTGGGTGGGGATGACGGGGGAAGTGGGGCAGGGAGGTGGGGAAGAGTATCTATAGTTCTACTGTAGTGGACCTGAGAGTAAAGAACTGTGTGAATGGCTTGCAGGTTGAAAGTAGGCACTATAAATGTGTGGGGCCTCAACTCTCCACAAAAGAGAAAGCTGTTGCTGCGAGAACTTAGGGAGCGACAGTGGCAGGTGGCATTTATCCAGGAGACGCACTTGCGGAAGCAAGACAAGTGCTTGCTCAGACCCCGGGCGTTTCAAACCTTCCTTGCAGTGGAGGAGGGGGATCATCGACATGCAGGCGTGGGGATTCTGATTAGAGGGGATATTCCCTTTATTTTGGGGGGTATGGACTGGAAATCCAACAGGAGAGCACTTGTGGTTTGGGGGGAGCTGTATGGAGAGACCATAACGTTGGTCTCTCTGTATGGTCCCAGTACGGAGCAAAAGACGTTTTGGGGGGGGGACCTGTATCAATGGCTAGCTGGACGGATCCATGGGAGACTCCTGGTGGAGGGTAATTGTAATATCGCATTAGATGGGCATTCCAGGGGAGGTGGGAGGAGAGACCCAGGCTTGTTAGCTATGCAGGAGTGGTTGAGGGAGTTTGGGCTGTTGGATCTCTGGAAGCTGGCCAATCCGTCTATGTGGGACTATACCTTTTATTCCTCAGTGCACGCATCGTATAGTTGATTATGTATTATGGGGTTTGTTACTGGGACATGCTAGGCAGAGCTAAGATCTGACCCATTACTTGGTCTGACCATGCCTCTTTGGATGTGTGGTTTGGGACTCTGCTGGAGCCGAGCCAGTGAACCTTTTGGAAACTCAATGATCATCATCTACAGGGAAGGGGGTGGTGCAGCTGCTGGAGAGAACGATAGCAGAGTACATGACCCTCAGTGATACAGGGGAGGAGGTCATGACGGAGATTTTGTGGTATGGATTAAAAGCAGTGCTCCGGGGTCGTCATCTTTAGTTGGGGGCCCGGAGGAAGGCCCGGCAGCTCATCTCTCGGTTAGAGGTACTTGAAAGGGTACATAAACAAGGGGGGGAACCCGAAAGTGCGGGCACAGTTGGAAGAGACCCGGCGACAGTTAAATGCACGCCAGTTAGAAAGAATATCTTATCAGCTACAATGGGTCCATCATATTTGTTATGAGTTTGATAACAAGTCGGGTTCTATCCTGGCTAGCAGACTGCGAGCCCGGGCATGGCAACAGGTAATTGCCAAATTGAAGGGCCCACAGGACAAGTTATTGTTTAAGGGGAAGGAAATTATGGACTAATTTTTGAACTATTATAAAGCCCTATACACAGTTGAGCCCTGTGGCAAGGAGGCCTATCCAGAGTATGAGGGAGGACAAAGACAGGGAATTCACCCTAGTAAAGGGCCCCCTTTTAACGAGGCAGGATAGGAAAGACACAAACGCAGCTAAGAATCAGAAAACTTCCACATGGCCCACATTCCATGCTCCCCCTAGTGGAAGGAAGGGGTGAGATATAGAGCCCAGAACCCCTTAGGCAGGGAGTGCTCCAAGTATGCAGGTGCACGAAGTCAGGCTGATTGCCATTATCTGGCTAGGGAGGGGTGGAAGAGAGAGCCCTGGAAGTATAAACTGAAGCCAGAGTGTGAGAGCAGTATCGTCGTCGTGAAGAGAAGCAGCAAGCACGGAGGTAGCAGCAAGAGGAGCAGCAGGGGAGAAGGAGAAGCAGGAAGCCAAACTGCCACGAGCCGAGGCACAGCTGCAAGCTGGCGAAGCTTGACCGGTGCAGAGCCGAGCAGAGCCCTGAGCTGCCAAGAGAGGAGAGTGCTAAGTGGAATATAGCACATCTGCCAGAGGGTTTGAAGCCAGGAACAGAAGAGAGACTCCAGGATTCCCCGGGAGACTGGTGGCTGAGGACTGTGAGCTGGGAGAGTCTGAGCCTATGCAGCTGGGAGAGCCTGAGGTAAAGCTAAATGGGGGAGAGATTCCTATGGACTGTTCTGTGTGCAAGGCTTTAAACCTGAGGAACAGGGAGAAAACAAGCCAATCCTGAGAGAGAGTTTACCAGGGAAGGGAACCCATAGTCCACAAGCCGGTGGCCCTGATTCCCTCATGTTGGTAAAGGGAAAGGTCACAAGGACTAAGGAGTAACACTGGAAGCTGTGAAAGCTTATTAAGCACCTGCTGCAGGAACAAGGACACTGGGGTAAGAAAGTAGCTTTTGTAACAGAGCTTTCTTGTGCCCTGAACTGTATTTGTTGCTTGAAGGTTTATGCAGCTTAAGAGAAGCTATACTATCACGGACAGTGAATGTGATTTTTGTTTGTGCTTATGGCCAGCAAGGCTACAAAGGAAGTGAATTATCCATTCTGTTAAGACTGTGTATCCTGCAATATGGAAAACCTTTAAACAGACATTTTTAGTTTGTGTTTGTTTTTGGGAGAATACTCTGTTTCACAGAGACTGAACCCATATCCTGTCATTTGCCTTAACCCTTGGAGCCTAACTACAGCTTTTTGTCTGATGCACACATTCAGCCAAGCAAAGACTACCTTTCCCAGAAGGCACTATGGGGAAATAGTTGAAAAGGGCTAAAAAAAGCAGACAGCAAAAAGTTCCTATAAAATAACCATGCCCCTCTTAGCTTGAGGCGAGCGGTGGCGGCGTGACAGCCTGCGGCTGGTGTGGGGAAGGGAGTGGACAATTTGATGCCTCCATGGGAGAGCTGTTGGAACAGGACATAACGTTAGATGAAATACAATCGGTCATTCAGAAGTTAGCGCCTCATAAAGCACCGGCTTTAGATGGCTTCACAGGGCTGTTGTATAAGAAAACATGTGGTGGTACTGGGGCCCCTGTTGTTGCGGGTGTTTAATACAGTGTTGCAGGGAGAGGACCTGCCGGTGTCTATGTGCCAAGCAGCCATTACCAGGATCCCCATACCGGGCAGAGATCCGGTGCTGTATAGCTCTTATTGCCCGATTTCCTTATTAAATACTGATGTTAAAATATTAGCAAATGTTTTAGCTGAGCGATTGGGACCGGTACTCCCGGGTGTGATACACCCGGATCAGACCGGGTTTATACAGGGGAGATAGGCGGCAGATAGGGTGCAGAGAATACTCCAGCTGTCTTGTCTGGCCCGTAGAGAACAGTAAGAAGCGATGCTCTTATCAATTGACGCGGAGAAGGCCTTTGACAAGTCCAATGGGATTTTCTCTTTGTAGTATTAGAGCATGTGGGAGTAGGCCTGAATTTTCTGGCCTGGATTCGGGCGCTCTACACATCCCCGGAGGTGATGGTGTATGTCAATGGGGGCTATTCTGAGTTCTTCTCTTTGGAGCGGGGGACACGACAGGGGTGCGCACTGTCCCCTTTGCTCTTTGCATTAGTTATGGAGCTTTTGGCTGCTTGGGTGAGGGCTCTGGGGGACATTCAGGGCATTAAGGTAGGATCCTCTCAGCATAAAGTAGCTCTATTTGCTGGCAACTTCCTCTTTGCTATCTCGGTGCCAGTCACCTCTCTTCCAGTGCTTTTTCGTGAGTTAAAGGAATATGGAAGACTGGGTTTAAAGTTAATTTTGATACGACAGAGGCCTTAGCTCTCAATCTTTGGCCTCAGGTAATGTAGTCTTTGAAGGCCTCATTCCCCTTTCGGTGGATGACTCGATCCATTAAATATTTAGGGGTCCAGGTAACTCCTTCCACTGCTGATTTGGTCAACTACTCCCCATTATTTCTCCAGATTCGTGGGGATCTGCTTAAATGGCGGGAAGTAGAGTTGTCCTGGCTTGGTAGGGTAGCAGCTCTAAAAATGAATGTTCTTCCCCACCTGTTATATCTGTTCCAGACTTTGCCAGAGTGGGTGGTGGCTGCCATCTTAGCGTAAATAAGATGTTGATAGACCCTGCCTAAAGTAGGTACTAGTGTAAATAAAATATAGATAGTTTCCCTAGTTACTTCCAAGTTGATCTCCCCATTCATTGTAAATACAACTCAGAGTGCCTGCGTTGTATAGTTGATGTTGAATGTAAACCGCGCTGATCTAAAATAGCGCGGTATAGAAGAAATGTAAAATAAATAAATAAACTTTGCTCATCCATTTGTTCATTCTTCGTCCGAACCATGCCGACAGTCACCCAGGAGCGCATGGTTCGGACGAAGGTATCCTTGAAGGATACTACCAAAAGCAATGAGGTTCCAAAAGGGAGTATAGTAGCCGAAATGCCCTTGAGTAAGGAGCAGACAGAGAATAAAGATTCCAAATTACCCATGCCTACCAATAGCCAGATTAATATGAATAAAATACAGTCTCTAAAATGCTTGTATGCCAATGCTAGAAGTCTAAACAATAAGATGGGAGAGTTAGAATATATGGCACTAAATGAGAGGTTAGATATGATTGCACTCTCAGAGACATGGTGGAAGGAGGATAACCAGTGGGACACTGTGATACCTGGATACAAACTATATCGTAATGATAGAGCTGATCAAATTGGTGGAGGGGTTGCGCTCTATGTTAGAGAGGGCATTGAGTCAGAAAGGATTAAAGTTTTGCAGGGAACAAAATTTGCTGTAGAATCTCTATGGATTGAAATTCCACTTATGAAGGGGAAGGTGATGGCAGTGGGGGTGTACTATCGACCGCCTGGCCAGAATGAACAAATGGATGATGAAACTGCTCAAAGAAATCACAGAAGCTAACAAAAGTCACAACAGAGTAGTAATAATGGGTGATTTCAATTACCCCGGTATCGACTGGGTCAGTGTCACGGCAGGACAAACTAAAGAGATAAAGTTTCTAGATGGAATAAATGACTGCTTCTTGGAGCAGCTGGTTCATGAACCGACCAGAGGGGAAGCCATACTGGACCTAGTCCTTAGTGGAACGCCAGATCTGGTGCAAGAAATAAGGGTGTTGGGACCACTTGGCAATAGTGACCATAATATGATCATGTTTGATTTAATTATTGGAGAACAAATAGTAAAGAAATCCACAGTACTACCTTTTAACTTTCAAAAGGGAGACTATGATAGAATGAGGAATATAGTTAGGAAAAAACTAAAAGGAGCGGTTCCAAAGGTTAAAGACTTACAGCAAGCTTGGGCGTTATTTAAAACTACTATCCTCGAAGCCCAGACCAGCTGTATTCCACGCATTAAGAAGAGTGGGAGAAAGTCCAAAAAACTGCCAGCATGGTTTAAAGGTGAGGTCAGAGAGGCTGTTGCTGCCAAAAAAGCAACCTTCAGGAAATGGAAAAAAGAGCCAAATGATGAAAACTGGAAACAGCACAAGCACTGGCAAGTTAAATGCAAAGCATTGATCAGGCAGGCAAAGCGGGAATTTGAAAAGAAACTTGCTGCGGAAGCAAAAACACGAAATAAAGACTTTTTCAAGTACATTCGTAGCAAAAGGCCTGTGAGAGAGTCAATTGGACCGTTAGATGATAGAGGGGTAAAAGGGGCAGTAAGAGGAGACAAGGCTATAGCGGAGAGACTGAATGAATTCTTTGCTTCGGTCTTTACTGAGGAAGATGTAGGGATGTTACCCAAGACTGAAGTGGTATTTAAAGGTGATACTGCAGAGGAATTGAGAGAAATATCGCTACACCGGGAAAATATATTACAACTATTTGATAAACTGAATAGTAGCAAATCACCTGGACCGGATGGTATACATCCCAGAGTGTTGAAGAACTGAAATATGAGATTGCAGACCTGCTATTGGTAATCTGTGAACTTTCATTAAAATCATCTGTAATACCTGAAGATTGGAGGGTCGCCAACGTAACACCAATTTTTAAAAAGGGTTCCAGGGGTGACCCGGGAAATTACAGACCGGTGAGCCTGACGTCAGTACCAGGGAAAATGGTAGAAACCATCATAAAGAACAAAATTACGCAGCATGTAGATAGTCATGGCCTAATGGGAGACAGCCAACATGGCTTTAGACAAGGAAGATCTTGTCTTACTAATCTGATATGTTTTTTGAAGGTGTGCATAAACAGGTAGACAAAGGTGAGTCGGTTGATATAGTGTATCTGGATTTTCAGAAAGCTTTTGACAAGGTCCCCCATCAGAGACTTTTGGCAAAGCTAAAAAGTCATGGGATAGGAGGCAGTGTACTATTGTGGATCGGGAACTGGTTAAAAGATAGAAAGCAGAGAGTAGGGCTAAATGGCCAATATTCCCAATGGAAAAAGGTGAATAGTGGAGTACCCCAGGGATCTGTACTGGGTCCGCTGCTTTTTGACATATTCATAAATGACCTGGAAAAGGGAATAACGAGTGAGGTTATCAAATTTGCAGATGACACAAAACTGTTTAAAGCTGTTAAAACCCAAGAGGAAAGTGGAAAACTGCAGGAGGACCTGGATAAATTGGAAGACTGGGCATCCAAATGGCAAATGAAATTTAATGTGGACAAGTGCAAAGTCATGCACCTAGGAAAGAACAACCCACACTATAGTTACTCGATGCAAGGCTCCACATTAGAAGCCACCACCCAGGAAAAAGATTTAGGAGTCATCGTGGATAACATGTTAAAACCCTCCACCCAGTGTGCAGCGGCGGCCAAGAAAGCAAACAGAATGCTAGGTATCATAAGGAAAGGGATGGAAAATAAAACAAAGGATATTATAATGCCTCTGTATCGCTCCATGGTACGACCGCACCTTGAATATTGTGTGCAATTCTGGTCACCGTATCTTAAAAAGGACATAGCGTTATTAGAAAAAGTACAGAGAAGAGCCACCAAATTGGTGAAGGGGATGGAAGGCTACTCCTATGAAGAGAGGCTAAAAAGGTTAGGGCTCTTTAGCCTGGAAAAGAGACGGCTGAGGGGAGATATGATAGAGGTCTATAAATTAATGAATGGAGTGGAACAGATAAACGTGGATCAATTGTTTACGCTATCATAATATAGAAATACGCTGGGACATGTAATGAAGCTACAGGGTAAACTATTTAAGACAAATAAGAGAAAATATTTTTTCACTCAACGTGTAATCAAACTCTGGAATCTGTTACCGGAGGATGTGGTAAGGGCTGATAGTATAGCTGGGTTTAAAAAAGGTTTGGACAAGTTCCTGGAGGAAAGGTCCATAAACCACTATTAAAAAGGGACCCAGGATATCAATGCTTGACCCAGTACAAGCATTGTGGAACTTGTGTCTTTTGGGGAAACTGCTAGGTACGTATGACCTAGATTGGCCACTGTTGGAAACAGGATACTGGGCTTGATGGACCTCGGTCTGACCCAGTATGGCATGTCTTATGTTCTTATGTTCTTAAATAATCACAGAACTTAACAGAGATTTCCAATGTGCTGCAAGGCAAGACAAAGAGAATTACTACAATGATGTTTCCAAGGAAATAGAATCTGAAACTATCAGAGGAAGAACAAGATCGGCTTTCATAAAGCTATGAAAAATAAAGAGAAAATTCCAGTCTCGTATCAGAATGCTAAAAGATACTCAAGGATCCATGTTGAATGATGCTGAGACGATCAAAAAAGGTGGAAAGAATACACTGAGTTATTATACTATAAAGATCAAGTGGATCAACAGCATTTCAACCTGTACCTTACGATCAGGAAACTGAAGTGGCACTGAAAGCATTATCAATGAAAAAAGCAACGGGCAGAACGGCTGTGAAGGACCTAGATAAGATTCTGAAGTGTAGAGACATATTTCTGTATACGAAAGTTTGACTTATCCAAGTTATGGCATTTTCAATAATGTCATATGGATGCGAAAGTTGGACAGTGAAGAAGAAAGACAGGAAGAAACTCAATGCCTTCAATTCATGGTCATAGCGAAGAATACTGTGTCTACCATGGAGAACCCGAGTACCAAAGCAGTTGATATTAGAGGAGATCAAACCTAAGCATTCTTTAGAAGCTCAAATGACAAGACTTTGATTTTGATATATCATGCAAAGAGAAAGATCATTAGAGAAAGGCAACATGCTTGGCAAGGTTGAAGATCAGCACAAAAAAAGGAAGACTAGCAATGCGATAGATTGATACAATAATAGCAGCTATGAATGCCACTCTATCAACAAGTTGCCGTTTGACTGAAGACCGAGCACAATTTAGAACTGTCAAGAGGGTTGCATTGAGTTGACGGCGCATCACCCCACATACCTTGCACTCTTTCCCCCCAGCCGATTCCCTTTTTCCTTCTGAATTCTCCTCCTTTCTGCTGACAAACAGGTTGACCCTTGGTCCTCTTCTCTCTCCACTGCTCTTGACACTCTAGCCCCCCTCCGCCCTGTGTCTTTCCGCTCCTCTTCCCATCACCCTTGGTACCACCCCGGGTTATACCTTCATCGCACTCATCTTCGCCGTGCAGAGCGACTCTGGAGAAAGCATCGCTCGGCCACTTCCTACTCCGCTTTTCGTCAGGCTCACCTCTCTTACCGTTCCATGATAACTGCCAAACACTCTTACTACTCCCATCTCATAACTTCCTCCTCCAACTCTTCCAGACGCCTCTTCCATGTCCTCAAATCTCTCTCCTCCACCTCCTCTCTTCCTCCTCATCCTCCCCACTCTTCCCCCAGTCCCTCTACCCTTGCCTCCTTTTTCACGAACAAAGTTTTCTCCTTCCGCTCATCTTTCCCTGCCTGTCCTCTTCCCCTTTCCCCTCCTCCTGACTCTCCTTTTTCCCCTGTTGCCATTTCCTCACCCCCTTCCTGTACCTTTCCCCACACGGCGCACCTTTTTGCCCATTACCTCTCCTGAACTCACTAAAGCCATCTCATCCGCCCACCAGACCACCTGCCCTCTTGATCCTTTGCCCTCCTCCTGGCTACTCAATCCAGATCTTGCACTTACTCCTTACATTCTGTCCATTTTCAATTCCAGTCTCACCTCTGGTCACTTCCCTTCCATTTGGAAACACGCCATAGTTTGCCCTCTCCTGAAGAAACCCACCCTTGATCCCGCCATCCCTGCTAACTGGCGACCGGTTACCAATCTCCCCTTCCTCTCCAAAATCCTCGAGAAGCTTGTTTTTGCTCAACTTGCCACCCACCTCGATTCCACTTTTGCACTCTACCCACGTCAACTGGGTTTTCGCGCCGGCCACAGCATAGAGACTATTCTCGTGGCTTTACTCTCCAAACTCCACCGTGCTCACGATCGTGGTGATTTTTCTCTCGTGGTGTCTCTGGATCTCTCCTCAGCTTTTGACGTTGTCGACCACCGCACTCTTCTCTCCCGTCTGTCCGATTTTGGTGTACGGGGGACTGTCCTGCAGTGGTTCCGCTCTTTTTTCTTTCTGCACGCACTTTCTCTGTTCACTCTGGTTCCTTCACCTCTTTACCATCCAACGTAATTTGTGGTGTTCCTCAGGGCTCTATCCTTGCCCCACTACTCTTTAACGTCTTTCTTGCCCCACTTGCTCTGCTCATACAACAATCTGGTATTTCTGCTTACATCTACGCCGATGATATTCTCCTGGTTCATCACACTTCATCCGCCTCCCCTGACATCGTCCCACTAAACCTGTGTCTTTCCTCTGTTGCTTCCTGGTTCGATCTCAACTTTCTACATGCTAATCCCGTTAAATCCTCCGCAATTTGGTTCTCTTTTGGACTCCCCCCTCCTGTTCTGTCTCCTATTATGGCCTCCCGCCCTATCCCCCTGGTTTCAACTCTCCGCTACCTGGGGGTTACTCTGGATTCTTCTTTATCTTTTCACCAGCACATTTTCTCTGTTGTTCGAACTTCCTTTTTTCATCTTCGTCAGATTAGGGCTGTTCGGTCATTTCTTCCCCCCCCCCCCCCTCGGTGGTCACTCTTGTCTTATCACTTGTAATCACCAGATTGGATTACTGCAACGTTATCTACGCAGGCCTCCCCTCCTCTCAGCTACGCCGTCTTCAACTTGTCCAAAATGCCGCTGCCCGTCTCGTCACCTATTCCCCCGCCCGTTCAAATATCACTCCTTGCCTCCTCTCTCTCCATTGGCTTCCGGTTAAGTTCAGATTTATCTTCAAAATACTTATCATTGCGCACAGGGCTCTTCACACCAGCACTCCTCAGTACTTGGCTGACACCATTTATCTCCAACCTACTCCACGCCGCCTTCGTTCAGCTTTCGGTAATCGTCTCTTTCTCCCCCCTCCCCCCCTTCTCAGGCCCATCTGGAACTTACTCGTCACTCTGCATTCTTTTTCCTAGGCCCCACTTTATGGAATTCGCTCCCACTCCCGCTCCACACTGAGCTATCCCACTCCCGCTTTAAAGCTCTCCTCAAATCCCATCTCTTCTGTCAAGCCTTTGATCTCCCTTCCCCCGCCGGTGGCACCTTGTCCCCCAGCCGCGCCCCCCACCCCACATAATCTCCTCTCAATCACTTCACATCTGCCATTCCTCCCACTTCCTCTCTCAGTCCCCCTTTGCCCCGCCCCCTCCCTAGACCTTTTCTGTTCTCTATCTTTTTGACTGTCTCTCTCTGTCCTATTATTATTGGCGTTCTTTTCTGTCTTTATTTTTCAGTGGCCTTTACTGTTTTTGTATTGTACACTGCCCTGACGCCTTGGCCCGGGCAGTCTATCAAATGTCGCAAATAAAGATAATGATAAAGACATCAGCTCTCTGTCTCTTAACAGCAATTATATAGCCTACATTTTTGAGTGATATGTAAGAATGTGTCAGAAAATCTATGAAAGTAAGACTTCTTTGATTTAATGCAATGAATGATTTCATCTGAGAATCATTTTATTAATAACATTTCTGAAGTTTTTAAACTACCAATTAACACTTTTTCACTTTTTAATCTTTTGGCAGGATTTTGCACAGCTAAAGGCAGCCTAATCAGCTCCATCCTTTACCCCAAGCCCGTGGGCTTCAAATTCTACAGGGATGCTTTAACCTTTGTCCTCTTCCTTGGAGTTCTCGGTAAGCTAAATATGTCAGGCAGAGAGAAGGCAAGATGTTATGACTTAGCTTTTGAGGTTTACAGGGGTGGTCTTCAATAGTGTACTGAAAGGAGGATGGTGGGACCTTGGCCTGAAGGAGGGCTGCTCGAGGAACACCAAGTAACACTGAAAAGAAAAGTAAGTGCAGGGCCTTTGGCCCAATCACATGCTCCAGGGCCTCCTGCATCCCTGCAACATTCGTCTGTCACTAGCATTTCTCCTGGTGTGCAGTATAAACCTGCAGAGCACTAGGCAGCTGATGTGAACTGCACAGGCAGGAGCGGCATTGGCAACAAGAAGAGCAGTACTGAGAAGCACTAGGCTCGCTGCTCTGCCAGATGGGATAAGGGGCTGAAGGGTGATGTCTGTGTCGTGGGAGATGGGTGCAAATGTAAACAATGGCCACTTGGTGCTGGAGACCCATGATACACCACTGCATAACATGTTAGATCTTTTTTTTACAGTATGTCCTGGTACATCTCCTATCCCATTTTACTACTTTGTTTTGATTGTCACCTAAAGCATGGTTAATTCCATTTCAGGTCGATTTTCTGTTGTTCACAAGGTCTGGAAGGTAACTAAGAATATAGAGTAGGGGGACAAGCACATACCTCCCCTCCTCTGAATCATCAAGAAGGGGGTATATCTTCTCTCCAGTAGCAATAACGCCCGGCCTATGACAGGTGCAAGCTGGGGTTGAACTGTGATCATTTATTTCTTATATACCGCCTTTCAAGGGTATTAAGGCAGTTTATATCATACCCAGCTGAACTTTATTTACTGAACATAATGACAAAGGTTAATTATATCCAGATAATAGGGGGGGGGCAGGGGATAGGTTAAACAGGATATAGTTAACTTATTTATAGTGTAATCAACAGTAGATCTAGTTCTGAGTGTAATCACTCGAATTGAATGGACCTTCGCTTGGACAGTTTACATACTTGGACACATTACACACCCATCTTAACCACTCGAGCTAAATGGACCCCCACAACCTAAGAAGCTCACACCTTCCCTCAATTATTTCCCACTCAATTGAATGTAATATAGTACCTATGTTACAATGTTATGCTGTTGTTCATGTTCTTTTATAATATTATATTGATATGGTTCTATGTAAAGCCCCGTTGGCCACATTGTTATTATGTAAACTACTTAGAATTGGAGATATAATGGTATAGAAAAACTGTTAAAGAAATAGGGGTCATTTGGCTGTGCTATGAGATGTTAAGTGACTGTCCTATAACGTTCTTGGAAAATGTATGTTTTGAGCCTGTTGCCGAACTCCTTCAGGTCTTGTATTGCTCTTATATTGTTTGGAAGGGATTTCCATAAGGTTGGACTGTAGATGGAGAAAGTGCGTTGGCATGTTTCTTGCGTGCTAAATGTTTTATGTTTGGGGACTTTAAATAGGTTTGTGGTTTGGTCTCTTCTTGGTCTGATGTCTGAGGTTTAGTGAATGAGTGACCGCAAGCAGTCAGCAGTTAAGTTGTGTATACTTTTAGATGTGTTCCTGTGTGATTTGTATTTTATGCGTGCTTGGATGGACAGCCAGTGTAGCTCTTTCAGGCCTGGGGTGATGTGCTCTTGTCTAGATGTCCATGAGATCATGTGGGCTGCAGACTTTTGGGCAATTTGTAATGGGAGGAGTGTACATTTTGGTAGTCTTTGAGGTATAGAATTACAATAATCCAAGTGAGAGGTGATGATCGCTTGGTAAACGGTGCAGAATAGATTGTGGTCCAATAATGGACGGAGGTTGTGAAGGATCTTTATTCTTTGGTAAATCGCTGCAGTTGCTTTCTTAATATGGGTTTGGAAGTTCAGTTTCTGGTCTAGCATCACACCTCAGACCTGATGGGGATATCACAGTTGTTGATTGGTATCTTCTCTGGTGGTGTGTAAGTGGAGTCTCTGTTAATGATTAGTGTCTCAGTTTTGCTGAACTTTAATATAAGAGATTGTTCATGTAACCAATGGGTCATTTTGTTAAGGCATGAAAGTATGGTGGAGAAGTCTGGATTCCTTGTAGCGAATGGAGTATATAACATAATGTCGTTTGCATAAATGTGATACCTTATCTTGTACTTCTGGAGGATGAGACACGTGGGCTGGATGTATAGGTTAAATAGGAGGACAGAGAGGGCTGATCTTTGAGGCAATAATTGATGTACTTAAAAAGGTTTTGACGTCTTTTTTCACAGTTTAACTTGTGTGCATTCAGTTAAGTAAGAGCAGAACCATCTTAGGTGGGTCCCATTTACTCCAATTTCTACGAGGCGATCAATGAGTTTTCAGTGATTTACGGAGTCAAAAGCTTGCCTCCACCTTATGCAGCAACCATGATGGTATAGACCCACTCAAAGTTGAAAACAGAAACATAGTAATATGCCTCCTGTACAGACCACCCACACCCAACCACCAAAACATTACGGAAATCCTTGAATCCGCCTGCTTCTCTCCGTTAAGGAAACCACATATAATCCTAGGAGACTTCAGTCTGTCATCCCTTCCCCACACTCAAATACATCCCTCGACTCAGTGGACAAGATGGGTTACCAACAACTAATTCAGCATCTCACCCACAGCAAGGGAAACATACTAGACCTAGTTTTCATCCCAAAGCAAACTACTGAACACTCAACCCACACGCCCCCGCAAATCTCACAGGTCCCTTGGTCAGACCACTCCCTCATCCCCGTTGAATATTGCTTACGTATCTCTCCCCACACGAACTAACACATATCCTAAACCAAGATTTAAACCCTATGATGGAGATACCTTCAAAAACACCACTGTACCACAACTGGACGCCACCTCAAACGTCCTCGAGGATTTATTAACAAATTGGAATTCATCAATCACCATAGCAGCAAAACCAACAACCAAACCACTGAACCCCCCACACAAACACTCACAAAAATGGTACACAGCGGAACTAGGCAAAATGGAAAAAGACCTCAGGAAAATAAAAACATAGAAACATGACGACAGAAAAAGACCACATGGCCTATCTAGTCTGTCCTTCCATAACAACGACTACAACAGTCCCCTTTTTTCCTTTAGAGATCCTCTGTGTTTGTCCCATGCTTCTTTGAATTCCTTAAGGATTCCTTAAGATATTGTCCTTATCTTTACTACCTCCACCGGGAGACTATGCCACGGATCCACCACTCTTTCCGTAAAGAAATATTTCCGCATATCACTCCTGAATCTATCCACTTTCACTCTCATCCCATGTCCTCTCTTAGCAGAGTTTGCTTTCAATCGAAAGAGGCTCTCCTGTGCATTTATGCCATGGAGGTATTTAAACATCTGTCATATCACCTCTATTCTGCCTTTCCTCTAAGGTGTACATATTAAGATCCTTAAGTCTGTCATCATATGCTTTATAATGAAGACCACTAACCATTTTAGTGGCCACCCTCTGTACTGACTCCAGCCTGTTTATATCCGGTCTCCAGAATTGCACACAAGACTCCAAATGAGGTCACACCAAAGACTTGTACAAATGGAGATCGAAAAAGACCACAGACAACAAAACCCTCTACATGACAATGCTGAACAATTACAAAGAGACAATAAACAATGTAAAAAGAGCCTTCCATACAAAAGCTCTAAATAAAGCCATTAACCGACCAAGAGAACTATTTGAAATAGTCAAATCAATAACCAAATTCCCTCAAGAAAATTCTACCAAACTAGCTATTCAACCCCAAATTCTAGCAGATTTCTATGCCAACAAACTCAAACAAGGATTCCTTAAGACCCCCCCTCCCCCACCTGGTCAATGCCCTCAGCTAACAACGACAGTTGGCATCCCTTTCACATCCTGGACTGCAGACAAATAACAGACATAATCACAAATATCAATACTACCACTTCTCCCCTAGATCCATGCCCGGTTGATTGGATCAAAGCTACAAAAACTGAAATTGTACACGTTTTACTGAGCATAGTCAACCAATCCCTACAGCAAGGCATAATGCCAAACTCATTCAAGCTGTCCACAATCCGCCCATACTAAAGAACAAAAGCTTTAACAAGGATGAACCCTCCTCCTACAGACCAATAGCTAGCATACCATTTATAGCCAAAGTCATAGAAAAAGCAGTCCAGTGACAGCTCCAAGATTTCATAGATTCCTCAGCCCCACTAGATGAACATCAATATGGATTCCGTCCCTTCCATGGGGTCGAAATGCTCCTATTGGCATTATTTGACATACTCATCCGGGGGATGGGTAACGCTCAGCAAGCATTTATCCTCATATTCCTTGATATCACATCTGCTTTTGACAGTATGAACCATAATATACTTATTTCTAGACTTAATCACATAGGCACAAAAGGACAAACACTCAAATGTTCAAATCATAAATTTTCCAATAGCAATACGTAAAAATTTGATATAAATCCTCCACAACTTTCCCTCAGCAACAAGGAATCTGTCAAAGTTCCGCTCTATCCGCTCTACTTTTCAACTTACACATATAGCCAATTTGCTCCATATTTAAAAAACACAAATTACCACATATATGCAGACGATATTATGGTCTACTTCCCATTGGACATACTTAACCCCTCCTATGACATATTAGCATCCTGCCTAAACGAAGCAGAAAATGGACTCCAATCAATTAACTTGAGCATCAACTATAAGAAAACAGAAGCATAGATCACATCTAGGAACCTAGACTTTACCACAAACAATCCATCTATATAACACATCGTTCCCAGTAAAACACAAGGTGAAATACTTAGGCATCATCTTAGACATCATCTTGCATCCATAGGTATAACAGGGACCCCTCTAAAATGGTTTGCATCATACATATCCAATAGGATGCAACAAGTCCAATTCAACGACGATAAAGCCGATGCATTCCCTCAAACCCAGGGGATTCCTCAAGGGTCCGCCTTATCATCGCTCCTATTCAATCTTTATATAAAACCGGTCTGCGAGATATTTCGAAAGTGCAACATCAATTACCACATCTATGCCGACGATGTGATGCTGTATACGCAACTCGACATAACTCAACCAAATTTCACCCCACTAGAAGAATGCCTTGACATGCTCCAAACATGGCTTCAACAAAACAACATGGCAATAAACCACAAGAAAACAGAAGTCATGTTTATCTCTAAGAAAACCAATTTCACCCCACCTGCCACTGTCACCCTTAACAAAAACATATATCATATGAAACCTGCAATAAAATATCTAGGGGTCCTACTAGACAGCAACCTCAAAATGGATAAACACCTCAGAACAGTTAACCGAGCCATTTTTTACAAATTAAAAGTTCTTCAACCGCTTCGCAACATCCTCGAGAAATCTGACTTCAGGACTGTGGCACAAGCCCTCATCATTCCTCACCTAGATTACTGCAACGCCATTCTGCAAGGCCTGCCGAAGAACACCCTAAATATCCTGCAAATGGCTCAAAATGTGGCAGCAAGAGTCATCATGGAAAAAAGCGTCACAGAGCACATAACCCCAGTGCTAATGGAACTGCATTGGCTCCCGGTGACCTCTCGCATCATCTTCAAACTTCTCACAACAACTTATAAGCTCATTCACAACATTGCACCCTCCTACCTCAATAAACTAATCACTATCCAACCACACAACAGGAACAGAAGAACCATAAATCTCAACGCTCTCTGTGTTCCGACCAGCATAAGGACAGTCAAAGTAGAAACAAGCAATAGGGCATTCACATATACCGCACCAACACACTGGAACCAACTCCCACACGAGCTGCGACTGACCAATACTCTGAATGAATTCAGAAAGAAACTCAAAACACATTTATTTCAGACTCACTACAACCTGACCTAAGTAAGACTCCTTGCCACAACTAGTTGGCTCTGACTGCCACAACGGCACTTGGAATACCTGATGTAATCTTTTAAACTTGTATATATGTATATTCTATGCCCCACCCACACAACTCAATCAAATGTATATTTAAATTTGAAAGCCTCAATTCAATGTATAATGTACTAAATTGCTACTTCCTGTGTGATTCAAATCATCGCCCAATCGAATTCTGTATCCTAAAATTATTGTATTGTACGATACATTATGATTCTGTAAAGTAAACCGCTGTTGATTGTAGGAAGCAGCGGTATACAAATGTTTTCTAAATAAATAAAATAAAAACACTCAACATGGTACTCCACTTAAAGCAAATATCCAAAACTATATTCTATAAATTAAGAATCATCCAACACCTGAGACCACTTATTGATCATACGGATTTTAGAACAGTAGTCCAAGCCCTCATCGCACCCCACTTCAATTATTGCAACAATATATTACATGGAATACCCAAAAAGAATCTAACTATCCTGCAAATGGCCCAAAACGTCACAGCCAGAATTATATTCAAAGCAAGACTGTCAGACCACATTACACCCATCCTGTACGAACTCCATTGGCTCCCAGTTGCCAGCAGAATAAAATATAAAGTCATAATGACCACCTTCAAGCTGATCAACAATATATCTCTATCCCACCTCTCATCTTTAATTCACCTCCAATCGGACAACAGAATTAGGAGAAGTACCAACCAGAACATCCTCACAGTCCCACCCACAATCCGGAAAACTAAGCAAATCACTAGTAATAGGGCCTTCACCTATACAGCCCCCATGCAATGGAACTCCCTCCCAGAATCCTGAAGAAGAATGAAGGACCTCCAGTCTTTCCAAAAAAAACTAAAAACATACCTGTTCATTGAACACTACAGCACCGATATCCCCAAAAACACCACTACCACACTCACCACCTCAACACCTAGCCTCCCCCCCCCCCAATTATCTGCCCACCTTGCCCCCCCCCCCCATTATCTGCCCACCTTGCCCCCCCCCCCAAACTACCTCAAATTAACCTCACGATCTATCCGGTCATATATACAAGAAACAGCTTCCTGATTTGTTATAGGAATGTACATAGTTGATGTAAATATGCAGTTACAGAAACATGGTTCACAGAAAACCATGATTGGGATGTAACTATACCTGGCTATACTTTATTCAGAAAGGACAGGGTAGGAAGAAGGGGAGGAGGAGTGGCACTATATGTAAAAACTACTATTAAAGCTTTGGAATTATAGAGCTTAAAAGGGAGAGAGGAGGCATTGTGGGTTATTTATTTTATTTATTACAGTTTCTTATATACCGCACTATTTAGTATCAGCGCGGTTTACATAATAACATAATGACCATAACGACAAGCTGTCAGGTTTTACATCGAATAGGGGTACAAACTTGGATAACAGGGTTAACTATATACATAAGCTACTTACACTGCAAGGATAGGTAAAACTCAGATAATGCATGTAAGGGCCTTTCTAGATTGGGTCATTTCTTGGGAGGGATATCTAGGTTCAATTGCTGTCTGGGAAGTATTGGAGGAAAAGGTGGGTTAAACTAGAAAGAGGGAAAGAGAAATCTATTTGCATTGGTGTGATATACAGACCTCCCTCACAAGAGGAAGAGGTGGACAGAGAGTTAATTGAAGACATACGCAGCATTGCTAGGAAAGGGGAAGTGCTACTGATAGGAGATTTCAATATGCCAGATGTTGATTGGCACATTCCTGCTCCAGTATCATCTAGAAGTAAGGAGATCCTGGATTCTCTACAGGGAGAACTATTCAGGCAATTGGTAACAGACCCCACACGTGAAGGGGCCATACTGGACTTGGTGCTTACCAATGGTGAAAGTGTTTCTGATGTTGTAGTGGGAAATCATTTTGCATCCACTGATCACCAGATGGTGTGGTTCAGTATTAGGACTAGGGCTGTTAGAATCCATTCCAAGGTGAGGATCTTAGACTTGAGGAAGACTAACTTTGCGAAGATGGGCCAATACCTCAGGGAGTCGTCAGTGGGATGGGAACAACTGGGGGATGTAGAAAAACAGTGGGCAAAACTGAAAGGGGGTATTTTAAGGGCAACCAACCTTTTTGTTAAAATGGTAAATAAAGGCAAAAGGAAAAGGAGACCGCTATGGTTTTCAAAGGAAGTAGCTGAAAAAGTGAAGAAAAAGAGGGTGGCCTTCATGAAATACAAGAGATCACAGAGAGGAAGACAGGCATATGTATTTGGAAAAACTTAGAGAAGCTAGCAAAGTAGTCAAGAAGGCAAAGATTCAAAAGGAGGAGGAAATAGCCAATGCAATAAAATGGTGGGATAAGACATTTTTCAGATATATTAGTGAGAAGAGGAAGGGCAAAAGTGGTATTGTCAGACTCAAGGGTACAGGGGGGGAATATGTAGAAGCTGATAAGGATAAAGCGGAATTGCTTAACAAATATTTTTGTTTTGTGTTCACAGATGAAGAACCAGGAGCAGGACCTCAGAAAATACTCACAAATAGGAACAGAAGCGAGGGACATCTTGAACAATTTTCAGAAGACTGTGTTCGTGAGAAACTAGCTCAACTTAAAGTAGACAAAGCGATGGGACCGGATGGGATACACCCTAGAATACTGAGGGAACTTGGGGACGTTCTAGCAACTCCACTGACTGACCTTTTCAATGCCTCGTTGGAGTTGGGAGTGGTGCCAAAGGACTGGAGAGAGGCTCATGTGGTGCCTTTACACAAAAGCGGAAGTAAGGATGTAGTTGAAAACTACAGGCCGGTTAGTTTAAATTCGGTGGTGAGTAAATTATTGGAAACGCTGCTGAAAGAGAAAATAGTGAGGTTTCTGGAGTCCAGCGGATTACAGGATCTGAGGCAGCATGGATTCACAAGAGGCAAGTCTTGTCAGACAAATCTGATTGATTTCTTTGACTGGGTGACCAGGGAGTTGGACCGAGGGAGAGCTCTGGATGTGGTGTATTTAGATTTCAGTAAAGCCTTTGACACTGTTCCTCAGAGGCGACTTATAAACAAACGGAGCACCCTAGGAATGGACCCTAAAGTTACTGCTTGGGTTAGAAATTGGTTGGGTGGGAGGCGACAAAGAGTACAAGTAAATGGAGCTCACTCTGAGGAGAAGGATGTTACCAGTGGTGTGCCCCAGGGATCTGTCCTTGGTCCGATTCTTTTTAACATCTTTGTTAGTGATATAGCGGAAGGGCTGTCGGGTAAGGTTTGCCTCTTTGCGGATGATACCAAAATCTGCAATAGAGTAGACACCCAGGAAGGTGTAGATAACATGAGGAGGGATCTAGCTAAGCTTGAAGAATGGTGTAGAATTTGGCAGCTGGGATTTAATGTTAAAAAATGTAAGGTCATGCATTTGGGCTGCAGCAATCCAAGGGAGCAATACAGTATAGGAGGTGAAGTACTTTTGTCCACTAAAGAAGAGCGGGACCTAGGCGTGGTTGTGTCTGATGATCTTAAAGTAGCTAAACAGGTAGAAAAGGCGACGGCAAAAGCTAGAAGGATGCTTGGGTGCATACGGAGAGGAATGGCTAGCAGAAAAAAGGAGGTGATAATGCCTCTGTATAAGTCTTTGGTGCGACCTCACTTGGAGTATAGTGTGCAATTCTGGAGACCGTACCTTCAAAAGGATGTGAACAGGATGGAGTCGGTGTAGAGGGTGGCTACTAAAATGATTAGTGGGCTTCATTATAAAGCATATGAGGACAGACTGAAGGATCTTAATATGTACACCTTAGAGGAAAGGCGGGATAGCGGTGATATGATTGAGATGTTTAAATACCTCCATGGCATAAATGTTCAGGGAGAGAGTCTCTTTCAATTGAAAGCAAGTTCTGCTACGAGGGGACATGGGATGAGGGTGAAGGGAGTGATATGCAGAAATATTTCTTTACGGAAAGAGTAGTGGATCCGTGGAATAGTCTCCCAGTGGAGTGGTAGAGATGAGGACAGTAACTGAATTCAAATAAGCATGGGACCACCACAGAGGATCTCTAAAGGTAAAAAGTGGACTGTTGTAGTTGTTGATATGGAAGGACAGACTAGATAGGCCATGTGGTCTTTTTCTGTCGTCATGTTTCTATGTTATGTTTCTAAATAGTTAGCATTGTTTGTACACCTCAATCACATATTCATGTAAATGTTCTAATTCATTCATATTGTTCCATGTAAAAGTTGCATTATAATAGAAACCGCCCCTGATCGCTGGAAGGGGCGGTATAGAAAACCATTGTAAATAAATAAATAAATAAATAAATAAATAAAATCTGCTAAGATATTGATGAAAATGAGGATGAAGGCTTGCTTGGACCTTTCAATTCCCTTTAGCAAGTTGTTTTAAGAGGGAGGTGAGAAGTGTTTCTACGCCATAATTTTGTCAGAACCCCTCCTGTTGGTCATCAGGTGGTGCATTTGCCTCCACAAAATCCTGGAGCTGTAGCTGAATGGCTTTCTCTATTATTTTAGCTAAGAGAGGGATACTAGAGATGGGGTCTATAAGATGTGGGTAGGTCGGGGTCAGCTGAGGAGTTCTTTAGAGTAAAGTCTGATTGAGGAGACCTTCAGGTTAGTTGGCCATCAGCCCTTGGGTGAGAGAGGAATTTATTATTTTGAGCAGTGGTGGGGTTAGCTCTTTTCTGGCTGTTTTGATCCATGCAGTTGGACATGGGTCCAATGGTGAATTAATGGTGGTTATCATGGACAGGATTTGATCTAGTTGATTTGATATTGAGGTAAACGAGTTTCATTTTGGTGAGCTGCTGACCGCATTTGTTATCTGATCTAGTGCTTTTATTTATTTATTTATTTATTTATTTATTTATATCTCTTATATACCGCGCTATTATAATCAGTGCGGTTTACAGTTGAAACAAAACATACTACAATGTAGCAGGTCACATTGAGTTTACATTGAACAGGGGTAGTAAACTTGGAAGAACCGGGGGAACTATATACAGATTATGGACATTCTTACAGGACATATAAGGATCGTAAACAGATGCCTAAGCTCCTGGGTCAGGGAGAGAGGTTAGGGGACAGGTGATTAACCGTTCTCTAAGGGAGGCTGATCAATGGGGCGGGCTAGGTAGGAGGGTAAGGTGATGGCTGTGTGCTTTCCAGAATTATTATCAGGGTAATGTAGCAGGAACAGGTGGTGTTTGAGAGCTTTTCTGAATAACGGTAGATTGGAGATAGCTCGGATTTCTGCTTGGAGGGCGTTCCAGGCCATAGGTGCGAAAATGGAGAAGGCTCTACTGGCTGTTGTCTTTGTACATTTTATCACTAACTTAGGGACTTCAAGGGTATTCATCAATGTAGATCTCCTGATTCTGTTGGCTGGAGTGCTGTGGAGAAGTTTACTGATGGGCGTGGGTGGCTGGTTCTTGAGGGCTTTGAATGTCAGGACTATATCTTTAGCTTTTATATCTTTAGGATGAGGGAATTTGTTCAGGAGGTAAGAGTCGTAATCCTATGGCTTCGAGCTTGAGCCTTTCAGAATAGGTGGGGCTCGTAGAAGTGACTTGATATCGAATAGCTCCCTAGGTCGGTAGAAGGATTTAAAGATGAGGTTCCTTATCGGTCCTACAGTTCAGTCCTCCACCACTGGGTAGTGCACCTCCTCCTGCAACATGGAGACTGGACAAGTCAAACTTGTGACATCACCGGGTATATCCTGCTGGTCTTCTCCCATGATCCCCCAGTGTGTCCAGTCTCAATGCAGCATGAGGACGTAGTGAGCCTAGGTGCTGGGCTCACTTGAGAAGCAGTTTAGGAGCAGTTAGTCAGGATTTGATTTACCTTGCATTTCTTTTGCCCTTCTTTAGGTGTAATCCTGTAAATTGAATTCATTTTCATTTAATTTCATTTACTTTTACTTTATTTATTTTCACCTAGTGTGCCTTAGTGTAAAGGGGGGTTCTGTCCCTTTTCAAAGTTCACGCTGCCAGCTAGCCTCTCTGCTTGGGATTCTTCGGTCTCTGTGCCTGGTGATGATCTCTCCCCCAGGACTGTACGGGGGAGAGCTCTGTGGAACACCTGCATTTTGGCAGTGTCCATGCGGCAGATTCCCATCGCGGCGGGAGCCTCAGGCCGTTCGAGGTTCTTTAGCCGGTGGGTCGGGGCTCGCAGCGTCTGCTACTTCTGGTGGCGCGAGGCAGCAGCGTGTCTGGACAGCTCTTCACCCCGCAGCTACAGTGGGGTAACTGCTGCATCCCGACGCCACAAGGGAGTCTCTCGAGTCCGCATGGAGGGGCTCTGAGCTCTTGCCGCCTCTGTGGTGTTTGGCGCCAAGCGGGCCTGCTTCAGATTGGCGCCATTTTCTCGGCAGGGCTGAGGCCTCGTGGCGGAGAGCAGAGCAGCCCCGCGTTTGAGCAGACGACGCTGTTCCACGCGGCTACACCCAGATAAGGACTTCCTTTTGCTGTTAATTTTAATTTTAATTCTAATTTTAATTTCCTTTTAATTTTAATTTCCTTTTAATTTCATGATAGTTTATAGTTCTTTGAATGCAATGTGATTTGGTTTGGGTTTTACTTCTTGGGGGTGCCTTTACCTTTGTCTGCATTCTGGCAGTTAGCGACGTCTGTCAGCAGCAGGTTTCCGTGCTAGGATTTGGCCATTCAGGGTCATCGGCGGCACAACCACCTACAAATTGAGCCCTTTCTGAAATTGTCATTTACATAAGGATGCTATTTCCATGTTTATACGCTTGGAAATTGTGCAGACAGCCTCTAAATGTCGTTATGCCATCTGCAAATTTGATCGCCATGCTTGCTGATCTCTTTTCCAGATCATTTCAGTGCAGTAGATGTTACCAGATGCCAGTTCCAGTGCAGATCCCGAGACATTCCACTATTTACGGGTCTCCTGTGAGAAAACTGGCCATTTAGTCCTATTGTGTTCCTGTTTTTGATCCATTTCCCATTCTATAATAGCACATCATCTCCTTCCTCAGGAGAAGTTCATAAGGGGCTTTGTCAAGTACCTTCTAAAACATCCAGATACATATCATTTGGCTTACTCACATGTTTATTAACCCTTTGAAAAGACAGCTTGGTGCTGCTTTTCAGAACAAGTTCTATCATTTAACTGGCACTGAACTCAGATTCATTGGTCTGTAGTTTCCAAGATCGCCTTTGAAGCTCTTTAAAAAAAACAACAACAAAAAAAAAAACCCAATTAGTGTTGCATTAGTAACTCTTCAATCTTTAGAGATCATTAATACTAATGTTATGATTGAGCCTGGCTGATATTATGAATGATCACTATTCGACAAAAATTAGCTAGGTTAAGACACTTTGATTTGGTTTTCTGCACTATGTTATCAGAGCGCAGCTTGCCCATTTGGCGGGAACACTGCCCATCTGGGCCATCTGGGGAAAGGCCCCTGCTGGGGATCGTGAGAAGTGTTGCTGGATGGCACAGTCCGGGGCTTAGTGTTCTAGGGTCCTGGAAGGGTTGATAGCGGCAGTCAGGCCTCCCTGTCTTTGCTATGACGGTCACCTAGGTTCAAGCGTCCTGTGTTTTGGGTGACAGGAGTGGGGGCACCTGGACATGTGGTGCTGGATGTTGGATAGGCTCATACTTCTTAGGTGCACTCTCCTTGAGTGCGTCTGCATGTCCGTGTTCCGTCTGTGATCTCATGCTCAGGTGATTGTTGCAGCACTGACAGAGATCGCTTGGGATATCGTGAGCGGGGTTGTCATGGTGTTGCATGGGGTTGCCAATGCAAGACGGGGCCATCCTGAGGAGTTTGGGCCTCAGTCATCAGCTTTCCCTTCGATGGCCCGGCTGTCTAGGAGGCACTCCTCCAGATCCGCCGGTCCAGTTCTTCTCTGCCTCTTCTCAATGTGGGCAGGGGGGCTGGCAGATCTGGAAATTCACGTCCACTGCACGTTCTACTGTTTTACCTCTGTTTTGGGGTTCTGAGGTCATATATTCCCAATCATTTGTTTGGTGGGGTGCTGCTGTCTGTTGTGCAAGACAAGGTGGTCAACAGTCGGAGGCTGTCGTCGATTCCCCTTACCCCTGAAGGTGCTCACAATTTAAGTTTTTTGTACCTGCGGAGGTGTATGTTGTTAAAGGCTAGCAGGCGCACCTGTGGGACCAGAATCCTCGGTTCTTCCGACCTTCCGTTGAGGTGCGCGTGTGGGGTTTACTCCCTTGGTCGGCTAGCAACTTGCTTCACCCATTGGGCCTTCCCTTTTTTCAAGGCATCGTTGCGTCCCACTTCTTCGTGGGGGCTCGCCGCAGGGCCTGGAGTTATGCTCAGCCGGTTCCAGCCAGGGCTGAGTCCTTGGGGGGAGGCTCCGATCCTAACGATACAGGGAGTGCTGGGATCCGTTCAACCAGGTTCCTTCGGGCCCAGCGTACGTCGTCTTTTGCTGGCCGGTTTAGGTCTTCGGGTCGTGGCGGTGCTCCGAGAAGACCAGTAGGCTGCACAGTGCTTGTCTTGGAGCAAGCGCGGGATATCTGTAGGTTCATATTCAAAGCCGTCCGGTTACATGTCCCTCCATTGTGGATTGCTGTACTAGTAGGCATACTTCATATGCTGGGCTTACAATTTGGCTTCCGCGCTGCTCGGCATCAGCCAAGGTGACTGCCGGTTTAGGCTGTGGAGTCAGTCTGGAGGAGGGGCCTTGCGTTCTCTGGACAATGCCCTGTTCGGTTGTGTGCCTTGTGGCCCTTATGGAGTTGTAAAAAGGAAAAAAAAAAAAAAAAGAATAATCAAACAGGAAAGCCTTCCTAATTGTCCCCACTTCTTTTTTATAAGGTTCTGTCCCTTTCTTCCGGGAGCTTGGCCGGAGCGTGGTTAGACTCAGCTACATTTTGGGGATCCTTTAGGTACAAGGCGTTTTAGTGTACGCAGCACGCCCAGTGTTCCATCGTCTGACTGGAACGGTACGCGGTACGTCAGCCGTGGCAGGCGTTCACGGACACGGTAGTCGGTCGGGTGGTCAGGGTGGCCCGAGCGAAGGGACAGCGTGCGCGGTTGAAGCCTTGGCGGCCTGCGTTTCGGTGGGGACACTGTGGTGGCGAATGTCCTTAGCGGGGTCCGAGTGTTTGCCGGAGGAGTGAGATTGCATCAGGCGGTGTGCGCGCCGCGTGTGCTCAGATGCGGTCAGCCCATATTGGACCTCATGGCGACCTGTCAGTCTGCGGCGACGGGTCGATGTTTAGCAGAGGACATATGAGGCTACTGGATAGCGTCGACGCATTGGTACGGGGCCGTGGCCCGGTCCATTCTATGCCTTTCAGAGGTCATAGTGAAAATGGCCGACTGGGTCTGGTTGCTAAGATATGTGCTCTTCATTAGTCAGTGGGTCCATTACCAGTGTATTCTGCAACATTTGCGTGAGCTTGCATAATCTTTACTTGCAACCAATCGAAATAACTGTCCAAAACCAGTTGATGCAGTCACTACTTAAATTTGCCTCGCTTGACAGTAAAAAAAAAAAAAAAGACATATTTATTTTATACCGATAGGTCACTCACAGCATATTTGGCGATTCCTCGTCCTGGTGTTAATCATGCAGATAATTTCTGCTCTAGTTGTGGTGATGTGACTTTTACATCACAAAAATGGCATATGACTGTGGCGGTTCAGAAAGCCTACAATTTATATTTTGGCTGCAGAATAAAAGATCAGGATAAAAGCTAGGCGCCACACATATGCTGCAATACATGTGTAGCAGATCTCAGGCTGTGGATGGATGGGAAAAGACCATCAAAGTCTTTTGCGGTTCCAATGATCTGGAGAGGGCCCATGGATCACGTCGGCGATTGCTACTTCTGCATGGTTCCTCCAATTCCGGAGGGCATATCCAGGTGATGTAAGCGGTTGGCCTACTGGCATTGCGTCGTGGGCGTGGCTACCAGAGTCTCCTTTCTTTTTTGTCACACCATGTAAGACTCCACATCTTCTGAAACAACGCTGGACTCTGGGGCACTTGACACCCTCTTATATGCCCTTGGTGGATCACGCTTGGTTTATTGCAACTCATTGCTTAGCTGCATTCCACATTCTCAATTAAAAAAGACTCCAACTGGTCCAGGACATAGCTGTAGAGCTACTTTGTGTTGCAAAGAATAAGCCCTTAAGAGGTGTGACAAATAGGGTGTTTGACGCTGGTGTGTTTTTCCATTTCCCTCATTTTGCTTCCCACCTCTGTCTGGATGGACCTCGGTTCCGTTCTCCCTCGTGGAATCCGGCTGTGCCTGTCTAGTTGTCGGTTTGGGACTTACCCAAGAACACTTTGCTTGTAACCTGCGTTCCTTGGACCTTAGGTGAGGTTCCGTCGCTTTCTGGGAGGTCTCTTCGCTGCCTGTCCCTCCGTAGAGGCGGGTTCTGCGAGAGAGCAGCGGTTGCTAACACTTGACACCCTGGTGGGGTCGAGAGCCAAGGGGGAGCTCAAGTGGATTTTTCAGGCGGAGCTCCGGTAGCCTTCTCAGTAGGTCTGTTTCTAGGGCGTTCAGTGTGTTTGCGATGGCGAGTTTGTCTTTCTGAAGCACTAGCGCTGCTTGGGGCAGAGTTCTGTGCTGTTTTTCACCAGTGAAGAGGATCCAAGTGGGCTCTCGGTCGTGTCTTCCTGGTTGGCTTACCGTCTGTTGACGTGAGGAGCGGGCTGGGGTCAGTGCCTGCTCTGTTCGTTTAGGGGCCGAGCCGACTGGATAGGTCCCTCCCAATGATTACTGCTCTGGTACATCCCAGTGGTGGAGGACTCAACTGTAGGACCGATAAGGAAATGGAAATTACACTTACCTGGTAATTGATGTTCCTTGAGGGAGTACAGTTCAGTCCTCATTCCTGCCCGGGGATGGATGTTTCAGACGCGAGGCGTCAGTTCCGAGTATGCTTTCGGATCCTAGAGTCGGCAACGGGCTCTGATTGGCAGGTAATCGCGAGAGCAACCTTTTCTTTTCTGCCTATACTCTTCCTTAGTTCTCCTTCCTTCTAGCTCTCTGTCTTCCGCTGTTTGGTGCGCAGGGGGAAAGGGGCACGGAGGAGGAGGGTGTTTTCGGCCTTTCTTTTTGGGGCCCTGTGATTTTAAAGTTGAAGTTTGAGCATAGCTTTGTATTTAGTACTTTAACTGGTTGTTTGTTTGCTCCTTTGAGTCTGCTTTGACAGTAGGTCACTGGGGGATCATGGGAGAAGACCAGCAGGATATACCCGGTGATGTCACAAGTTTGACTTGTCCAGTCTCCATGTTGCAGGAGGAGGTGCACTACCCAGTGGTGGAGGACTGAACTGTACTCCCTCAAGGAACATCAATTACCAGGTAAGTGTAATTTCCATTTACTGTGGTATTCTTGTTTCCTCTGATATATCAGTTTATTGTAATCCTCTGGCTTGGTGATGTATTCTCATTGTTATTTAGGGTTTTGTGTTCTGCACCATCTTCATTCCAGTTGTCTCAGTTTGAATTTTGCGTCCTTTATATTTCTTGAGTACCAGGGTGCTGTGGAGCTTCATCCCAATGCTCGCTTTGGAGGGAGTACTGTGAATTAAGTTATATTTTTCCAGTCATCTACTAGTTTTGTGAGATCCACTAGGGGTGAATCTATTAGGGGGGTGACATGTATAAGCAAAGCTTCCTTGTTGAGTTCTCGGAATCTGCTTCTTCCTGGTGTTGAGATTCCCTTTTTTGGTTAGTCTTGGGCAGCAGAAGATCAAATGATATCAGCTGGTGGTTGGACCATGGTAACAGTGTAGTCTGAATGTTCTGAGTGATCATTTTCTTAGGTATGAATACCATGTCTAGGGTGTTTCCTTCTTTGTGTGTGGGAGAGCTGATGATTTGCGATAGGTCCAGTGCATCTATAGCTTCAAGGAAAGATGTGACTTGGTTTGTAGGTGTTGAATTTAGATTCAGGCCTCCTAACAGGGTGAATGGTTTGTCCCCTGATGCTTGAGAGCATGCTAGCTCTTTTAGCGAAGATAGGTCATTGACTGTAGAAGTTGGGGATCTATAAGCTAAGCATATGGAGAACAGGTTATTTTGGATCAGTAGTGCATTCAGGGTGTTTTTTGTTAGGGTTGTATCTACCTGAAATTTGTGGTCTTTGCTGGTGAGAATTAATATCCCCCCTCCTCTGTTTGTTTGTGCCAGTTATGTAGGTCCATCTTTGATGTAATGAGCTGGTTTGGGAGCACCTGATCTGTTTTGGTGAACCCTGACTGTTAGGAACATAATGTCCAGATTGTTGTCATTAATGTAGTCATTGATATGGTGGATCTTCTTGCGTGCAGAACGTGCGATTGCTAATTCACATTTCATATATTTGGGAGGATGAATATAGTTTTGTTAGTCAGTTGGGTAGGATAATATATTAATTTTTATTAGTTTTGGTTGTCGTCTAGGTATATTTGTGACTTGTTGGCATTGAGTGAGGTTCCTTTGATTGTATACTATTGGTATGATTCCAGTCGGAATGGTGGTAGTATTAGTTATTCTTATCAAAGTGAGCGTGAAGTACAAGTAGGATAAGCACTCAAAAAGGTATCCGTGTCATGTTGCTCTACCTTTCTGTCCTTGTCTGTAACACTTGGGCTTTGCAGCGGCAGCGATTGGGTTTTGAGCAGGGCTTGATATTTGGCAGGTCCAGAGCCTGAGGGGGAGTTGTGAACTCTTGCTCCAATGGTAATCACTAGCAGCGTTGCTTGCTAGAGTTCTAGCGGTGTCCGTAGCATCTTGCTTCCTTAATAGGCTTGGATGTGTTTTACTGTGCTGTTTTGTTAGTAGTTTGCCTGTTGGATGGATTGTTGTGTTTGTTGCCATTCTCCGTTGTTTCTTGTAGGTCCCCTGACATTTGAATCATTACCCCATGTGGGTAGATGTGGTCCCTTCCTCAGGGCCACTCCAGGTGTGGGTGCACCTGGAGGAGCGGTGGGATTTAAAGGTCTGGTTGCAGAGGCCCGATTGGCCTGGTGGTGGGTGGTGGGGAGGGGCTTCACCTATCTGCTTCCTTCCTCGATGCTGATCAGGGCAGCTCTGAATAATCAATCATATCCCTTGAAAGGTGATTACTCTCTCTTGCTGCAGTCCACTCCTTAGACTGCTAGTCTCCTCTCCTCTCTGGTGGCGGAAAGTGGAGGTGATTGGGGATCAAGGCTGATGGTTTCACATTGTTGTTGGGTGCTCCGGCATTCTTTCTGGCTGTTCAGGTCCCCGCCTAAGGTCCACACAAAAGGGCCCTCTGGTGATGTCCTTGAGCATGGACCCGCCAGATGCGGGTGTGCCCGAGTGCTCTTCTTTTAAAAGTGTGCCGGCAGCTGACTGATTGGTCCGGCGTGGAGAGGGGGGGGGGGGAAGCTCACCTCACCCGTTCCTTGCTGTTGCTCTGATCATTCGGCTGGGGGATCTAAGGAGGTTGGGCAAATTCATTTATAGCCAGTTATAGTGGTCCTGGGGTCTAGAAGCCCCTTGCTTTCATCTTAGTGGAGTGGAGGAGTGGCCTAGTGGTTGGGGCAAGGTACTTCGGGCCGGAAGGTCGGGGGTTCAAATCCCACTAGAGGACAGCAACCTTGGGCCGGAAGGACTGGGGTTTCTAGTCCCACAGGTGCTCCTTGTGGTCTTGGGCAAGCCACTTAACCCTCCATAGCCCATGTTCCCTGTAAAATAGTTCTCTGTGTGCTGTGCTTTCCTGTCTAATCAATGTGTTTATACCTCAAAAATTTCCTGTCATGATTTGACAATTTCCAATCTGTAATCAAACCGCTGCTGATTGCTGGAAGTAGCGGTATACAAATGTATACTAAATAAATAAATAAATAAATAAATAAAAATAAATTATTCTAAGGGCTTTTGCTTTGCTACTTCCCTGGCAGAAGGAAGGAGAGAGGAAGATATGAACAATTGGAAAGTGCAGCAGAAAGGGAAAGAGGGGGAAGGACCATTGACACTGAGGATGAACTACTTGCATTCTGCTGTCTGAAATCCCTAAGCTGTAAGTGGGAGGGAGGGAAAAGAAGCAGGAGGGGGGGTGTATGGGGTAAAACAAAAAGCAAAAAAGACTTGCTCTGGGAAGCTGGATTTGATCTGGTGACAAAGCATGGAGGCCAGAAAGCTTGCTCTGGCTTGGAGACCCTTGTACTAGATGGTACTGGCAATCTGATAGCACACCTGTGAAGCCTCATCCCCCCAAGACAGCAGATTGTCCCCAGAAGACTTTCTAAGGACAGGCTGTAAGGTGCTCCTAGCAGTTAGGAAGCTACCCAGTAGAGCCAGCCTAGTAGTAATGCTATACATAGCAATGCAGAAAGTTCATGCATTGATCCCCAGTGTGGATCTTCTGTCTTCATAACTCTCAAGGGGAGGGGAGTGAATCATTGTCCTTGATTAAGAGTGACTCCAAGTAGTTGGATTCAGGGCCTATGATTGCAGGGTTCCAGAAGGAGCCTTGTTGAATGACCAGTCTCATGACATCAAACCCCAGCCCTACTTCCATTTGAACTGACAGTTCAAAGGAATAGGGGGGGGGGGGGGGGAACTGCCAGCTTAGAAAGAAAAGATTGTCCAGCTAATGAATGTGAAAATGGTTGCTAAGCTCAGTTTCTCCAGAATATATCCTGAGTCAGGATGTGGACACAAGAAGCATCCAGTGGAAGGAGGATTTAGCCACTCCTGACTGTTTGATCAAAGGTTACAAAGGCTGCCTGGGTCAATCTGTACAACTGAGCCCCCCAGGGCAGCATAACATAGAGATACAGAATGTAACACTGAGGGTAAAAGAGGGTGGAAGGAGAGGAAGAGAAGAGTGAAGGAAGGCGTGGTATGAGTTAGTTGCTTTGAGAGTGTCAAGGGATGTGTCTGTGAGCTGCTCTTGCAGAAGCGGACGACAAAAGTATGACAGTCCAGTAGGGTGTGTGTATGTTGTTTGAGTGGAGAGGGGGGTGTGAGGGATGTGTCACTTGCTCCTTATGGGGCGTTGAGTTATCCATTATTAGTCAATAGTCTCATTAAAAATAATGGGAGCTGCAATAAAAAAACATGCATTATCACAGTTGCCCCACTTTCTTAGATGAGCAAAAACTTATCAACTCTGAATTTGTAACTGGAAAGGAGAGTAATTAAATCTAAAATCCAAATCTGAAACATTACTGAGCATAAGAACATAGGGTATCGGGCTTTTCAGAAAGCCTTTGACATGGTCCCTCATGAGAGACTCCTGTCAAATTAAAAAGTCATAGGATAGGAGGCAGTGTACTATTGTGGATCAGAAACTGGTTAAAAAATAGAAAGCAGAGGGTAGGGCTAAATGACCAATTTTCTTAATGGAGAAAGGTGAATAGTGGAGTACGCCAGGGAACTGTGCTGGGTCTGCTGCTTTTTAAAATCTTCATAAATGACCTAGAAATAGGAATAACGAGTGAGATGGTCAGATCTGCAGATGACACAAAATTATTCAAAGTTATTAAAACACAAGAGAATTTTGAAAAATTGCAAGAGGACCTTGATAAATTGGAAGACTGAGTGTCCAAATGGCAGATGAAATTTAATGTGGACAAATGCAAAATTATGCACTTAGGAAAGAACAACCCAAAGTGTGGTTACACAATGCAAGATTCCACCTTAAGAACCATCACCCAGGAAAAGGATTTAGGAGGAGTCATGGATAATACGTTGAAACCCTCCGCCCAGTGTGCAGCAGCACCAAGAAAACAAATAAAATGCTAGGAATCGTAAGGAAAGGAATGGAGAATAAAACCAGGGATATTATAATGCCTCTGTATTGTTCCATACTGCAACCACACCTTGAATATTGTGTGCATTTCTGGTTGCCATATCTTAAAAAGAATATAGCAGAATTAGAAAAGATATAGAGAAGAGCTTCTCAGATGGTAAAGGGGATAGAGGGATTACCTCTATGAGGAAAGGCTTAAAAGGTTAGGGCTCTTCAACTTGGAAAAGAAACAACTGAGGGGCGATATGATAGATGTCTATAAATTAATGAATGGAGTGGAATGGGAAAACGTAGATCAATTGATTACTCCTTCAAAAAGTAGAAAAGACTAGGAGACACGCATTGAAGATACAATGTAGTCCATTTAAGACTAATAAGAGAAAATATTTTTTTTACTCAACGCGTAATCAAACTCTGGAATTCGTTACCAGAGGATGTAGTAAAGGCTGTTAGTGTAGCTGGGTTTAAAAAAGGTTTGGACAAGTTCCTGGAGGAAAAGTCCATAAACCATTATTAAAGAGGATCAGGGAAATCCACTGCTTATCTCAGGATAAGCACTGTGTAATCTGTGTACCTTTTTGGGAATCTGACAGGTACTTGTGATCTGCTTTGGCCGCTGTTATAAGAACAGCCACACTGGGTCAGACCAAAGTCCATCAAACCCAGTATCCTGTTTCTGTTATGGCTACAGAAAACAGCAGGTCACATCACACCATAGGATGTAGCAGGGAACTTTATTGGTATCCTTTAGGTCACCCTACATGTGTTTTGGCCCACAGCCTTCCTCAGAGGATATTGACCTCTATACAGGAAAATATTATATGAAGACATAAAAATACATTAACAACGTATAAAATTCCAATTTTTACAAGGAAAACAAAAATAAAATCATGAAACATCAATTTATATAAAACAAATAAACTGTGTTAATAAAACCAGAATAACCAAAGACGTTTAAGAGTTATGAATGATAAAACCATTAAAAAACTCTCATAAAACATAATACAAATATGCCATAAATTATAAAATGTAACTTATAAAATGATAATAAAAATAAATTAAAACAAGTCAAAAGAGGATAACAAAAACAGAACTAGTTATTAAAGTACAAATGCAGGGAATTAGAGTGCACAAATTAAAAATCACTAAAGAGGACATTATACAGTTACAATTGTGACAAATGCATAACTCACCTACAACATGGATATAGCAAATGTATACTCCTGACTGCAAACCATAGTACTCAAAACCTACAGTTGGAATGGATGTATCCAGGGTTAGACATAATAATTGTATGACCACAGCCTACTACTTGCTCAAGAATAACACCAGGACACTATATGTAGAACATAAGGCTTGAATCGGGGTCCCATATATGAGGAACCTGAATTGGATAAATTGAATTATAAGGCTTCTCATGTTCTAGATCAGTCAAATAATGGACATATGTGTAGGGCAGACCAGCCCCATCAGAACCCCAAGGATATAACATTTGTCATATACTATTACCTAAGATAAATAACTGCTCACCATAGAATATGCATACTCTCTCAAAAGATTGAAATTTTATGTGCCGAATTCCATTAGGCCCATCAAAGACCAATGCAAATTATATTTATAAAAAATAGCATCTATGAATGGCAATGGTACTTATTACAGATATATATGAATAGAAACGACCTTAACCTTGAATGTCAGATCTTGGGAGAATTTATAACATCAGAACCCCATACGGCTTTATACCGCTGCATCAAAGAACAAATAAGTTGTGCAAGAAGAAACAATGAAATGAACAAGGAGAGGCACTTTAGAGTTGTAGAGGTCCAGTGTCAATATACCCATCTGCATGAGTTGGAACCCAAATTAATAACCCGACAGAACTTTATTACAATCATGAGAAGGTGCTCCAGTACCGCTACCACATAAAAGCTCTTACCTCCATTGCGCAGATCTCAGTGAGATAATGGATGTATGTATAAGGGCAGACAAGCACTATCAAAGCCCCAAGGGTATAACCCTCCTCATATACTATTACCTAAGATAAATAACAGGTGGAAGCATCCGAGAAAAGGGAAGAACCACAGCTCGAGCACCCCAAAGTTGCAGAATCAGTCATCACAAGGAAACGAAGGGTAGTGGAGGTTGGTGACCATCTTTTGAGGGGGTACTGAGGTGTCCATCTACCAACTAGATTTGATGTCCAGAGAGGTGTGCTGGCTGCCAGGTGCCAAAATTCAGATGTTACTGAGAGTTTGTTGAGACTTATCAAGCCTATTGACTATTATCCGATGTTGCTCATCCATATCAGCACAAATGATGCTGCTAGGTATCCCTTCAAGAACATCAAACGTGACTTCATGGCTCTGGGACAGAAGGTGAAGCAGACAGGTGAGCAGGTGGTATTCTCTTAATTCTCCCTGTTGAGGGTAAAGGCAGAGGCAGAGAAGCCCAAATCCTGGAGATGAAATCTTGGCTGCATGGATGTTGCCATTGAGAGCATTTTGGTTTCCTGGACCATGGGATGATATTCCAAGGGCTGCAGAGCAGAGATGATGTCCATCTGTCCAAGAAGGGTCAAAGTGTCTTCAGCAGCAGACTGGCTTACCTACTGAAGAGGGCTTTAAACTAAGTTCATTGACGATGGGTGAAGAGAGCCCCCAGGTAAGTGAAACATTAAATATCTCTGTAGAAATGGGTAATAGGGGCCACATCTGGATAGCAATGTGTATGAATGCCTGTAGCATGGGAAATAAAATCCCAGATATTGAGGCTTTAATGGAAGAGGCTGACTTGGATTTAGTGGCGGTTATGGAGACATGGTTCACAGAAAACTATGATTGGTATGTGATTATATCAGGCTATACTTTATTCTGGAAAGACAGGGTAGGAAGAAGGGGAAGTGGAGTGTCACTATATGTCAAAAATAATCTTAAAGCTATAGAATTGCAAGGCTTAAAAGGAAGAGAGGAGGCACTGTGGGTTAAATTAGAAAGAGGGAAAGAGAAATCCATTTGCACTGAAGTTTTATATACAGATCCCCCTCACAGGGAGTAGAAGTGGATGAAGATTTAATAGAAGACATCCACAGTATTGCCATGAAAGGAGACGTGCTAATGATAGATGATTTCAATATGTCAGATGTGGATTGGCACATCCCTACTGCAGTGTCATCTAGAAGTAAGGAGATCCTGGATTCTCTACAGGGAGAACTATTCAGGTAACTGGTAACAGAACCCACACGTGATGGGGCCATACTGGACTTAGTGCTTACCAATGGGGAAAGTGTTTCTGACGAAATAGTTAGGAGATCATCTTGCATCCAGTGATCACCAGATGGTATGATTCAGTATTAGTATTAAGGCTGATAAAATCCATTCAAAAGCGAGAGTCTTAGATTTTAGGAAAACTAACTTTGCAAAGATGGGACAATACTTCAGAGAGTAGTTAACAGGATGGGAATAGCTGTGGGATGTAGAAAAACAGTGGGCAAAACTGAAAGGGGATATTTTAAGGGCAACAAAACTTTTTGTTAGAAAGGTAAATACATGTAAAATGAAAAGAAGACCCCTAGGGTTCTCAAAAGAAGTAGCTGAAAAGATGAAGAACAAGAGAGAGGCCTTAATGAAATACAAGAGATCACAAAGAGAGGACGACAGGCATCTATATTTGGAAAATCTTAGAGAAGCCAGCAAAATAGTCAGGAAAGGAAATGTACAAAAAGAAGAAGAAATAGCAAATGCAATAAAATGCGGGGATAAGACATTTTTCACATATGTTAGTGAGAGGAGGAAGGGCAAAAGTGGTATTGTCAGACTCAAGGGTGCAGGGGAGGAATTTGAGAATAAAGCAGAATTGCTTAACAAATATTTCTGTTCTGTGTTGACAGATGAAGGGCCAGGAGCAGGACCTCAGAAAACACCCACAATAGGAACCAAAGTGACGGGGATCTCAAACGATTTTCAGAAAACTGTGTTCATGAAGAACTAGTTAAACTAAAAGTTGACACAACCATGGGTCCGGATAGGATACATCCAAGAATACTGAGTGAACTTGGGGACGTTCTAGTGTCTCCACTGTCTGATCTTTTCATTGCCTCTATGTAGTCAGGAATGGTCCCAGAGGACTGGAGAAAGGCACATGTGGTCCCTTTACACAAAAGCGGACATAAGGATGACATTGAGAACTATAGGCCAGTTAGTCTAACTTCTGTGGTTAGTAAATTATTGGAAAGGCTACTAAAGGAGAGAATAGTGAGGTTTCTGGAGTCCAATAGATTGCATGATCTGAGGCAGCAGGAATTCACCAGAGGCAGGTCTTGTCAGACAAACCTGATAGATTTCTTTGACTGAATAACCCAGGGAGTTAGACTGAGGGAGAGCCCTAGATGTGTTGTATTTACATTTCAGTAAAGCCTTTGACATTGTTCCACACAGGTAACTTATAAACAATCTGAGCACCCTAAGGATGGACTCTAAAGTTACTAATTGGGTTAGAAATTGGTTGAGTGGGAGGCGATAAAGGATACAGGTAAATGGAGCTCATTCTGAGGAGCCGATGTTGTTTAACATCTGTGTATGTTAGTGATATTGCAAAAGAACTGTCTGGTAAGGTTTGCTTGTTTGTGGATGATACAAGGATGACAAGAAAGAGTTGATAACATGAGGAGGGATCTAGCTAAGTTTGAAGAATGGTCTAGAATTTGGCAACTGAAATTTAATGCTAAAAAATGCAGGGTCATGCATTTAGAATGCAAAAATCCAAAGGAGCTGTACAGTGTAGGGGGTGAGGTACTTCTGTCCATAAAAGAAGAGCGGACTTTGGTGTAATTGTGTCTGATGATCTTAAAGTAGCTAAAAAAGTAGAAAATGCAAACTTTGAAAGCCAGAAGGATGCTTGGGTATATAGGGAGAGGAATGGCCAGCAGAAAGAAATATAAGTCTATGGTGCGACCTCCTTTGGAGTATTGTGTGCAATTCTGGAGGCTGCACCTTCAAAAGGATATAAACAGGATGGAGTCAGTTCAATTGAAGGCAAGTTCTGCTATGAGGGGACATAGAGTGAAAGGGGATAGACTCGGGGGTAATATGCGGAAATATTTATTTACGGAAAGAGTGGTAGATGCGTGGAATGGTCTCCCAGTGGAGGTGGTGAACAGTATTTGAGTTCAAAAAAGCATGGGACAAACACAGAAGATCTCTAAAGGTAAAAAGGGGACTATTGTAGTGGTTGATATGGAAGAGCAGACTAGACAGGCCATGTAGTCCTTTTCTGCTGTCATGTTTCTGTTTCTACCATAGGAAATATATTCATAATCTTCTAAAAAAATTGGTTTTATACGTCTGAATTCCATTAAATCCATCAAGATTCAAAGCGGAACTATATTTATGAAAAATAATGTCTGCTATGGCAGTGGCATTTCCTTATGGATATATCTGAATGGAAACGGCCTTAATCTTGAGAGAATTTATAACATCAGAGCACCATGCGGCTTTATACCGCTACACCAAGAAAGCAAATAAGTTATACAAGAGAAAATAATGAATGATCAGGAAGAGGTACCTTTGGAATTGTAGTAATCCGCTGTCAGTATACCCATCTGCATCACCCAACGGAACTTTATTCTGGCAATGAAAAGGTGAACCGGTGCTATTATCAGATAAAACCTCTTACCTCCAATACGTCGATCACAGTGAAAACCAAAAACGGAGATTTTGGCACCAAGAGCTTAAGTTTTAAAGGGAAGCTGGTGGCGTCGCTCCCACACTATGCTGAGGCCATGGTAGTAATTTGGAGTATCGAAAACTTTTTTTTCTCCGATTGGAACACCCTCCTCTAGGCTCTTTGAAGTATATCACGGTTATAGACATTGTTACAGTATATTTTTTAATATGGGCATCTGTTTTTGTTATTTATTTGAACTGTCTTAGGTGAATTCATTTGAAAGACATCCCTCTCCCTTTTTTATTCTTTCTGTCTTTTATCTTTTTTCACTGTTTGTTTATATTCATATAGTTGTATGACTGTGATAAGGAGATGAATTTATTTACATTCACGGGAAGTTTGTCACGTGATGCAAAAGATGTTAGATCTCATTTTATTAATGCTAGACATCATTGTTATGATAATTGACCAAATCGTTTTTTTAAAATAATTACCCTTTGGACAATTGTTGCCAACCTCTGTTATGATCAGATTCAAATGACAAGCCATACCTTTTTTACTTTTGTCTAACAATGACTATAACCACCATATTAGGTACTGGTCATATGCAGCGATCTGCAAATATTTGTAATTAATTAATGTGGACATTTAGGGGTATGTTCACTAAAGTGCGGTAGGTTTTGCGGCTAACACTGGGTGTTAGTTTCAAAAGCACCTCGGTAGCTGCAAAAGTTGCATGTTATCTTTTGGGGGCATGCCCAGAATTTCCCCAGCAGATATTATGGTGAAAATGCAGGGATTGCATTGAGACAGCAGCATCGCTGATGCAGCTTTCACCACCCAGAGAGGTAGAGTTAGCTTCATCCACGATGTCTGCATGGTACGGACATGCCCACTCTTCACCCATCCCCGCCCACTTGCACTGCTAATGTGTGACATGCAGATATTGCAGAAAATTGCCTGCAATAGCAGCATTTGTCCCACGTTACCTAACACCACGGTGCAGTTCTCCCACATAAATGCTACGATGACAGCTAATGCCCTTTAGTAGGCAAACCCCTCATACTCCACTTCAACTTTATGGCTCAGGACGGATTCCAAATGAAGAATATTTATAAATCACATTATAAAATCTAAAAATATGACTCTCTAGACATAGCATCTCTGCTTGCTTATCTGACATTGCTGCTTGGATGCTAGCCGCCTTCTGAAATTGAACATGGCTAAAACGGAATGTTTCATCTTTCCCCCTAAACCCTCCCTCTTCCTCCTTTCTCTATTTCTGTCAATAATACTCTTTTTCTTCCTGTTTCCTCAGCCGCAATCTTGGGTTCTTCTTTGATTCTTCTCTCTCCTTTTCCCCTCACATTCATCAGATTGCTAAAATTTGCCGCTTCTTTCTCTATAACATTAGTAAAATTTGCCCTTTTCTCTCTGAAAACACTACTAAAACTTTGGTTCATTCTCTAGTTACTTCTCGTCTTGACTACTGTAGCCTTCTTCTTGCCGGTCTCCCGCACTGTCATATTTCTCCAATCTATTCAAAACTTTGCTGCACATTTAATCCCCCGTCAACCCCACTACTCTCATATTTCCCCTCTTCTGAAGTCACTTCACTGGCTCCCCTTCCACTTCTGTATCCATTATAAACTTCTTCTTTTAACCTACAAATGTATTCATTCTTCTGCCTCCCACTACTTCTCTTCTCTCCTCTCTCCTTACACCCCCCTCCCCCTTGTGAACTTTGCTCCTCCTCTAGTCTTCTCCTGTCTTTACCCTTTTCCTCCTCTGCCTACTCCAGACTTTGCTCCTTTCACCTTGCTGCTCCTTATGCCTGGAACAAACTTCCTTTACCCTTGCGTCAAGCCTCTTCTCTCTCCCTATTCAAATCTATACTGAAGTCTTACCTTTTTGTGGCTGCTTTCAGCTCTTGATTCCTCTTTCCTCTAGTTGTTGCTTGTGCTGTATTGTTTGTCTATTTGCTAGATTGTAAGCTTTTCATGCAAGGACTGGCTATTTCTGTTTCTACAGCACTACATATGCCTAGTAGCGATTTATAAGTGTTAAATCATAATAATAATTAATTCATCAATAAAGAAACTGTCAAACATAGAAAACAAAATAATTACAGAATAAAATAAAACTATAAACTTACTATTAACCAGAAAAATAGTTTTGAAACTAAGTTTTAAAAAGTTGACAAAATTGCAAATAGGAAGTCAATTCACATAGTTCTAAAGGAAATAAAACCCATATAGTAGAACCTAGGACCATAAATTATTTTTTTCTTGTCTCCTGTAAATAAAAAAACCTTGCTGATGGTAACACCAACCTAGTTTCCCTCCCTGATCGTAATGAGCGACTAAGTACATACAGTGGAATAAGCACAGATAAATAATGTGGGGTCAGACCCTGTAAAATGTTTAAAATCAGTGATAGGACTTTAAATAAAATTTGTTCCCTTGCAGGGAGCCAGTGCAATTTAATTAAAAGAGGTGTTGCCCCCTCCCACCTTTTTCCTCCCAAAACCAGTTTTGCAGCCACATTCTGCAAAGTTTATAATCTCTGAAAACGTTTATCTGGTAAACTAAGAAGAACTATGTTATAGTAATCCAGGTGGGAGAGGATAGCAGCCCACACCACAGACTGTAAGTGACTCACCTCCAGAAAAGCTCTTCTATGTTGATAGCTCATAAATTACTAAAAATGGTCTTTACTTAAACTGATACATGCGATTCCATAGTTAAGAGTCAATAATCATCCCCCCCTGATTTTCATTTTGTAAGTAAGGGGAATCATTGAATCTGCAATATTACGTAAAACAGTAGACTGAGTTAAATTCTGTCCACCAACACATACATTTTTTGTTTTTTTCTGGGTTAATTTTTAAGCAGCTCCTAGTCATTCAACTCTAGATTCACTGAATACAACCAACAACCATCCATATAATCATAGATTTCTTGCAGTGTTGTTTTCGTAGGAATTACAAGGGTGATATCAGCTGCATAAGAGTAGCAAGAAATTCCTAGGGTCTGTATAACAAGGCACAGGAAACTAAAAAAAAAAAAAAAAAAACGGAGCAAAATAGGCGACAGAGAGGAACCCTGTGGAACCCCACATCTTATAGGTCAAGATTCTGAGATGTTTTTCATTTGGATTTTTTAAAAAATCCTTCAAACTGGGGGCGGAGCCTGATGTCCAGCGGGTAGGACGCTTTGCGTTGAAGCTCCCGAGAGGCCTACTTAGAATCCTGACTTAATACCTACACAAATTTACTATTTCGCTCCGAGCTGACCGGGGCACCTCGGGGGGAATGGCGGCCCATAAACCAGCGCGCTTGGACTTCGGGTCTTCTTCTTCTCACGGAAAACGCTCCAAAACAGAGGTGTCCTCCCCACAGAAGATGGTTCCATTTCGTGAAAACCCCGAGATGCACCTGGAGATTTTGGAAGAAATACGCGGCGTGAAAGGAATTGGTGCAGTCCAATGGAGAAGCGCTTCGAGCCATGCGAGAAGACTTGGAGTGCTCCAAGGACCGACTTGAAAGTCTTTCATTACGGCCAGGACAACAGGCGGGGGTCCTCGACTCGCACGAGTGCGCTTGGCAAACTGGACGAGGCTGAGCGTCAGATACAGAATCTTCAAAAGGGTTGAAGAAGATAGCAATAATCGAGCCCGTCGCAACAATGTGAGGCTCCTCGGAGTGCCGAGGGGGTGGAAGCAGGAGATATAAGAGAATTTCTTGCTCAAAACTCTTCCTCCTTGCTGAAGATCACCTTTCATAAAGAACTGGAAAATCGATCGTGCACACCGTGTTTCCTGCCCACATGGCGCTCAACCGCACGACCCCCCGGCCTATTGTCTTTAGCTTGCTACGATATCAACAAGTGGAACAAATTTTACATGCTGCCCGAGCGAATCATCATTTGGAATTTGAAGGTCGTAAGGTCTCCTTCTTTCCTGATTTGGCAAAGCCCTCCGTTGACCGTCGGAAGAAACTCCTTGCTTTTCGCCCTCGACTTCAACAGCTACAGGCTCGCTTTGGCCTGTTGTATCCAGCGAAGCTCCGAGTGACTCTCCATAACCAAACCAGGACGTTCGAAGATCCTGATCTACTATCAACATTTTAGACTCCAAAGAAGCAGAGCAGATGCGCTAATCCCAAGTTTGGACTCTTATTTGCCGGCTCTATCCGCCATTTTGAAGGGCCCGATGCGGCGGTCATAGCCAAGCACAGAAATAGCCTGGACTTTCTTTCTTTCTCTATATGACTTTTGTTTTTTGGTCTCCTATCCCTTCATGATGTGTGCCTCGGTCGGATTCGGAGCACGCACAGTCCTACAGGTTATGTGTTTTTTCAATTTCGCCTTCTCTGGGGTTTCTCCCCGCAGACACATGGTCGCCAGTAATTTTGGGGTTTGCTTCTCCTCTACCGTACTGCGGTTTTCCTTTGTTAATGTGGGGCGCTTCATTGTATTATATTAGTTTATTTTTCCTATGTCATGTGTACAGCCAGATACAGTCAGTTTTGAGGGACATAGTGAAATTATGTGTGCTATCATGCTCAGAATTTTAACTTTTCTGTATGGCCTTATGTAAAATCTTATCATTCACCGTCAAAAGGCATTAATGGTCCACTCAAAGGAAAGAAAAATCCTTAGCTATCTTAGCCATGAGCATGTTGATTTAGTGTTTCTTCAGGAAACGCATTTAACTCTGCTGAAACACTGAAACTCCAATGCTAAGCCTCCACTGGTAGCTGCCTATTCTCCCACCGTTTTCAAAATGGTACGGGACTGTACCTGATATTAGCGCTGACAAGAAAGGGTAGATGGGCCCGTGTACACCTTGAGGTTGGAGATAGTGAATTCACGTGTATTTGCATTTATGCCCCGAATGTGGACAACCCTGCTTACTATGCAAGTATTGCGCAGTTGGCCTCGGCCCTCTGCCAATGCTCATTAATACTTGGTGGCGATTTTACTCAAGTGTTCCCTCAATCTTTCTTCTCAAACAAGGTGCTCGTTGGTTGGAAGAGCCAGTACCGAGTAGACCTGTTTGGCTAGATACAGAAGCGGGCCTTTGCGACCGATCCTCTTACCTTTCTCCCTGGTATGACTCTCCCATCAGACTCCCACTATCCACCAATGCTTTTAGACACTTTAGGTGCCTTAATACTCTTATGCGATCTTTAGACTCCCGACTATGGTCAGTTGCAACTTCAGCATCGCCTTTGATCCACTAGAGTACTCCCGCCATCGGCATTCTCTATATAAGTTTGATTGGAGACTTTCCGATCTCTCGGTAATTCACCCGGGTGTAGCATCCAATTTTTACTAACCTTCTGTAATGCTATACCTAGAGATACCCCTATAGCGCAGAAAGTATGGGAGAGAGAATTGCATGTGACTTTGATCTCGGAGCAATAGAGCCTTATCAGGAGTAGAGGGACACGGGTTTCCCGATCCGCCTCACTCATTCAGACCCTCTTCTTTCTAGCCCACCGGTGTTTTTACACTTCTCACAGATTCGACAATGGAACACTACTCAGGGCAATGGTTGCTGGACACGTCCTGCGGCCATTGGTTCATTGCCCTCATGTTATGCTGAATATCCCGCACTACAGTATTACTGGCGTCGGGGTCTGGGGTCGTATTTAGTCTATCTCGCACTCTCAGGAGCCCCTTTCTTGGAGGATAGTGGGACTTCGCCAGTTGCGGGGATTCCCCTCTCTCCCAAAAATGGCTTATCTCCTTTCGAACTTTATGCTTGGGCATTGCTATTTCCCTAATTAAGTAATACTGGAAACTTAGCTCCCATTTGAGCCCCAATGAATGGTGGAATCATGCCTGTCTTCACAGTAAATATGACCAACTACCTCGTCTGTTCGCTTTCTCCGTTCAGACTCCTTCTCCTTGGTCTCAATGGAAGCTGCTCAATGACTATGTACATTTTGCTAAATGCTCTCATTTGACTGTCTAACTTTGTATATATCTTTGTCCCATGATCATGCTGTATTGTAGATACTCCTTTTTGATCGTTTTATGTATAATCACTGTTAATTGGAAGCGCTCACATGCTGATATAATCGGGTAGAGAAGAAGCATCGGGGTGGGGGGTAATGGGTTTACTTTTCCTTATTGTATACTTGTTTTGTCTCTTTTGGTGTGTTGTTTCTTTTGTTTGTTGCAAAATGAAAATAAAAGTTTAAAAAAAAAAAAAATCCTTCAAACTAATGCCATACTTCTCCACTACCCTTACTGAATTTAATCTAACCAAGAATAACTCATGATTAACTAAATCAAAGGCTGCAGATAAACCCAGTTGTATTGTGGAGGAGTGGCCTAGTGGTTGGGGCAAGGTACTTCAGGCCGGAAGGTTGGGTGTTCAAATCCCACTAGTGGACAGCAACCTTGGGCCGGAAGGACTGGGGTTTCTAGTCCCACAGGTGCTCCTTGTGGTCTTGGGCAAGCCACTTAACCCGCCATAGCCCATGTTCCCTGTAAAATAGTTTATCTCCAAGTTATAATGCCCTGTTCAATGTAATTTTAGTTTGTTCAATGTAAACCGCACTGATGCAGAATAGCGCGGTATATAAGAGAATGTAAATAAATAAATTACAAAAGCCTGTCTTCCTTTATCTATAATCCTTAGCTCATTTGTTACAGCAGCTAACACTGTTTCTATGCTAAACAGTTTTCTAAAGCCTGATTGCATCCCATCCAAAAGATCAAAGTCAGAAAGAAAAAGTTGGAATCGATCTGCAATAGAGGCCTCAATAACATTGGCCAGCACAGGAATATCAGCTACTAGTCGATATGAGCAACATCTAAATTATCCCTTTTCAATAGAGGAGTCAATACCACCTGGCCCAATTCTGGGGGGAAGAAGCCGTTCTACTAGAGATTGATTTATCCAGAGCTGTAAAGAAACCGGCGTATCTTTCAGCACTCTGCCTGGACAAGGATCCACTTGGGAATTTGTAAATCTACAGCTTGCAATCTACAAGGCAGATGTACAGGACAAAAGAGCAATTTATTTGCTCAGAAAAAGATTAAAGGAGCAGGACAGTTATGAGGTGAAACAGTGGTTAAGATTTAAAAACATCCTTAGAGATGGGGGTTTAGACTAGATTGGAATAAGGCCAGAGCTGTATTCCACCGCAGTTCGGGAAATCTGTTCCAAAGCTGTGGAACAGGAAGGTGGATTACCAGTTGCTCTGTCTGCGGGGATAAGGTGAGCAGGGCTTACCTTGTCCCCGCAGACAGATAGGCAAGGGAAGACTTGTTTAAGACTGCTCAGAATCGAGAAAGGTTTATTGAATTTTATAAGAAATTATATAAACCTGAGAGTGATGTCTCAATGGAACCATTTATCCTTGTTAGCATGTTAGACCGATCTTATCCCATGACGTTTTTTTCTCCGTAAACTTTTTTTATTGATAACTCAACAATGATTACAACATCTGCATACATATACCATACTTAGGTTCTCCATTCAAAGAAACATAGATAAACATATCAACTATTTTTTGTTTTTTTTCTGTCCCCCTTCTTCCCCCTCCCCGAGCTCCCCTCCCTCCACCCCCTTCGTCATCAACACTGGCTGCAGATCTCCATAGTAATGTCTCACTGAGTGCGGTGGGGACTCTTACACCGCGCTCCACTCTCCCATTAACATTAATTGGTGAAAGTCATTACGTCATTTCCAATACGTCTGTGCCCGTGGCCTCTCTCCAGTGCTGCAACATCAGTTATTTCCCAATTATACACGCCTTCCTCACCCAAAGCCGAGCCCACCGTCCCTTAGGACATAATGGGGTCAGCATATCCAGTTTGATCAGTGCATGCACTTCACATATCGCTGTATCTGATGCCAATAGTGCTTTAGTCTTCTACAAGTCCACCACATATGTCCCAAGTCTTCCAGAGCTCTTTCACAGTGTGGACAGTTGCTGCTTGGAGCTACTCTACTTCGGAATGGCCATCTCAGGGAAAAATGGGCCTGATTCAACGCATGGTACTGTAACTCCTGGAGGCTTGCTCCTTTAACTATCTGCCCATTGGCCCTCCAACACTGTGTCATCTCGTGCCGGGAACCGCATTTGCAATTTAACGAAGGAATTTAGAGATTGACATCCGCTCCCTTTCGCCGAATTCGAAGAACTGTATCGCCTGGTTCGACTTGCTCGTTATGAGAGACACTGTGGGGAGAGATTTTATGTAGTGTTTAATCTGTAGATAGGCAAATATATGTGTTGCTTTTAAATCAAATTATTTGCTTAATATGGGGAAGGGCTTAATCTGTCCCTCGAGATTTACCATGTGACCCAGGCTATAAAGACCTACCCATTCTCGAAATGTCTGGTTCTCCATACCTATTGTAAATTAAGGGTTTCCCCTGATGGATAGGAAGCTAGTACTCATTGATGAAACACGCCAATATGAGCACATATATTTCCAGGCGCTTTGGTTGGGGCCGACCAATAAACTGCACATTAGCCGCTGGGGAAGATCATGTGAAATACTGCCAACAAAGAGAGAGATCCCATAAAGTTCACCTCCATCTCCCGTGGGATAAATACTTCTCTTTCCCACAGCCAGTCTTGGAAATGTCTCAAGTGGCAGGCCTGCGCATATCGTGCTATATCAGGGATTCCCACCCCTCCCCGCTCCCAGAGGCCTCTCATTTTTACAAGTGCAACACTTGCCAACCCCTCTTTCCAAATAAAACAGAGCTCCCTTTCCAGAAGTGTGCTATCCTTCCGTAGAAGTCGAAGGGGCAGAAGCTGTAAAACATATAACAATTTGGGGAATAGAGTCATTCGGAATGCTGCTATCCTTCCTATTATGGACAAACAGCAATGACATCCAATCATGCATTTTAGTTTGCAGATGGTGAAAAATGGCATTATAGTTCAGTCGATACAGTTGGCAGGGATCATTGGATAGTTGGATACCAAATATGGAAAGGACCGATCTGCCCAGCGAAGTGGAAATGACGTCACCCACCAAGCTCGCAGATTCTCCGATACGTCTAAAGCCTCAGACTTGGCCATATTAAGTTTTAATCCCGAGATCTGACCTTAGTAGTTAAACTCTGAGAGCAAATTGGATAGGGAGGTCTGTGGGTGGGTGATGTGAGCCAACAAGTTGTCCGCAAATGACGATATTTTGAATTCAGAGCAGCCAATCCTGTCCCCTGCCACTTCCCTGGCATCAACAATCTTGCAAATAAAGGGATCCAAGGTTAGGACGAACAGGAGTGGAGAATAGTGGACAGTCCTGTCTCGTTCCATGTTTCAGATCAAGACCTCTGAGGTGTAACCATTGACCAGGACAGCCGCAGTTGGCTTGGTGTACAGAAGGCGAACCATATGAATAAATGAATCACCCAGGCCATAATGGGGGAGCAGATGAAAAAGATAATCCCATCTCACTCTATCAAAGGCCTCAGCATCAAAGCTAATTAGGAGTGATGATATTTGGTATGTGTGGACCCACTCTAAGAAAGCTATGATCTTCCACATATTGATGACAGCATACCGTCCCTGAACAAAACCCACCTGGGACTTGTGCACCAATTGTGGGAGGAGCAGGGCAAGTTGGTCCGCCAGGATCTTTGCCCAAAGTTTCAGATCAAAATTAAGCAGGGAGATCAGTTGGTATGATTCTGTCTGCAAGTGATCCTTTCTGGGTTTGGGTATTAGCGTTATATAAGCTTGGTTGTCACACCAGACCCAGCTCCTCTTATGCATGCGATCATTGTATGGTGTTGTCAGAGGTCCACATATCTGCTCGCTTAAGAATCTTGTAAAATTTGGTTGTATAACCATCCAGTCCTGGGGTCTTGCACAGCCCTGTGTCCTACTGATTACCATGGACACCCCCTCTATGGTAATGGGGGCCCCTAGCAAAGCTGCCTATTCCATAAGTCGAGGCAATGGGAGGCCTTGAAGATACTCAGAGTTCTTATCTGGCGACACTGGATTCTCTTTATGGAGAGTTTGATAATAGGATCGAAAAAGATATGCTATCATAGAGGTATCTTTGACCAGTTGACCTGTATCATCTCTTAGCAGCTGAACTGCTCGTGCTCCCGGGAGGCCCTTGAGACAACTCGCAAGTAGTTTTCCTGTCTTGTCACTGTATTGATAGAGTTGATACTTGTAATACATTATTGATTTTTTTCACTCTCTGATGAAGTACCTCATTCAATGCGGCCTGTATTTCTAAGAGATCCCGGACACCTGGTGTATTGTCGCCTAGCCCAGAAAAACTGTCACTCGAGGTGCACCACCCAGGCATCCAAGAGGCATCGGCGTCGAGCCACATACACCATGAGTTCTCCTCGGAGCACTGCCTTGGCTGCCTCCCAAAACAACGCAAGTTGTTCCTGTTGTTGCCCATTGTGAGTTAGATATACCTGCCATTTTTCCCTAAAATAGAGTCAAAACTGGTCGTCTCTATATACAGTAGCTCAGGTGGGAAGCGCCAGAGACAAGGTCTCCAGTCACCAGTCTGCCAAGCCATCTCCAGCCATATGGGTGTGTGATCCGAAATTTCCATTGGACCGATCATAGCTTCTTCCACATGAATGAATAGAGCCTTCGACACAAGGAAGTAGTCAATAGGCACACTGGATCTGTGTTCACTGGATTAAGTGTGTGTAATCTCGTTCTCCGGTGTGAAGTAGCCTCCACGGGTCCACCAGAGCCAATCGACACCGGAAACTCTGCAGAAATACCCATGGTTCTGCACCGCTCTTTCATCTCCCGCCTCGATGCATCTAATAGGGTATCCAGTATCCCATTAAAATTGCTCCCCAATATTAACTTATCATCAGGTAGTAGTTAAATTGTGGAGGCCAACAGGGTATAAAAAGGGGCATCAGGTTCATTGAGGCCATAAACGTTACACAGGACTAAAGGATGACCTTCCAGTTCCCCTTGCAGTATTACATAATGTCCCTGTGGGTCAATGCATTCTTTTTTACACATGAATCTCACTCGTTTGTGTATTAAAACCTCTACCCCCCCCCCCCTTCGGCCCATCGCCGGTGCACCATAAACCTGGCCCACCCATTTCTGACGAAGTTTCGCATGTTCTATACCCATTTGATGCATTTCCTGGAGAAAGGCCATGTTACATCTATGGCGCGTTAAGACACTCAGGATTTTGGAGCATTTAATTGGAGTGCCCAGACCACAGACATTCCAAGATAGGATTCTCAGCCCTTTTCCGGCTCTGTCCTGTTCAGAATACCACTAACCATCTAAATTACTTTAGGAAATCTCCCCCAGCCTAGGGACTCCCTTTCTCCCCTGTCGCAAATGAGGCCCTCTTATCTGTCTGCAGAGCCCTTAAACCCTCCTTTCCCCACACCCCCTCTTCTTCCACCCCCTCCCATCTCTCTTCACCCTCTCTCCCCCCCCCCCCAAGTTTTCCACTACCACCATCCCCCACTGGGGTCCAGAGCTGAAGTCCCTCGTGCGTGGGGGTCCCATCAGAAGATAGTACCAGTCCCCTATTAACCCCCCCCCCCCGACACTAAACCTATCACCTTTTACACCCTGTGGAATTCTATTCCCCCTATCTTGTATATCAATCCCAGAAACTCTCGGCTACACTCTGGTTCAAGTGGAGGGACATAACCAAAACATACCAGTAGGGCGGGCTGCTGTTGGCGGGGGAGTGGGGGGATGAGGGAACATTCAGTCTCTCCCTTCAGAATACGCATCTCCCTCCACTCATAGCGGGGATCCAACATTCCAGCTCCATAGAGTTAGAGGCATTAGGGAAGTTCCCATGTCTCCTCCCACCGTCTTGCCGAGATCTTTATAGGCATTCTCCTACTGCCTCCCCAGGTCGTCCCTATGTTGCTCAATGTGTTCAGGGCCCTTCCCCCCCCCTTCCGTCCACAATCCAATCCTATTGATTCACCCTCACCTTCTTCCCCCCCCCCCCCCCCCAGTTTGAATGGTAAGGAGCTGGTTCAGTTCTATTTTTATTTATTTTATTTATTTATGGTTTTCTTCTGTACCGCCCCTTCCAGAGATCAAGGGCAGTTTACAGAGAGCAATTGAATAACTTGAACAACTTTTACATGCAACGTCGGTTATAACTATTTACAAACAGCTTTTGTGTGAAATGTGGTGCTAACTATTTACAATTGTGGTGCTAACTATTTAAAAATAAAATATATTGTACAACATACTGTGCAAATAACCTTGAGTCGATCTTTGAGTTCTATAATAGCGCTAATCATGTCTTCCATCATGCCTTCCCACGGAGACCCAAGATGGGCAGTTTAATAAGCAGACTCGGAAATATTAGGCCTGCCGAGAGTGATTGGGAAAGCATGCATCTTGATTCGCTACGATCATGTTGGACCTAAGATAATGTGCATTAGTTACCATCCTGTCTAAAGATATAACCATACCTAGTAGCAGGTTTAGGTTGCAACATAATTCTTGGAGTTTGCAACCAAACAAAACAGATGCAGATTAATACTGTTAATGGCCAACCAAATTTAACTTTTATAAAATGAGTACAGTTCCAGTCAAGGGGGGACATCTGTGCTCAGTCTACCGCACTGACCCCCCTCCATCCATAGTGGAGTATAGATGTGCAGGGATCTCCAAAGATCCAAGTGTTCATGTTGTCTCCATCCTTCACGTTAACATTAAGCAACTCCGTCGACTCCCCCTGGAACATAATTATTCTGTTAGTCTGTCCACAAAGGAAAGAGTCTCTTCTGGGGAGCTAAACTGGTGCTGACGGCCCTGATGGTCCACCTGCAATTTTGCCAGGTACTGCAAAGAGAATTTAACTCCCTTCTCAGCAAGGTGGCTGCAGGCTGTTGCAAACGCTTTTCTCCGGCTGCTGATCAAGGCAGAGTAATCCCGAAACAGCAATAAATCCAGCAGGAACTTTGTGGTAGACCTCTGTGCTTGTGCCGCTCTCAATACCGTTTCCTTCTGTGAGTAGTTATGGAACCGGGCAATAACCATTCTCGGGTGATTTATTCCACCTTGTCTAGGGTCTATTCGGTGTGCCCTTTCAATAAGTATTTTCCGGCCCTGGTCTCCTATGCACAGAGTGTCGGTTATCTATGTTTCCAAGAACCCCCTCAGTTCGCCTTCCATTACAGTTTCTGCCACCTCAACAAAGCATATGTTTTTCCTGTGACCTCAATTCTTGAGGTTGTCATGTTTCTCACTGTGTTGTATGATCAGGGTTTGAAGGCATTGGAGGGTCTGAGCTTGGGTTTGCTGGAGATCCTCTGTTTTGGAAAGTCTCTGTTCTGCCGTGGTCAACTGGCCTTCATATTCCAACACGGCTTGAGCCACCTGAGTGATCATAAGAACATAAGATATGCCATACTGGGTCAGACCAAGGTCCATCAAGTCCAGTATCCTGTTTCCAACAGTGGCCAACCTAGGTCATACGTACCTAGCAGTATCCCCAAGAGACACAGGTTCCGCAATGCTTGTATTGGGTCAAGCATTGATATCCTGGGTCCCTTTTTAATAATGGTTTATGGACCTTTCCTCCATGAACTTGTCCAAACCTTTTTTTAAACCCAGCTACACTAACAGCCTTTACTACATCCTCCGGTAACAAATTCCAGAGTTTGATTACGCGATGAGTGAAAAAATATTTTCTCTTATTTGTCTTGAATAGTTTACCCTGTAGCTTCATTGCATGTCCCCTAGTCTTTCTATATTCTGATAACGTAAACAATCGATCTACGTTTACCCGTTCCATGCCGTTCATTAATTTATAGACTTCTATCATATTTCCCCTCAGCCGTCTCTTTTCCAGGTTAAAGAGCCCTAACCTTTTTAGCCTTTCTTCATAGGAGTATCCTTCCATCCCCTTTACCATTTTGGTGGTACAGCGACCAGAATTGCACACAATATTCAAGGTGCGGTTGCACCATGGAACGATGCAGAGGCATGGAATGATATAGAGGCATGGAACGATATAGAGGCATTAACAACTATGATCAGGTTGGAAAGACCTCTTAAGCAGTTCTCCAGTGCTGCCACCACTGCCTGTGATACCTCCACTACCAGGGTTCTTGAAGCTCCTTCTGGCTTCTTGAGAAAAGCAGGGTCCACCATCTTTATTTATTTATTTATTTATTTAACAGTATTTCTAAACCGCCTTATCTTAATAATCAAGGTGGTATCACAGCAAGCAATCAGGTAAAGTGTGTGTGTTGTACATGCAGTGAGGATAAAACTTAGTTGTGTGAGGGATGTGTTGGGTGCTTGATTTGTTTGAGCTATATACAGGGTGGGCTATTTACAGTGGTGCTAGAATCATATTTTATATATATTCAGTTGTTTGGGAGGATTGGAGTGCTGTTATCCATTCTCTTAGGTTATGTGATGTGACCATAGTGCTCTATGAACAGCATGGTTTTCAGTTGTTTTCTGAAGTCTTTGAGGTCTGGAGTTGCCCTTAGATCGTCCGGTAGATTGTTCCATATTGTTGGAGCAGCCATGGAGAGAGCTCTGTCTGTTGTGTCCTTGCGTGTGTGCTTGTACTCATTTGGGGTGCTGACTCGGTTGCGTGTTTGACTTCTTCTGGGACGTGCGCTGGATTCCGGTTTGATGAGCAGGTCGAGGCTGTTGGCTGATGTGTGTTCTTTTATCTTAAATAGGTTTATGATAGTCTTGTATCTGATGCGAGCAATGATTGGGAGCCAGTGTAAGTCCTTTAGTGTAGGTGTGATGTGCTCCTGCCTTGCGGCTCCGGATATGATTCGAGCTGCAGTGTTTTGTGCCAGCTGTAGTGGTTTGAGAGCTTGTTTTGGTAGTCCGAGGTATATCGGATTGCAGAAGTCCAGTATTGGGGTTATCAGTGCTTGACAGACTGTACGGAAGTGTTCTGGAGCGAGGAGTGGTTTCAGTCTCCTGATGATTCGCATCCTGTAATATGCTTTTTGGATTGTTTTGTCTATGTGTGGTTTGAGGTTGAGTTTACTGTCCAGAGTAACCCCAAGGTATCTCACCTCCGATCTTATCGGTATCGTGGTGCTTTGTATCTTTATGTTTGGTGGGTGTGTGAAGCTTTGGTTTCGAGTGATGATTAAAGCTTCAGTCTTGTTGTAGTTTATAGCTAGATTGTTGTTTTGGCACCACTTCGCCATTTGGGTAAGGCAGTCTGCTATCTTAGAGAAGTCCGGGTTTTCGATTGATATCGGGGAGTATACCATTATATCGTCTGCGTATATTGTGTATTGGATGTTGTTCTCTTTCATAATGTTGCATATTGGTTGGATGTAGATGTTAAAAAGGAGTGCTGAGAGTGCGGATCCTTGTGGTACTCCTTGTTGGACGTTTATGGGCCGGGAGGTGTCCTGTCCCACCTTGACCTGTAGCTGTCTTTCTGTTAGGTACGAGTGGAACCATTTTAGAGTGGTACCGTGTATACCAGTGTTCTTCAGTCTCTCCAGGAGTATATTGTGATCAACTGTGTCGAACGCTGAGGAGATGTCGATGAAGATCATTATAATTCCATTCCTGATGTCGTCAATTATTCTTATGATGCTGTCGAAGAGGTAGATCAGGAGAGTTTCGACTCCATGGTTGGGACGAAATCCGTGTTGGTTGTCATCGAGAGTTCCGTGTTCGTCAATGTGTTCCTGAAGTTGTAGTTGAACCGTCTTTTCGATTATTTTTGCGAGGAAGGGTATGCTGGAGATTGGTCGGTATGCTGCTGGGTCCTTTTTGTCGAGAGAAGTTTTCTTTGTGATTGGTCTTACTGAGGCAAGCTTTAATTGCTGTGGCATGAGTCCTTGAGTGAGTGAGTTGTGTACCATTTTATGAATGTTTGGTATGAGGCTTGCTTTGGTGGCTTTGACCCATGACACTGGGCAAGGGTCTGTAGGAGCAGTGCTTGTGTTGATTGTGGAGATGATGTCTGATATCTGCTCTTTTGAGGGTGAGTGGAATGTGCCCCAGGTTTTGGGGTGGACGTTCGTTCTGTTGGTTCTACTGGGTGTTGAGCGCTCTGTGGAGTGAAATTTGTCTTTGATGTGGTCGGCGAATATCTGTGGATCCACTTGTATTTCTCTTTCTGCTGCTTGCTCTTTTGTCAGGGTTTTTACTATTTCGAAAAGTTCTCTGGGTTTGTTGATGGAAGAATTTATCAGGTTTGTGTGGAATTCTCTCTTTGATTGGTTGATGTGTTCATTGTATTGTTTTTGCTTTGTTAGGTAAAGATGTTGGTCGGAAGTAGTTTTGTTTTTTCTCCATCTCCGTTCAATTTTCCTGAGCTCCCTCTTTTCCTGTCGTATTTTTGCTGAGTACCATGGTTTGTTTTGTCTCTTGTTGTGGTGTTGTTTCTTGGTCCTGTCAACGGATGGTTTGGCGGCGTTAGCTAGGACATTGTTCCAGTTGGAAACTTGTTCCTCCAGGTCCTCTGAGTCAATGTTCAAGTGTTGTATTGTGTCCTGGATGAATTCGTCCTTGTCAAAGGACTTGAATCGTCTTTGTGTGTGTGGGAAGTTCGCTCTTTCGCTTGTCCAGTCTTCTTGTGATTGCAGATTTGTCTCGATTAAGTAATGGTCAGACCATGGTACTGGGGTGATGGTGGGTGTAGAGATTAGGTCTCTTGAAGTTAGGTAGTTTGATGCGAAGATGAGGTCTGGGGATGATCCTAGTCTGTGTGTTGGTGCATTGACTATCTGTGTGAATTGAAGTGATGACATTGCCTGAAGGAAGGCCTCTGCATCTTTTGTATTGGCGGACTTGAGGTTGAAGTCTCCGATTAGTAGTGCTGGTTTGTTGTTTGACGTTATGGCACAGGCTTCTTCGAGTATGAAGGCTAGTTCGTCGGGTGGAGCACGGGGTGCTCTGTAGGTTAGGCAGATTGCAATATTCTTGTTCTTGATGCTAATTGTGTTACACTGCTTTGTATCTGTGAGATTCAGTGTCTTGAACTTGAGTTCTGTTTTTGCTATTATTAGGACTCCTCCTCCACGCTTGTGGATGCGTGGGCAGTTGTATGCTGAGTAGTTGTTCGGTACTAGTTGGTTGAGTAGTACACTGTCGGTAGGGTTGAGCCATGTCTCTGTGATGCATATTATGTCTGGCTGTCGCTCTTCAATGTGGTCTACCAGAGTGTGTATCTTGTTGCAGATGGATCTGGCGTTTATGAGCTCAATTGATGTTTTCTTTGTGGAAGAGGTTGTTGCGGCGTGTGCTTCCTTAGGGCCGGTGTTGGGGTTTGATTTGTGTCTGTTTTGTCTCTTTGTTTGGGAGGTTGCGAGTGTCTCTTTGTGTGTGTGTTGTGGACCGAGATATGGCAGTGCAGTTGGTGGGTACCATGGTGTGTTTGTTTGGGGGTAGTGGGGGTGTGTAGTTGGTGGGAGGAGTTGTGTGACTAGTAGGTATAGTGGGAGGAAGTATGTGGTGTGCATGTTGATAGCTTGTGATGTTCTGATAGGGCGACGCCTGTGTCCTTAGGTTTTCGTCTGTTGTTTGCTTTTTTGAGGAGAGCTGTACTTGTTGCAGGGGCTTGTCCTGGGGATGTGAAGTTGTATCTGTTGCGGTGCGGGAGCCTGTCCCGTGGAGGGAGCCTGTCCCTTGGATGTGAAGCTGTATCTGTTGCGGTGCGGGAGCCTGTCCCTTGGATGTGGAGCTGGATCTGATGCGGTGCGGGAGCCTGTCCCGTGGAGGGAGCCTGTCCCGTGTGTGTGGAGCTGGATCTGTGTTGGTCGCCTTGGTGCGGGGGCCTTTCCCGTGGATGTGGAGCTGGGTCTGTCGCGGTGCGGGAGCCTGTCCCGTGGAGGGAGCCTGTCCCGTGGATGTGGAGCTGGATCTGTGGCGGTCGTCTTGGTGCGGGGGCCTGTCCCGTGGATGTGACGCTGGATCTGTCGCGGTGCGGGAGCCTGTCCCGTGGAGGGAGCCTGTCCCGTGGAGGTGGAGCCGGATCTGTGGTGGTCGCCCTGTTGCGGGGGTCTGTCCCGTGGATGTGGAGCTGGGTTTGTCGCGGTGCGGGAGCCTGTCCCGTGGAGGGAGCCTGTCCCGTGGATGTGGAGCTGGATCTGTGGCGGTCGTCTTGGTGCGGGGGCCTGTCCCGTGGATGTGACGCTGGATCTGTCGCGGTGCGGGAGCCTGTCCCGTGGAGGGAGCCTGTCCCGTGGAGGTGGAGCCGGATCTGTGGTGGTCGCCCTGTTGCGGGGGTCTGTCCCGTGGATGTGGAGCTGGGTTTGTCGCGGTGCGGGAGCCTGTCCCGTGGAGGGAGCCTGTTTCGTGTGTGTGCAGCTGGATCTGTTGATGAACTCTTGGTCTGACCCACTATGGTACATCCCAAGTCCCTATGTTCTTATCTAGCTAAAGATGACATTGCTCTAACATAGCATCAGTACTGGCATATCTCTGGGTTTAAGGTATCAATCTGGACAAACATGGTAATACCAAATATGGCCTATAAACGATGGTAGTTAACAACACTGGCATATCCCTGGGTTTACAGTATCGATCTGGACAAACATGGTAATACCTAATATGGCCTGTAATCAGTGGCTTGTAATCAGTGCCACTGCTCTTATCTTTTCATGTTGCGTTTGTAGCCATCTGGGTGTTGTACCTATGTCACAGCTCTCTTCTAGATATCAGGTGGTTTCAGCAGTTCACCACTGGTTTTCGTGTGTATCTGGGATAATAGTTTAATGTTCAATTCCCAGAGGCTTGCCCCGGAGCCGAGAAGAAGCAGTCTTTTTGGTTCACGTGACCTCTTTCCCATGAAGTTTTAATGGCAATAAAATCCCTACCTGTGGGGAAGGCCCTGGGTTTGGATGGTTTTTCAGCCAGAATTCACAACTTTTCAGAAGCCGCTGATGGACTCATTAACAAGGTGATACAGTTCTTTAGAGAAGAGTCAGACATTGCCAGGCTTCATGAGGCTCGCAGGAGTCATTTTAGTACATAAAAAGGGGAAGGACACTATTTTTTGTGGATATTATCAGGGTTCCTGCCCTTCTCGATAGTACTAACAAATATGATGCTGATCTCATGGTGCTGCCCCATAGCGCCCTGTGATCACGGTCATTTTGAAAGGGCCGATGATGGGGACAGGAGCGGGGACTTCTCTCAGCTTGTCTGCTGCCGCTTTGCCCTATTTGGTCAATCTTTTTTTTTTTTTTCCACGGAGCCCGTCGCACATGATTCTTTGCTGCTCCTACCATATTTCCGGCGGTTTCACTTTTTGCCATTTCATAACCCTCCTTTGCGCATCTTTCACCTGCTGCTTCCGCACTATTTTCCTCTCGTTGTTTCTTCTTTAATCGGATTTTTCATTTGTTTTTTTTAGGTTTCCTTGTTTTGCGGCTTGCATCTCCTCCTCTTATGAGGAGGAGATGCAAGCCTCTTGGAGTGGAGGAGTGGCCTAGTGGTTGGGGCAAGGTACTTCGGGCCGGAAGGTCGGGGGTTCAAATCCCACTAGAGGACAGCAACCTTGGGCCGGAAGGACTGGGGTTTCTAGTCCCACAGGTGCTCCTTGTGGTCTTGGGCAAGCCACTTAACCCTCCATAGCCCATGTTCTCTGTGTGCTGTGCTTTCCTGTCTAATCAATGTGTTTATACCTCAAAAATTTCCTGTCATGATTTGACAATTTCCAATCTGTAATCAAACCGCTGCTGATCGCTGGAAGTAGCGGTATACAAATGTATACTAAATAAATAAAATAAATAAATAAAATAAAATTATGACCAGGAAGGTCTGATGCTTGAGGGTCATGTCCCCCAGGGCATATATATTGTGTAAAAGTAAACAATATCTTTCATTATGCTTTTTACGGATGTATACTCCGAGTCATTTCTGTATCTAAAACATACTTTACACGTGGATAACACTTTGTAAAATTTCCACCAAAATTACTGCTACTATTATTGTTCATTTGTATAGAGCTAAAAGGCGTACATAGCGCTGTACAGGCACATGTCAAAGAAAGTCCCTGCTCATCAGAGCTTACAGTTATGTTAAGACAGATAATACAACAGCTGAGGACAAGGATGTATCTAGGAGTATCGTAAGGAAACATATAGGAGACTAAGTGGATCAGCATCCAAAAGCAGCCTTGAAGAGGTGAATTTTCAGCTTGGATTTGAAAAGGAGCAAAGACTTGCTGATATGTTGTCTACGGGGCAGTTTCTCCAAATGGGTTAGTTTAGTTCATAACATAAACCAACACCCTTGACCTATCTTTGTCAAACTCCAAATTGCTAAAACAATATTATTTTTCCTCTTTTGTTTTAGCAATTTGGAGTTTGTTGACAAAAATAGGTCAAGGGTGTTGGTTTATGTTGTGATAGTTTAACCCTTGTGCAGTTAGTTTTACTAATTATTTAGTTTAGTTCATACCATGGCGGTCATGAATCTCACTTCTAAGCCAGGCGATGTGTGGAGAACGATCTCAGTCACTGTCTGCTAGTGTAGCTACTGCATGTGCACACAATCCAATCAAGTTGCTTTTCTTTCTTGAAGATTCTTTAATTCTGTAACCTGCAGACCTCCTGTGTCGTACGTGCTTCACTTATGTGAGACTAGCAGGGATGGGATTCAGACCCAGGCGCTTGGAAAGAGTCTTTTCTTGGGATTAAAAATTGGAGTTAAAACAGGACCATGCTGGCACATTCTAAAGACTAGACTTTTTCTGTTCCATGCACCATTGAACAGCTGATGAGAAAGAGATTACTCTTAGGACAGAAATATTTTATTTTATTTTATTTCTTATTGGGGCGGGAGAGAACTTGAAGACAGTGTCTTACTCCTTGTTTGGTGTTTTTTCCAGCTTTCGCCGGGGACATGTACAGCATTGTAATTTTGGTTAGAAATAAGGTAAGACAGGACCCTCTTCTCATCTTGCCGTCTTATTGTCATTATTTCTGGGCCTCCAAAGGTAAAGCATAAATCTTTAGTAAATTAATTTCCTTAGCATCTGAGAAATATTTGGAAAGTAGGGGCTGATCTTTATGTAACATAAAAAGAGTAGAGGTATATTATGACACTGAGCATGTCCTTTGCCAGCACAAGCAGTGGTAACTTTTAATGATGTGACTGGACCACAGAGCTGGCATCAGTGAATTTTGACTTTTCATTAAAAAGCTTTCAAAATCATTGTGACGTGCTTCTGTTATTAGACTCTTATCAGTTAATGTTTTGTGTTAGATATGGATTTACGGCAGGACATCTGATGCCCTAAGCACCTCATCTGAATGTGTGTTCTACCCAGGGACGCCCCAAGGAGGGTGCAGGGCCATGTGCGGAGACACGTTGCGGGGCCTTATTTACATAAATATTTGCATAATGTTAATGTGCACTAACTTTTAGTAAACATGCCTCTTAACCCTTTGAAGGCTTACTTTAAATTTTTAATCCACATTCTGCAGCCGGGTTAATTTTTGCATATTTTAGGAAAATTGTACCAGTCTTATTCAATATGTTATAACAGTGATTTTCTTTCTGGTCATGTATTATATACCATTTGATAGAAAAATGAGACACCAATTTTGGATCCCGAGAGTTTTGGGACCGGCCAGTCCCAACCGCCAAGCACATTAGGAAGTACTACAAACTCTGCCCATTTAGAACCTATAGTAAACCCGCCGTATCATAGCAGCACTACCAGGACTCACAAAGCACAGGGCCGGATTTACCTATACGCCAACTACGCCGTGGCGTAGGGCCCACAAAAATTGAAAAAATTGTTAGGGTTCTTAAAATTTAAAAAAAAAAAACGCTGGCTGCTGCCGCGGCAGCATGGACTGTCCCGCAGGGCCCCCTCTGCTGCCGCGGCAGCATGGACTGTCCCGCGGGGGCCCCCTCTGCCCGGCTGAATCCCTCCCTCCGTGCCGGCTTTGAGAGGCGCGAAGGGAGAGTGTCTCCCTCGCGTCTCTGTTAAGCCCGCAGGGGATGCGGGCTTAACAGAGACGCGAGGGAGACACTCTCCCTTCGCGCCTCTCAAAGCCGGCAGGGAGGGAGGGAGGGACGGAATCAGTCGGGCGGAGGGGGCCCCGCGGGACAGTCCATGCTGCCGCTGCTGCGACGGCAGCGGCAGCAGCCAGCGTTTAATTTTATTATTAAATTTTACTTGAGCCGATGGGGGGTAGGACTGGTAATGGGCTGGGGGGGTTAAGACTGGAGGTGGGCTGATGGGGTTAGGACTGGTAATGGGCTGTGGGCTGGGGGGGGTTAGAACTGGTAATGGGCTATGGGGGGGTTAAGACTGGTAATGGGCTGTGGGCTGATGGGGGCTGTCTGGTAATAGGCTATGGGGGGGCTAGGACTGGAAATGGGCTGGGGGGGTTAAGACTGGAGGTGGGCTGATGGGGTTAAGACTGGAGGTGGGCTGATGGGGTTAAGACTGGTAATGGGCTGTGGGCTGTTGGGAGGTGGTTTGGACTGGTAATGGGCTATGGGGGGGCTAGGACTGGAAATGGGCTGATGGGGGGGCTAACACTGGAGGTGGGCTGATGGGGTTAGGACTGGTAATGGGCTGTGGGCTGGGGGGTGGAAGAACAGGTAATCCGCTATGCGGGGTTTAAGACTGGTAATGGGCTGTGGGCTGATGGGGGCTGTCTGGTAATAGGCTATGGGGGGGGCTAGGACTGGAAATGGGCTGGGGGGGTTAAGACTGGAGGTGGGCTGATGGGGTTAAGACTGGTAATGGGCTGTGGGCTGTTGGGAGGGGGTTTGGACTGGTAATGGGCTATGGGGGGGGGCTAGGACTGGAAATGGGCTGATGGGGGGCTAACACTGGAGGTGGGCTGATGGGGTTAGGACGTAATGGGCTATGGGGGGGTTAGGACTGATAATGGGCTATGGGGGGGCTAGGACAGGAAATGGGCTGATGGGGAGGGGTTAGGACTTGAGGTGGGCTGATGGAGTTAGGACTGGTAATGGGCTGTGGGCTGATGGGGGGGTTAGGACTGGCAGTGGGCTATGGGGGGCTGACTGGAAATGGGTTGATGGGGTTAGGACTGGAAGTGGGCTGATGGGGGGTTAGGACTGGTAATGGGTTATAGGGGGGGCTTAAACTGAAAATGGGGTGATGCAGGGACTAGAAGGGAATGGATGCTGGGTGAGGCTGGAACTAGAAGGGAGCTGATGTTGGGGGAGGATTAGAATGGGATGGGGCTGGAAGAGTAAAATGGAGAAGGGAAAAATATTTTGAGTGGGAGGGATAAAAAATCTACAATTGGCCGGGTATTGGGAGAGTAAGTGGGGATTGAGGATGGAGGGGTAAAATTTGAGTGGATGAAATAGGAATGAGGAAAGAGCAAAAGGAGAAAGATTAGTATGTTAAAGCAGATGTAGAGAGAGAATGGAAAAAAACTAGAAGAGAGAAGAAAGGACAAATGGACAGCAGACGATGGAGAGTTAGCAGAAGACACAAAGAAACCAGAAGAAAGTGGCTGGAGCAATTGCAGCTGAAAAAAAATGCACAAAAGGTAGAAAAATCTCTCTTTATTTTGAATTTATTAATTGGAATATGTCAGCTCTGGTAAATGTGCATCATTAACGTCTGCGCTTTGTTTAGTACAAGAGCAAATTAATGTATAGTTTTATTTCTACAGTGTTGTACATTCCAGGTTTGGCTTTTTGGATTCCCAGTTTAATTATGACGTCAGGGCCAACAGCGCACAGCTGATCCGGCGTGCTCGTTTTTATCTTTTCTGGGGGCCCACAATTTTTGTTGGCGTAGGGCCTCACTCAAGGTAAATCCGGCCCTGACAAAGCACCAAACCCTACCTATCAAAAGGCAACATTGCAAATATTAAACCAATACATCTCCTACTGGGGAAAGAGAACAAGTGACACTGTGAAACAGAAACTACACGAACAGAATACCTCAGCTCAGTTACACATGCAGAACATAGACCATCACCAAACAAAGAACAAGGGGTTACAATTTAGAAATAGAAAGACAATAATTAAACTGGAAACCCCAAAAGCCAAACTTGGAATGTACAACAACAGTGCAGAAATAAAACTATAAATTAATTTCCTCTTGTACTACATAAAACGCAATGACATTATCAATGCACATTTCCCAGAGCTGACATATTCCAGTTAATAAATTCAAAATAAAAAAGTATTTTTCTACCTTTTTTTGTTTGGGCATTTTATTTTTCAGTTGTAATTACTCCAGTCACTTTCTTCTGGTTTCTTCGTGTCTTCTGCCAACTCTCCATTGTCTGCTGTCCATTTGTCCTTTCTTCTTTCTTCTAGTTTTTTCCATTCTCTCTCTACATCTGCTTTAACATACTGATCTTTCCCCTTTTTCTCTTTCCTCCATTTCTTTCTTTATTTCTTTTTCATCCACTTAAATTTCACCCCTCCATACCCAATCCCCACTTACTCTCCCAATACCCGGCCAATTGTAGATTTTTCGTCCCTCCCACACAAAATATCTTTTCCCCTCTCCATCCTCACTTCCCAGCCCCATTACCTTCTAGTCCTCCCCCAACATCAGCTCACTTCTAGTTCCAGCGCCACCCAGCATCCGCTCCCTTCTAGTCCCATTCTCCCATCCCCCCACATCAGCCCATTTCCAGTCCTAGCACCCCACATCAGCCATTTCCAGTCCTATCCCAGCCCCACATCAGCCCATTTCCAGTCCTAGCACCCCACATCAGCCATTTCCAGTCCTATCCCAGCTCCCCATCAGCTCATTTCCAGTTCAAGCCCCCCCCATCAGCCATTTCCAGTCCTATCCCAGTCTCCCATCAGCCCATTCCCATTTGTAGCCCCCATCAGCTATTTCCAGTTCTAACTTAGCCCATCAGCCCATTTCCAATCTTAGCCTCCCCCATTAGCCCATTTACAGTCCTATCCCAGCCCCCCATCGGTCCATTTCCAGTAATATCCTTGCCCCCATCAGTCCATTTCCATTCCTAGCCCCCCATCAGTCACTTCCAGTCCTATCCTAGCCCCCACCTCCACCCCGAAGAGTTCCGTGTCTGTCTGAGTGGCTTATGAAGAAGCCAAGGATACCAGAGGCCCCTGCTCACCTCTGCACAGCACTGGAGTGAAGAGCAATGTGCTCCTTGACTCACGCTGTGTTTTCGTGAAGCCCGCTGAGTGCCGGGAAAGGTTAAAGATCATTTACTGTTTCCCGGCACTCAGTGGGCTTCACAAGAACACAGCGTGAGTCAAGGAGCACATTGTTCTTCACTCCAATGCTGTGCAGAGGCGAGCCGGGGCCTCTAGTGTCCCTGGCTCTTTCTGAAGCCGGCCCCGCAAGCCCTGAGGAATGAAGTTCGTGCGGGGCCCCTGGAAGCACGTGCCCTGTGTGAACAAAATTCTCGCACATTGGACGGGCAGGCCCTGGTTCTACCCTGCTCCTGAAGTGTGGCAAGTCTGCAACAAACTTTGAGCTGCTGAGGCTGATCTGATAACAGTAAGAGCACTCTATTCCTTCAGTCTTGGAACACGGGTTATACCGTTTAAGTACATTATTGTTTAGTTAGTATTTTTATATACCACCTTACACTAGAGCAGGGATCTCCAACTCCATTCCTGGAGGGCACCAAACCAGTCAGGTTTTTGGGATATCCCTAATGAATATGCATGAGATATATTTGCATACATGGCCCCCATTGTATTCAAAATTATCTCATGCATATTCATTAGGGATATCCCAAAAATCTGACTGGTTTGGTGACCTCCAGGACTGGAGTTGGAGATTCCTGCACTAGAGCATCAAAGTAGTTTCCAAAATTATACAGTATATCACACTCTCCCAGACCTGTGTACAAATATAATACATTTTCAGGCAAACAGGCAACCCAAAAAGCAATACAGTGATCCAGATATGACTCTGAGCTCTAAAGATTATGCTCTAGGATGTCCAGGCAATCAAACCCCACATACTAGAGAAAAAATCCTATTTTAAATCATTTCAAAGAACTTTCATTCCCACCCCTCCAGTCCAGTCTAGACAGTTGGGTTAAATCCCTCCACCGAAGCTGGAGATTGAATATTTGAATCTTTGATGATGTCACTGGAAAAGAGACCGTGAGTGCCCTTGTTATATTAGTATTTCAGTTTCCAGCAGCTGGTGGACGGACATCCGTGAGGACTTCATATAGAGCGCTTTTCAAAGGCAGAAGTAATGTGGTGTTATACGGGGCACAGAACTGACCGCAGAGGCTAGACTGGAAAAAAAAATTAAATAAATAACAAAAAACATGTGCGTTTAGCCGCTGCAGTCTTGGCAAGAGCCCTTCGGTGGGTGTAGCAGGCCTCTGCAGAAGCACAGCGAGCCGTTAAGTCAGCGATCAGTGAGTCCGTGCGGGGTAAGCATTGCCCAGGGCTATGGAGCGTCGTCTTCCTGTTAACACAGCATCTTCTGGCAGTGAGAAATAGCACTTACTTTATCTTGAGGGTGGCCGCGTTGTCAATCAAGCATCAGTAATTGTGTTGAACACAGCTCCAGGCATTGCTATCGCGTCGGGGATGACAGTGTGGTGTGCATTGACGAGTGTGAGGTGTCCATGGAGTTTAGTTGCCTTGCCGCCTTGCCCTCCACTACACAGATATGTGGCTCACGCCAAAGTTCCCTCTCCAAGGCAGGGTGCTGCAAAGGGTGAAGGCAGAGAGTCGAGCTTTGGAACAACCTCTTGAAGCATCCTCGGGGGCGCGTGACTCGTTGGGGGACTGACATCAGCAGGTGGCAGCGTCCCCACAAAGACAGGAGTTTTTTCAGGAGCAGTGGCCATTTTAGATGGCAGCCATTTTGGGCTGTTCACAGGTGCAGGTGGACACAGTGGAGAGGTACAGAATGCCAAGGGGGCAGAGGAAAGCTCCTCTACCGAGAAATCTCAACTGTTCTCACCAGAATTTATTTTGCTCTTATACCGGGACTATTGGTTGGAGAAAGTCCGGGGAGCAGAGAAGAAATTGATCGTCTCTCAGACCACAGGGTCAGTGGCTAAGCAGGGGCCACCGAAGCATGCACAGAAAATGCTTTATAAGCGTCGCAGGGTTATTGAGGAGCTAAGTGCGACTCACAAGTAGCTCTTGGATCTCTCGGGTGGCTCAGGGGACCCCTTGTAGGGTCCTTTGACTCTTTATCAGCCTTGGAGCTGGAGGAGGCGGAGCTCCCTCCATGGGAGGATCCCTACACCTTCGTGCCTTGACCGAGACCTGGCTCCCCCCAGACGACACCGCATCCATTGCCTTTCTCTGCTATGGGGGCTACCAGTTCTCCCATACACCTCGATCTATTGGTCGCGGTGATGGTGTTGGCCTCCTACTCTCTCCCTCCTGCCAATTCCAACCCCTCCCGCCACCCCAATCACACTCCCCCTTCTCCTTCAAAGTCCACTCCATTTGCCTCCTCTCACCACTTCCCCTCCGAATAGCTGTTATTTATCGCCCCCCGGAAAAATCCAAATCAACCTTCCTCACCGACTTCGACTCCTGGCTCTCTGCCTTTATGGATCCCTCCTCCCCCACTCTTATTCTTAGCGATTTCAACATTCACATAGACAACCCCTCCGACCCCCATGCCTCAAAGTTCCTCGCTCTTACCTCCTCGTTCAACCTCCAAATTTGCTCCACTGCCCCCTCACATCTACATGGCCACTGCCTTGACCTAATACTCTTATCCAACTCCTCTCCTTCAAACTTCTGCAAATCAATCCTTCCCTCATCTGACCATCAACTCTTAACATTTACTCTTCAGCTTCCGCCGTCCCAACCTCGTCCTGTCTTCTCCGACCTATTTAGAAACCTTCATAATATTGATCCCCTGACTCTCTCCTCCACCATCTCTCCATCTCTTTCCTCCATTTTATCCTCCAAGTTCATCGACGATGCATTATCTTCATGCAATGCTACATTATCCTCAGCCCTTGACACTCTTGCCCCTCCCACTCCACATCCTGTCAAACAATCTACTCCCCAACCTTGGCTTTCACCCACAATCCATTACTTACGCATCTGTGCCCGTTCTGCTGAACGAGCTTGGTCCAAATCCCGCTCCCCGGAAGACCACCTACACTTCAAATTCGTGCTTGGCTCCTTCCAGTCAGCCTTGGCATTTGCCAGACAAGATTACTACATCCATCTGACCAACTCCCTTGCCTCTGATCCTCGCCGTCTCTTTAATACCCTCAACTCTCTCCTCAAGGACCCCCCCCCCCCCGATTCCACCCTCCCTTTCTGCCCAAACCCTAGCCGACTACTTCCACGACAAAATCCACAAGATTGCCCTCCAATTCCCTACCCCCATCTCCTCCCCAACTCCCCTCCCCCATCCATACTCCCTCTGCCACCCTTTCCTCCTTCCCCCCGATCTCTGAGGAAGAAACCACACTCCTTCTGTCCTCCTCCAAACCCATCACCTGTTCATCTGACCCTATCCCCACCCATCTCCTACGTTCCGTCCCCCTCACCATTGTCCCCTCCATCACTCATATCCTCAACCTTTCACTCTCCACTACAACTGTCCCCACTGACTTCAAACATGCTGTTGTCACACCCCTCCTCAAGAAACCCTCACTTGATCCCACATGCCCTTCTAATTATCGACCCATCTCCCTCCTTCCCTTCATATCCAAACTATTAGAATGAACAGTCCACTGTTGCTGCCTCGACTTCCTCACCTCCCAGGCCTTCCTGGACCCACTTCAATCTGGCTTCCATCCCCTACATTCCACTGAAACGGCAGTCACAAATGACCTGTTCCTGGCTAAATCCAAGGGCCTCTATTCTATCCTCATCCTTCTTGACCTTTCTGCTGCCTTTGACACCGTTGACCACGATCTTCTCCTCATCACCCTCTCCTCGCTTGGCTTCAAGGACTCTGTACTATCCTGGTTCTCCTCCTACCTTTCCCATCGCTCATTCAGTGTATGCTCTGGTGGCTCCTCCTCCTTCCCTACCCCGCTCCATGTAGGTGTACCCCACAGATCTGTCTTGGGCCCCCTCCTCTTCTCTCTCTATACCCAAGGCCTTGGCACGCTTATCTTCTCCCATGGCATTCAGTTCCATCTCTATACTGATGACTCCCAAATCTACCTCTCTACACCTAATATTTCTCCGGCAACCCAGTCTAAGATCTCTGCCTGTCTTTCGGACATCGCTGCCTGGATGTCTCATCGCAGGTTAAAATTGAACATGGCCAAGACTGAACTACTTGTCTTTCCACCTAACTCCTCCCCCCTCCTTCCCCCCCCCTCAATCCACGTGAATGGATCTACTATCCATCCTGTCCCCTCGGCCCGTAATCTAGGGGTTATCTTTGACACCTCTCTCTCCTTCTCGGCTCATATCCAACTTGTAGCCAAGACCTGTCGCTTCTTTTTCTACAACATCAGCAAAATCCGCCTCTTACTCTCTGAACACACTACCAAAATGCTTATCCACTCTTTAATCTTCTCTCGCCTTGATTACTGCAACCTACTCCTCGCTGGTCTTCCCATGAGCCACCTCCTTCCCCTCCAATCTATACAAAATCACGCTGCTCGACTAATCTTCTGCCAGCCTCGCCATGCCCACATTACTCCTCTTCTCAAGTTGCTTCACTGGCTCCCTGTCCAGTTCCGCATCCAATTCAAGCTTCTCCCGCTGACCTATAAATGCATTCACTCTACAGTTCCAGTAGTCAAATCAACAAGACTACTGGAACTGTATTCCACAAAGCGAAGACGGTACAGCGTCTCTGACCTCTCCTCGAACCACAGGACTTCAGGACAGTAATGCAAGCTCTGACACTCCCTCATCTGGACTACTGCAACATAATCTACCATGGGCCTACCTGCCGCACAAACCAATCCCCTCCGAACTGCTCTAAACACCACGGCGAGAATAATACACTATGCAAAGAACGGGACCACATCACCCCAATTCTGAGAGACCTTCATATTCTCCCCATCGAAGCAAGAATCAAGTACAAAGCTCTTCTACTCACCCACAAAACCATCCACCAAGCACAAGGCACCCCACTCCGCACCCTACTGCCTCGCCCAACCCACAGCAGAACAACCAGACAATCCTCCAACAGCTCCATTGCCGTCCCCCACAAAAGAACCAAAGCAACACAACGGGCCTGCAACAGAGCCTTTGAACTCTATGCCCCATCCCTCTGGAACTCTTTACCAAGCCACATCAGGAACAACGGTGATCTCCCATCATTCAAAAAGCAGCTAAAAACCGTCCTATTCCAAGAACATCTCTGAATAGGAACCCCCCTATTCCTCTTCAAGAACTCCAGACCAGTAACTCTACTATCCTGTCAGTCTCTATGTTCGCCCCAAAATCATCAATGTTGAAACCCCGGTGATGGGCCCCCCCCACTATTGATTCCCCCCCCCCCCCTGTTATACGTCCCACCGCTTTGACCCGGTGAAAAGCGGGATATAAATACAGTTAAATAAATAAATGAATAAATGGCCCCTCACTACCTCTTATCCCTTATCTCTCCCTACGTCCCCTCTTGAAATTTGCGCTCCACTAACAAATTACTCCTATCAATGCCTTTCACCTGCACCGCGAACTCCCGACTGCGCTCCTTTCACCTTGTTGCACCTTACGCTTGGAACAGCCTACCTGTGTCTGTGCGCCAGGCATCCTCTCTGGCCCTCTTCAAATCCAGGTTGAAGACCCACCTCTTCAACGTTGCATTCAGATCCTGACTCCTTCCTCATCTTACCCTAACCCCCGTCAATGTTTATGACCTAACTACAGACCAAACTGTACCACACCGTGCCTTGCGCAATACCGACTAATGCTCTGTACTGTTCTAACTAATGTAATGTTCTAACTAGATTGTAAGCTCTGATGAGCATGACTCTGATGGGCAGGGACTCTCTCTTGTATATTGGCTACCTCTTGTAGGTTAACTGTGCAGCGCTGCGTGCGTGGCGCTTTATAAGTGCTGAATAGTAGTAGTAGTAGTCATCACTTACTGCTCCGCAATTTTGTGGGAAAAAAATCTAGATGAGAGTGTAGAAAATGAATCTTTAAGGACATGTTGCACCCAAGGTTTTGTATTTATTTATTTATTATTTACATTCTCTTATATACCATGCTATTCTGCATCAGTGCGGTTTACATTGAACAAACTGAAATTACATTGAACAGGGCATTATAACTTGGAGATAACTATTTTACAGGGAACATGGGCTATGGAGGGTTAAGTGGCTTGCTCAAGACCACAAGGAGCACCTGTGGGACTAGAAACCCCAGTCCTTCCGGCCCAAGGTTGCTGTCCTCTAGTGGGATTTGAATCCCCGACCTTCCGGCCTAAAGTACCTTGCCCCAACCACTAGGCCACTCCTTCACTTGTATGCCTTGAGAGAAGATCTTGAACAATCTCTTGGTAATTATTTGCTTTGTTGTTTCCAAGAAAATTTTGTGTCACTGATTCAAATGCTATCCATGCAGCATTTTCTTTTTCATGCAATAAACGAAGAAATTTGTCATGTTGAAGGAGTGCACGAATCTGAGGGCCAACAAAAACGCCTTCCTTAACTTTGGCATCACTCAGTCTAGGAAATTTACCACTAAGATACCTGAAAGCAGGTTTAGTTTTATCCATCGCCTTGACAAAGTTTTTCATTAGTCCCAACTTGATGTGCAAGGAAGGCATCAAAATTTTGTTGCTGTCTACAAGTGCTGGAAACAGAACATTTTTGCTTCCAGGATCCAGTGACTGACAGAGTGGCCAGTCCCTTTTGACGAAATAACAATCTCTAGCATGACTATCCCATTCACACAGGAAGCAGCAGTACTTGGTGTATCCACCCTGAAGACCAAGCAAGAGGGCGACCGCTTTGAAGTCACCACAGATTGACCATAGATGTTGATCATAGTTTATACATTTCAAAAGTTGTTTCATATTGTCATAAGTCTCTTTCATAAAAGCTGCATGGCCAATAGGAATTGATGGTAGAAAGTTGCCATTATGCAGCAATACAGCTTTAAACTTGCTTTGGATGAATCAATGAAGAGCCTCCAATCATCTGCATTGCAATAGATATTGAGAGCTGCCATTAAATCTTTTATGTTGTTGCATGCAGCAAGATCACGTTCTTTGAAAAAGAATGACACCAAGTCTTTCTGACGGTCCCAGAAAAAAGAAATTCGAACGTCACCAGCCACAAGATTCCACTGCTGTAGTCTGGAACCCAAAACCTCAGATTTATTCTTCGAGAAATCCAAATCCCTGACAAGGTCGTTCAATTCACCTTGCGTTATGAGGTGTGGCTCATTAGCAGTGGCCAGAAGAAATTCTGGGTCACATGAGGTTGACTGTTCATGACTACAAACTTCTTCCTCTTCCTCACTTGATTCTAATGATAATGATTCTGACATTTTGGGACTTGGCAACCCTTCTCCATGAGGCACTGAGTGTATTGCAGATGGAATGTTTGGATATTGCACAGTCCACTTACTCTTTCTGGATATGCCTTTCTGAATTGGAGGAACCATGCTGAAGTAACAATTGCTGACGTGATCCGTGAGCTCTCTCCAGATCATTGGAACTGCAAAAGGCACTGATTGCCTTTTCCCATTCATCCATTGCCTGAGATTTGTTGCACATATATTGCAGCATATGTGTGGCGCCCAGCTCTTATCCTGATCTCCTATTCTGCAGCCAAAATATAAGTTATAGGCTTTCTTAACCGCCACAGTCATATTCTGTTTTTGTGATGTAAAAGTCACTTCACCACAAATATAGCAGAAATTATCTGCATTATTAACACAAGTACGATGCATCGCCGAATATGCTGTGATTGACACATCGGCATTAAATAATGCAAAATAATTAATTTTTAATTTTTCTGTGTCTAATACACCTTAAGATTTATACTGTCAAGTGATGCAAATTTAAATACTGATTGCATCATCTGGTTTTGGACAGATATGTCCATTGGTTGCAAGTAAAGATTACACAATCTCACGCAAATGTTGCTTAATACACAGTTAATGGCCCCTAATGACTAATTAATAGCATATATCATAGCAACTAGACCTAATCAGCCATTTTCATTATGATTTCTGTGTTCAGCAGCATTAAATTAGTTTAGAACAGCTGCTTTCATGTCCAAAACATTTTGGCTGTTGAGTGTTATTGTTACTGTGCTGTAACTTTTGTTAACTTTTCTGGTTTCTTTGAGCATTTCATCATCCATTTGTTAATTCTGGCCAGGCGGTCGATAGTACACCCTCACTACCATTGCTTTCCCCTTCCCCTTTTTACATGGAATTTCAATCCATAGAGATTCTAAAGTGTATTTTGTCTCCTGCAAGACTTTAATCCTTTGTGACTCAATGCCCTTTGTAACATAGAGCGCAACCCCTCCACCAATTTGATCTTCTCTATCATTGTGATATAGTTTGTACCCAGGTATCACAGTGTCCCACTAGTTGTCCTTCCACCATGACTCTGAGATAGCAATCATATCTAACCTCTCATTTAATGCTATATATTCTTCCATCTTATTTTTTAGACTTCTAACATTTGCATAAAAGCCTTTTAAGAGGCTGCATTTTATTCATATTAATTTGGTTATCGGTAGACAGGGCTAATTTGGAATCTTTAAGCTCTGTCTGCTCTGTACTTAAGGGCATTTGGGTTACTTTTGTCTTTATTGGAACCTCTCTACTGATATACCCCAACTTCAGTCTTTTGCTAGTATCCTTCAAGGATACATTATTCTGAACCATGCGCTCCTGGGCAACCGTCAGCTTTCCCCTATTGTCTAGTTTAAAAGCTGGTCTATCTCCTTTTTAGAGGTTAATGCCAGCAGCCTGGTTCCATCCCGGTTAAGGTGGAGCCCATCCCTTTGGAAAATCCCTCCCTCCTTCCTGTGGAATTTCTTTCTTTTTTGGCTTAATTAAGCTGTGTTGTCATACTGAGGTAAAGATTGCTCCTTCGGGTGGGAAGACTGGCAAGCATGCGTGGAGCACCTTCTAAAAGCTTCCTATGGAAAATGGGAAGCATTCGCACGTGGGCTTCGTTGGTGATTCTACCCGTATTTGAGGACTGATTCCTGCTGATCCTAGAGGACACTTGCTACGCTTTTTAAGTGTGTGTTATTAATCATGCCCTTTAATTCATAGGTCGCTTTGTCTTTGTACAGAAGCTCTAAAGCTCTGTGGGACTCTGTCAAGTTGCTGCTTCTCCTGTGCCTCCATTTACTCAACTATATAGCAGGGGTGAGCGGTGGCTCTAATGGTTAGAGCAGTAGGCTGAGGACCAGGGAAGCTTGGTTCAAACCCCACCTCTGTTCCTTGTGATCTTGGTTAAGTCACTTAACCTTCCATTGCCCCAGGTACCAACTTAAACTGGAAACTCTAAGGGCCCAATATTGTGCAACAATAGATCTGCTATCTGCATTAATCATGCTGAATATCTGCGGCAGGGCACAAGCACAGAAGAGGGCACTGATACCATCACTGGGCTTCCAGGAAGCTCAAAAAGAATGAGTTACTGAATGTGGCTGGGTGGAGAGAGGCACCAGATTCGTTAGTCACACAGGGCACATTTCTTGCTTGGGTACAGTCCTGCTCTGGGGATAGGAAAATTCCTGTTGTATCTTAATGTTACCTGCTTTGGTCTACTCCTGAATACAACGCAAGCTAAATGCAGAATCCTTTCCCTTCCCTACATTGTTCCTCTTCCCCTCTTTACCTAGAGAGATTTTCAAATGTAACTGCATGGACTTATCTGATTGCTAACATCCTGTTTGGAAAGACAGTGCTATATAATCATATTATAAAAGAAGATCTCTGATTTCTATGGGGTTTCCTCACTTTTGCTGATCAACGTGCTGCATATTACTAGGTTCCTGCGCCACAGATAGTGATCCGGGCCCTGGATCTGATCACCATCATCGTGCCTCCTGCGCTCCCAGCTGCAATGACTGTGGGCACCATCTACGCCCAGAACCGACTGAAAAAGCATGGTATCTTCTGCATCAGTCCCCCTCGCATCAATGTTTGTGGCAAGATCAAACTAGTCTGCTTCGATAAGGTGAGCACTGATGTGGCCAAAGAATGAACTCTGAGCCACGCAAAGGATAAAATAACAAGAGAAGTGATGCTCCAGGGAACGTTGTTTCCCTACTACCACAGTATCAGGAGCTGTGGAGAGAACGGAGAGGGAGGGGTCATGCAGGGCTCCTCAGTAACAGACAGGTAGCAGCATTAGCAGCTATTGAACTCTGTTGTGTCCGTTTCTGAAAGGTTTACTCGGCTAATTTCAGTTTAGGAAGGTAAACCTCTGAAACTTTTCCCCACTGACCAGTTAAATTGGTCCATTCAAATTCAAAGGTGAACAAATTTAGCTGGAGGGGTTCCCAGGGGAGAAGGAGGGTTTGGTTTAGCCATTGAGTAAGATTTTCAGTAGTAACCAGCAAAATTTAGCCAAACAATTTGTCACACAAATAGGCCTAAATATAGTGGTAAAACATAGTTGGTTACTGGGAGAAATGCGTCCACCATCTGAGTATCTTGGTAATGGTTTACTTTCTGCTCTTTTCTTCCTTTAGACTGGAACCCTGACCGAAGATGGGCTTGATGTTTGGGGTGTGGTTCCTGTGGATAAACATTTTCTGCCAATAGTTCACGAAGCTCGCTATCTGCCTGACAGCCCTCTGCTCTACTCCTTGGCCACCTGCCATTCTGTGTCTCAACTGAAGGAGCAGCGCATTGGTGACCCTATGGACTTGAAAATGATGGAATCCACTGGATGGGTAAGATGAAGAACTAAAATACATTGTGCTCCGCTCTTGCCACTTCATTCTAACTCGCATGTGATGAGTGGGGAGCGCTATAATGTGTATGATGAGGACTGTAGGAGGATGAAATAATTTGGCTGACAGAGGTGTCTTCTTTAAAATTAGTGATCATACTATATAGGACTTATTGAGATGTTTTCATCTGCAGAAAACAACAATTTTCTACATTGCTTCAGTAACTTGCCTGGGTGCAGGATATGTGGATAAGTTAAGGCAATCTGGAACATCAAAGCCAGAATGTCTGGGGGAAAAAAAAGCAGACACCTGCAAGTTCATGCACAATTTCAGAAACACGGATGTGCCACATATGGTCATCTATAGAGACGTATATGTAGAAATCTCCAGAACCTTGGTGTCTAATAGCATAATGGTTAAAGTACTGGGTTGGGAGCAGGGTGGCGAAGGTTCAAATCCCAATGTGGGTTTTTGTGATGTTAGACTTGTCACGTACTCTCCATCTTCTCTATGCTGTCTGAATGTTTTAAAGCCAAAACAAGCACTTCCTTGATGCCTGTTCATGCCTGCAACAGGTCTAAACGTGGACGTGCCTGCAGACATCCCCATTATTCCTTAAATCGAACAGAGACATGTAAGTCCATTGCACCACCCCAGACACACCTCACCACACCCTCTTGCCTACTTCGACGTCCCTGCACTGGAAACGTCTGTAAACATCAAGAAGAAAAAGTGGCGATAGTGTTTTATTTAATTAATTATTTACTCATTATTATGGTTGTAATTTATAGTTTTTATAGATTTGGTGTGATTAAGAATTATAGTACTGGTGCTGCTGCTTATGGAGTGGTAGTTTTTATAGTGTTTAAGATGTGGCGGTTGGACTACTACTTTTTCTGCTTCTCTTACTTCATTAGCATGACGCGGTTTCTTCTTAAAGCGCATGCCCAGGCATTTTTTCTGATTCAGAAGCGCGTTTGGATGAGTTTAGTGTGTGCAGTGCAAAGCGTCGAAAAGTAAGCTTTATAAATCAGTTTGAACTTTTATTTTGGAGTTTTTGAAGTGTTGAATTTATTGACTTTTTATTACACATCAGTAAGTGAGGGTGGTGATAGTTTACGGCATGGTACTATAGATAGTTATCCTCAAAGAATTTTAAGGTTCTGTTTTTAACTTTTGCACGTATCGTTGCCGGTTCACTTTTAGTGTTAATGCATAACGTGCATTCCCAAGTAAGGGTAGGGATAACAGGTTAGACCCTCCCGCGGTTTAATGCGTTGGTATAAAGTTTTCTTTCCCCCCTTTTTCAATTTGTATAATTGGATACTGTGATTGAGGGAATTTTGACAACACTTTTAAAAAAATTTAAAAAGAGATTATGGCAAGTTTATGATTAAACTGTATGCCACATTAATGAGCCGTTCTTTATGTATTGAGTTTTTCAAATAATTGATAAAGGTGGGGGTCATGTTACTGGGTATGCGTTATAACCATGATTTTGGTAGGTTTGGAAAACATTTAAATATGAACAATGACGGTTAGTTGTGCCTAAAATATTTTTTGTTTCGTAGTTTCTAGCATCTGCCACCACGACGTCTTTTACTCCAAGTGAAATTTAATGACGTTCCAGGTAGCATGGTTTTGATATGTCCACCTTACAATTTATTATTACAGCACTATATAACAATGATGGTCACTCTCTATGGGGGTTTCATTTATCTATATAGCTTCTCTTCCTTGTCCCTTTTTAGCAATTACAGTACTTTGGGAGTTTAGCCAGTTGACGAAGGTATGTTTTGAATGTTTATGGTGTAATATATGTGTTGGTATGTCGTTTTAATTAATTTAAGTATATTTAATTATTTATTTGATATTATTTATTACTGTTCATGTATATATATAATTTTTAAATGATGTTTTTTATATATATGTCAAGGTTTATAATGGTTTATCTTATAGATGGTTGGGTTATATTTTTATAATGGACCATTTTAAGTTGAATCATGTCTGTTAGCTGTGCTGATCTTTGTTTTCATTATTTATGGTTGTATTAAGTAATTATTCAGTGAGTTTTAATTTACATTTATCCTTTAAGGTCTCATTTTGCGATCAATGGTTATTGTATATGTTTTTATTTACTATTGTTTTTATCGATTCATGTAGCCTGCCCCTGAAGAAGGCAACGAAACACGGCCTAGGCTTTTTAGACTAATAAAGTACGTCCTTCTACTGCTGTCCACCTCTCAGACTGGGTTTGTAAGTAAGCACGTGGACTCGTGCAAGTTTGTTGGTACCTATCATATTAACTACATGGTTTAGAGCAAGGTAATCAAATTACATACAGTAAAATAACTCACGATTTGGATAAAATTTGACTTAAGACCAACAATGATTAAAAATATGAGGATAAAGATTATTAAAAGTGTTGAAATCAAAAATTAACACTTAACGGAATAGCACATTAGGAAGGGTAAAAAAGTAAAAGCTAAATGAAAATAAAACAAAGCAGGCTACTGACACCTCCATCTTGGTCCTTTCTCTGCAAGGCAACAAAACAGATTCTAGTCTATCATATTTTATTGTGAAAATGCCACCCTAAATAGGTGTCCTTTATTTATTTTTTACAAAATTTTTGTTTATTCAATTTTACAGTTTTTTTTACATGATGAAACTTGCATCAGAAATGACTCAAAAAGAAAACAAGGGAAAAATACCAGAAAAGTAACAATTACCAGGATAATAAGTCATAAAAGGGGAGATATTCAGCAGCAGCAGCTAGTGCTTCTAAAGCGCGCATAGCCATCGCCATTTAGTGCTAACCCTGGATATTCTGTGCTGGGGCGATATCCGGCTACTGGCATTGAATATCTGAGGAGCCCATAGCACGGAAGCTAGCCAGGTAGCTGCGATATTGAGCTACTGTCCAGCTAGCTCCCACAGGAAACGATAGGCCAGCCTTTGCTCCACTTGTCTTTACCCACAGGTTGCTAAGCAGGCAGTGGCTAAATATCGCGACTGCCAAGTTAGGAACGGGCGCTGCCTCTGCTCTGCTCTAGAACGCCCCAATGCTAACCGCATAGCACTAGGGCATGTAGTGGCAGCACCCTTACATACCCAGCAGCACCAACTGTGTTAATGCCGCTGAATATCACACTAACCGTCATTTACATATTTTTCAGATCTACAAATCGTGTAAATGCCTTTGAATATCACCCCCATTCTCTGGGAACAAGCAGGAAGTCAGTCCTCACATATGGGTGACGTTGACATCGAAGGAGCCCTCGCGGAAGCATCCCCCAAGCTTTCAAAGAAAACCTTTGGGAGATGCCACCATGCATGTGTGGTCTCCTTTCCACCCCAGGGTGCCATCTTGCTCAATCTCCTTTTTTCCATGGAGCCCTTCAGATGTTCGTCTGGCCTGTCCCCGGAAAAGTTTTTTTTTCTCTCCAAGTTTCATACTTGCCTCTAGTATCACACTAGTACTCTTTCCACTGCCCGACCTTGCTGCCTCAATGTCGAGCTCAGGTCTATTTTTGTAGTTTTTTTGTTTCTTAATTTTCTGGCATCTTTGCGCCATTTTTTCCAACTGGCAGCCTGGCGAGTCTTCAACCTCGCAGGGGTACTTTTTTCCCCCATGGCTACTAGTGGCTTTAAGAAGTGTGATTGGTGCTCAAAAATTGTCTTTAACCGACACACACGACTGCTGTCTCCGCTGCCTTGGGACAGACCACGACCCCTGCAGCATGCGGTCTTTGCAAGAGGATGTCCAGCAAGGCCCTCAAGAGCCATCAGCAGCAGCATAATACATTTTTCCCTGAGTCCTCGGTGCCTCCGAAGGCCAAGGCCTCGTCTGATGCCTCGACGCCTCGGGCAGACCCTTCCAAGACTGAGCCCTGCAGTGAGTCTTCAGAAAGGGGGTCTCACTCAAGGGAACCCAGGAAGAAGAAGAAACCCTCAAAGATGGCGCCCTTGGATGGATCTGACCGGCTGGGTGCCCCCCAGGCCAGGTTCCGCAGTCTGGGATACTTGTCCGAGGCATTGGAAAAGGAGTGACCTGCAAATGTCTCCCATAAGGATTCGACCTCGGACCGGCCTCACTCCCCAAAGAACATCCTAGTCGAGGATTCCCCTTCAGGGGAGCCGGTGCCAGGCCCGAGTCCCTTGGTGCCAGTGCCGAAGGCTGCGGAACCTTCTGGCCTGGAGTCCAGAATGGCAGCCCTGGAGCGCAGTTTGTCTGCCTTCATTAATCAGCAGTGGGCGCTGTGGTCCAGTATGTCCGGTTCATCCGCCCCGACCACCAGGCCCTCGACATCGAAGATGTCCCCAGAGGCCGAGCCAATCCTCGAAGTCCTTCGGCCTCAAGTTGATCTTCGGCCGAGGTCTCGATCCAGTTCCCACTCGACGGGACCACGGTCATCCCTGGCAAATGTGCAGGGCACCGGCTACGGAGCATCGGGAGTCCCGAGGCCTGCGGAGCAGCCCTCCTACGAGTCCTCAACGGACTATTTCAAGTGGGAGATGGAGGATGAGGAGTCCTTCGATACCCGTTGCCACTGCAACGTCCCATCAGACTCTCCCATCATGGAGTCTCAACGACAGTTCCCACCAGAGGATATGGGCTTCCTTGATTTTGTCAAGGATATATCTAAGGCCCTTGTGTTCCTTACAGAGTCTGAGGAGGACCCTCAGGGGGATGAGTTGGAAATCCTCCAGTACAAGGCTCCTCCACGGGGATCGTTCACGATGCCCATCCCTCCCACTCTGGAATGGCTGTTACTCCGTATGTAGGAGACGCCAGCATTGGTGCTGTTGGTGAGCAAACAGCTTGACTTGATGTATTGAGTCTGCCGGAGCCTGAGCTTCCAGAAATCACAGCTGCCACATAATTTCATGTTGGTGGAGTCTTCTATTCGTCGGCTGAAAAGCCAGAAGACGCACTCTTCGGTGCCCCCCGGCAGGGAGGCCCGCACCTTGGATGCCCTCAGCAGAAAGTGTTACCAGGGCTCGATGCTTATCTGCTGCATCCAGGCCTACCAGCTGTACATGGGCATGTACCTGAGGGACCTCGCCAGGTTCTCAGCTGTTCTCTCGGAGGAACCCCTGCAGTGGTTCAAGGACCTGCCCAAAGCAGTCCGTGAGTGCTCCAAGTTCATGTTTTGGGTGGCCTATGACTAGTTCGAGTCAGCGGCTCGAGTAGTGGTGGTGGGCATCGGTGCAGTGGGTTCAGGGCAAATTGGTTGATCTCCCATGCTAAGGAGAGAACTTCTTTAGAAAACCCATGACCGACAAGCTGCCGAGCTGGAGACAGAGTTCATGACAAGGACCAGGGCTCGGGTAAAAAGTCCTACCCGAGGAAAGAGGCTGCTTACAGAAACTACCCACCTTTTCAGGCTTCCCCAGCTCCCCAACAGGGTCAGCAGGCCAAGGGACATGGGCATGGCCCTCGTAAGCAGAAGGCTCCAAAACCCCAGGCACTGGTTCCAGTCCACACAGGGGGAATTTTTGACTCCTTGAGCATAGCCTCTCTACCGCAAGGAGATCAGTAGCCCACAGGGGGACGTCTGGCCCATTATGCCCAAAGGTGGCTAACCATCACCACTGATTCCTGGGCACTTCGAGTGGTCAAGGAGGGTTACCTCCTCCATCTGACTCAGACACCTCCCCCTTATTTTCTGGGAAAGCCCCTCAGGTCTTCCCTCCACTGGGACCTTCTACTAAAGGAATTGGCAGGTCTTCTCGAGGACAAAGTGGTGGAACCGGAGCCCCACCATCTCAAGGGCAAGGGGTTCTACTCCAACTACTTCCTTGTGCCAAAAAGAACAGGGGGCCTAAGGCCCATCCTCGACCTGCACAACCTCAACAAATTCCTGGTGAATGAGAAATTAAAGATGCTCTCCCTTGGAACATTGCTGCCCTACCTCTAGCAGGGAGATTGGCTACGCTTCTTAGACCTGAAGGATACCTATTCCCACATCCTCACTCACCGCAACCACAGGCAGTACCTGCGATTCATAGTGGGGGGCACGCAGTATCAGTACAGGGTGCTCCCTTTTGGCTTGGCCTCTGCCCCAAGGGTCTTCACAAAATGCCTGTCAGTCATAGCCACCTTCCTCCATTTCCAGGGGGTCTTTGTCTTCCCCTACCTGGATGACTGGCTCATAAAGGAAGGTATGGCCTTAGAGGTGTGGCAGGCCACCGCACGCACCATCTAGGTTCTGCAGCACTTGGATTTTGTCATAAAATATCCCAGGTCTCACCTCCTCCTGGCACAATGTCTGGAGTTCATCGTGGCAAAGCTGGACACTCTCCAATTAAAAGGCCGCCTTGCCCAGGGACTGACTCAGGACTCTGGCACGGGATATACAGCACCGTCCCTCTGCGCCCGCTCAGCTTCTTCTGTGCCTTCTCAGGCACATGGCCTCCATGGCCCACGTCACTCCAGACGCTCGCCTCTACATGAGGGCGGCACAGTGGACTCAGGCCAAGGGGCGCCTCCGAGATAGAGTCTCCGTAATCCATCAACTGGCGGACTCTCTGGTCTGGTGGCAGTCTCTCCAGTGTCTCGAGGCGGGCATGCCTTTTCAGACCCTGAGCCCCTTAAAGGTCCTCACCACAGACTCCTCCCTGCTCGACTGCGGAGCTCACTGCGGGGAGCTCCACACCCAGGGCAGCTGGCCACCAGATGAGAGCACTCAGCAGATCAAACCCCTGAAGCTGCGGATGATATACTTAGCCCTGTGAGCTTTTTGCCACCACCTGTGTCACCAGTTGGTGCTGATCCAGATGGACAACCAGGTGGCGATGTTCTATGTGAATAAACGGGGGGCACGGGATCTCGTGCCCTCTGCCAGGAGGCAGTGATCCTCTGCTCATACGTAATCCAACAGGGTATTCTCCTACGGGCAGTATACCTACCAGGCCAGAACAACCTGCTAGCCGACAGGCTGAGCAGAGTCCTCCAGCCGCACGAGTGGCAGCTGGATCCCAGTATGGCTGACAGGCTCTTCCAGATCTGGGGGAAATACGTGATGCACCTATTCACCAGTCTGGACAACTTCCAGTTGCCCTGCTTCTGTTCCCAGCAGGCCCACCCTTCCAGAATGGCAGCGGATGCGTTCTTGTCTCGTGGTCGGAGGTCCTCATATACGCCTTCCCTCCAATGCCGCTAATTGCCCAAACCTTGTTTAGGACCATCCGCGATAAGGCCTCACTCATCCTGATAGCCCCCTGGTGGCCCAGGTTCCCGTGGTTCCCGCTGCTCCTTTCATTAATGGTGGAGACCTCCATTCCATTGGGGAACTCTCCGGGACTCCTGTCTCAGGAAGAGGGCTCTCTTCTGCATCCCAACCTGGGGTCCCTGTCGCTGACAGCTTGGCTGCTGAAAGGGTGACCCTAGCCCTTTTCAACCTCTCGGGTGAGGTGGAGAAGATTCTGCTGGCCCTCTTGCAAGGCCTCTACTATGAAAGCTTATGCTCTCAAATAGCACAGGTTTTCAGCCCAGTGTGCTGAGCATGGGACTGACCCGTTCTCCTGCCCGGTAGGACTGGTGTTACAGTACCTTCTCCACCTCTCACAATCTGGGCTTAAGTCTAACTCCATCTGGGTTCACCTTAGTGCCCTGGCAGCATACCACCACTCAATGAATTGCAAGCCCCTCTCGGTCCAGCCACTGGTGACCCATTTTCTTAGGGGCCTGCTGTAAGAAGTTGAAATCCAGAACTTCCAGGGTAGCGTTCTCCGAAATGCTTCCCGTTCCACGCGCAGGACCCAAAAGGCAGGCAGAGCTCCGGAGTCTCAATGTGTGGATGAGACGATGGTGCAAGGATGAGGGTTTTGGATTTGTTAGGAACTGGGGAACATTCTGGGGAAAGGAGGGGCTCTTCGGAAAGAATGGACTTCACCTTAACCAGGATGGAACCAGACTGCTGGCATTAACCTTTAAAAAGGAGATAGAGAAGCTTTTAAGCTAGAAGATAGGGGAAAGCCGACAGTCACCCATGAGTGCATGGTTCAGAAGAAGGTATCCTTGAAGGATAGTACCAAAAGCAGTGAGGTTCCCAAAAAGAGTAAAATAGCCCAAATGCCCTTGAGTATGGTGCAGACAGAGCGTAAAGATTCCAAATTACCCATACCTACCAATAACCAGATTAGTATTAATAAAATACAGTCTCTAAAATGCTTGTATGCAAATGCTAGAAGTCTAAAAAATAAGATGGGAGAGTTAGAATATATAGCACTAAATGAGAGGTTAGATATGATTGCAATCTCAGAGACATGGTGGAAGGAGGATAACCAGTGGGACACTGTGATACCTGGATACAAACTATATCGTAATGATGGAACTGATCAAATTGGTGGAGGGGTTGCGCTCTATGTTAGAGAGGGCATTGAGTCAGAAAGGATTAAAGTTTTGCAGGAAACAAAATTTGCTGTAGAATCTCTATGGATTGAAATTCCATGTATGAAGGGGAAGGTGATGGCAGTGATCGACCTCCTGGCCAGAATGAACAAATGGATGATGAAATGCTCAAAGAAATCAAGGAAGCTAACAAAAGTCACTACTCAAAACTCACCTGTTTAAACAAGCCTTTGACCTTCCCTCTGACTCCCATTCCTAAGATATGTTGTCCATGTCATTTTGTCTGTCTTTTTGGTCTCTGTTTAAAGTATCTGTTTGGTCTTCATAATAATTTTAATAGTTTTAACCTGTACTGCCTTCTGTTTTGGTTCTCTTTCAGGTCTACCTTTTATGTCCTTTTTTGACTTTTTGCTTTCCTGTTATTTATGGTGTTCTTTTCCTTACTTTGCAGTGTTGACTTTTATTTTGTTTTATTGTACACCGCTTAATGCTTTGGCCATAGCGGTTTATCAAGTGTTTTAATAAAGATAAAAGATAAAGATAATATTGGGTGATTTCAATTACCCCGGTATCGACTGGGTCAGTGTCACAGCAGGACATGCTAGGGAGATAAAGTTTCTAGATGAAATAAATGACTGCTTCTTGGAGCAGCTGGTTCATGAACCAACCAGAGGGGAAGCCATACTGGACCTAGTCCTTAGTGGAACACCAGATCTGGTGCAAGAAATAAGGGTGTTGGGACCACTTGGCGATAGTGATCATAGCATGATCGTCTTTGATTTAATTAGTGGAGGAGGGATAGTAAAGAAATCCACAGTACTACCTTTTAACTTTTGAAAGGGAGACTATGATAAAATGAGGAATATAGTTAAGAAAAAACTAAAAGGAGCGGTTGCAAAGGTTAAAGACTTACATCAAGCTTGGGTGTTTCAAAATACTATCCTGGAAGCCCAGACCAGCTGTATTCCACGCATTAAGAAAAGTGCAAGAAAGTCCAAAAAACTGCCAGTATGGTTTAAAGGTGAGGTCAGAAAGACTGCTGTTGCCAAAAAAGTATCTTTCAGGAAATGGAAAGAAGAGCCAAATGACGAAAACTGGAAACAGCACAAACACTGGCAAGTTAAATGCAAAGCATTGATAAGGCAGGCAAAGCGAGAATTTGAGAAGGAACTTGCTACGGAAGCAAAAACACGAAATAAAGGCTTTTTCAAGTGCATTCGTAGCAAAAGGCCTGTGAGAGAGTCAATTGGACCATTAGATGATAGAGGGGTAAAAGGGGCAGTAAGAGGAGACAAGGCTATAGCGGAGAGACTGAATGAATTCTTTGCTTCGGTCTTTACTGAGGAAGATGTAGGGATGTTACTCAAGACTGAAGTGGTGTTTGAGGGTGATGCTGCAGAGGAATTGAGAGAAGTATCGCTACACTGGGAGGATGGATTCTGGCTATTTAGAAACATAGAAACATAGAAACATGATGACAGAAAAAGACCACAAGGCCCATCTAGTCTGTCCTTCCATAACAACAACTACAACAGTCCACTTTTTACCTTTAGAGATCCTCTGTGTTGGTCCCATGCTTTTTTGAATTCAGTTACTGTCCTCATCTCTACCACCTCCACTGGGAGACTATTCCACGGATCCACTACTCTTTCCGTAAAGAAATATTTCCGCATATCACTCCTGAATCTATCTCCCTTCACCCTCATCCCATGTCCCCTCGTCGCAGAACTTGCTTTCAATTGAAAGAGGCTCTCTCCCTGAACATTTATGCCACGGAGGTATTTAAACATCTCAATCATATCACCTCTATCCCGCCTTTCCTCTAAGGTGTACATATTAAGATCCTTAAGTCTGTCCTCATATGCTTTATAATGAAGACCACTAATCATCTTAGTAGCAACCCTCTGCATCGACTCCATCCTGTTCACATCCTTTTGAAGGTGCGGTCTCCAGAATTGCACACCATACTCCAAATGAGGTCGCACCAAAGACTTATACAGAGGCATTATCACCTCCTTTTTTCTGCTAGCCATTCCTCTCCGTATGCACCCGAGCATCCTTCTAGCTTTTGCTGTCGCCTTTTCTACCTGTTTAGCTACTTTAAGATCATCGGACACAACTACGCCTAGGTCCCGCTCTTCTTTAGTGGACAAAAGTACTTCACCTCCTATACTGTATTGCTCCCTTGGATTGCTGCAGCCCAAATGCATGACCTTACATTTTTTAACATTAAATCCCAGTTGCCAAATTCTAGACCATTCTTCAAGCTTAGCTAGATCCCTCCTCATGTTATCTACACCTTCCTGGGTGTCTACTCTATTGCAGATTTTGGGTGGTAGCAAATCACCTGGGCCGGATGGTATACATCCAAGAGTGTTGAAAGAACTGAAATATGAGATTGCAGACCTGCTATTAGTAATCTGTGAACTTTCATTAAAATCATCTGTAATACCTGAAGATTGGAGGATCGCCAATGTAACGCCAGTTTTTGGAAAGGGTTCCAGGGGTGATCCGGGAGATTGCAGAGTGGTGAGCCTGACGTCAGTACCCGGGAAAATGGTAGAAGCCATCATGAAGAACAAAATTGCACAGCATGTGGATGGTCATGGCCTGGTGGGAGACAGCCAACATGGCTTTGGACAGGGAAGATCTTGTCTTGTTAGTCTGATGTGTTTTTTTGAGGGTGTGAATAGACAGGTAGACAGGGTGAGTCAGTTGATGTAGTGTGTCTGGACTTTCGGAGGGCCTTTGACAAGGTCCCTCATCAGAGACTTTTGGCAAAGCTAAAAGGTCATGGGATAGGAGGCAGTGTGTTGTTGTGGATCGGGAACTGGTTGAAGAATGGAGAGCAGAGGGTGGGGCTAGATGGCCAATTTTCCCAGTGGAGGGGGGTGAGTGGTGAAGTACCCCAGGGATCTGTGCTGGGTCTGCTACCTTTTGACATGTTCATAAATGACCTGGAGGAGGGAATGGCTAGTGAGGTTGTCAAGTTTGAAGACGACACAAAACTGTTTGAAGTTGTTAAAACCCAAGGGGACTGTGGAGAACTGCAGGAGGGTCTGGATAAATTGGAGGACTGGGCATCCAAATGGCTTATGAAGTTTGATGTGGACAAGTGCAGGGTTGTGCACCTAGGAGAGAACAACCCACACTGTGGTTGCACGATGCATGGTTCCACATTGGGAGCCACCACCCAGGAGGGAGATTTGGGAGTCATCGTAGATAACATGTTAAAGCCCTTCGCCCAGTGTGCAGCGGCGGCCAGGAGAGCGGGTGGAGTGCTGGGTATCATGGGGAGGGGAATGGAGAATAAAACAAGGGATGTTGTGATGCCTCTGTGTCGTTCCATGGTAGACCGCACCTTGAGTGTTGTGTGCTGTTCTGGTTGCCGTATCTTGGGAAGGATGTGGCGTTGTTGGAGAAGGTACAGAGAAGAGCCACAAAAGTGGTGGAGGGGATGGAGGGCTGTTCCTATGGGGAGAGGCTGCAGAGTTTGGGGCTCTTCAACCTGGAGGGGAGACGGCTGAGGGAATGGAGTGGAGTGGGTAAGCGTAGATCGATTGTTTACGCTATCAGAAGGACTGGGGGACATGTGGTGAGGCTACGGGGTGAACTAATTGGGACGGATGGGAGAGAGTATTTTTTGCACTCAACGTGTGGTCAGGCTCTGGAATTTGTTGCCGGAGGATGTAGTGGGAGCTGGGTAGCTGGGTTTGAAGGGGTTTTGGACAAGTTCCTGGAGGAGGGGTCCATGGACCATTGTTGGGAGGGGACCCAGGATATCGATGCTTGACCCAATACAAGCGTTGTGGAGCCTGTGTCTCTTGGGGATGCTGCTGGGTGCGTATGACCTAGATTGGCCACTGTTGGAGACAGTATACTGGGCTTGATGGACCTTGGTCTGACCTGGTATGGCAAATCTTATGTTATTGAAGCCCTCGTTTCGCCCTCAGCTAACCAAATGGGATCTTAATGTGGTATTGGGGCAGCTCACTCTTCCACCCTCTGAGCCTCTGGCTACTTGCCACCTTCGATACCTCTCTTGGAAGGTGGCGTTGCTGGTTGCGCTCACCTCTGCTCACAGAGTTAGCAAGCTTCTGGCCTTAGTGGAAGTGACCCCTTATACCAGGGTCTACAAGAACAGAGTGGTACTCTGCATGCACCCTAAATTTTTTCCAAAGGTGGTATCGTCCTTCCATCTCAACCAGGAAGTGGTACTTATTACCTTCTTTCCGAGACCTCACTCCAGTAGGGCGGAGACAGTCCTTCACACCTTTTATGTAAATAGTTCGAGCATATTATCTAGCTATTAGATTATATACTCCATGTAGATAGTTCTCCCATGTTATCCAAGTTGTTACTCCTGTTATATGTAATACCAAACAGCCTGTTGTTCTGGTTTCTTTCTGTTATTTGTAAACCGCGCTGATGTCAAAGAGTGCGGTATATAAGAAGTTGAAATAAATAAATAAATAAATAAAATAGACTGTAAGAGTGCTTTGTCCTTCTATATCCAATGAACTCAAGGTCACCACAAGGCCACTCAGCTTTTTGTTTCCTATGACCCCAATAGGCTGGGGGAGGCGATGACCAAGCATATGCTGTCCACCTGGGTGACGGACTTTATCGCTCTCGCCTATGAGCAAGCGGGGATCCCGCTGGCAGGCTGAGTCATGGTGCACCGTGTCAGGGCCATGGCGGCCTCTGTGGCAAACTTGCGCTCTGTCCCTATGGAGGACATCTGCCGGGCCGAACCTGATCTTCAGGCCATACCTTCGCAGCTCATTAATGCCCGGAAAGGGAGTCCCGACAGGACAGTGCCTTCGGCCAGGGTATGCTCTGTAATCCTTTTGGGGTTTAGGCAATTCCTTTCCTCAGACCCTTCTGTGTTCAGGCTACCGGAGTGCTGTTTTTCTTTGGACATAGGGCTCCTACTATGGTCAGTAGAAATGGACTAAATTGTTGCTGCTCGCGCTCCCCATGAAGGAGCCCATATTTTTTCATTATGGGCTTTCAGTAGCCTGTAGCTGGGGAATCCCATATGTGAGGACTGGCTTCCTGCTTGTTCCCAGAGAAAGTGTAGCTACTCACCTGTAACAGGTGTTCTCTGGGGACAGCAGGACTCAGTCCTCACAACCCTCCCTCCTCCCCTTGGAGTTGCTCCTTTACCATCTGTTATTTTGCCATCTTTTAGCTATGTCATCTTACTGAGCAAGATGGCACCCTTGGGCGAGAAGGGGACCACGCATGCATGGTAGCATCTCCCAAAAGCTTTCTTTGAAAGCTGGGGGGGATGCTTCCATGAAGGCTCAGTCGGTGCCAACGTCACCCATATGTGAGGACTGATTCCTGTTGTCCCCAGAGAACACCTATTATAGGTGTGTAACTATGCTAACTCTACCAAAATGGGAGCAGGAGCATCTTAATTTCAGAAAATAAGAGAAATCATACTTACAAAGAAAAAGACTGAATGCTAGTTATAAACAAAATAATGCAGATATCCAGTGGCGTACCGAGGGCAGGGCAGTGGGTGCGGCCTGCCCCGGGTGCTTGCTGGAAAGGGGTGCACCCCCACCTGGGCCACAGAGGCAGTAGGCAAACTTATGATTAAGTTGGGTTGCCGTAGTGCCTCACACTCCAGGGGCTGGCTGCTCTTCTCTCCTGGCCAAAGTCTTGTAAATCGCGAGACTTTGGCCGGGAGAGAAGCGTGACGGCCTCTCGAGCATGAGACATCGTGGCAAGCCAGCTTAATTTGCTGCACTGCTCTGTGGGGCTGGCTGGAGGTGTGGGAGAAGGGTGCAGTGTGGCACGCAGCACCTTCAATGCATGGGGGCACCTACCTTGGGTGATGGAGGGGCTGGGAACGCCACTGCAGATATCATGTAGAGCATACATCCTTCCCAGGAATAGAAGTAGCCCCGAGATCCACACGATCTCGGGCTGAGAAAAACTGGGTCAGCTGAGCAGATTCAAAAAAACATTTAACACTCTTAAATTTTACAACACATTTACAAGGACAGTTAAGTCAAATCAGTGCACCAATCTCTAATACGCCGGGATGCATGAGAGAGAATCTCTTCCTCTTTGCCTGGGTAGATCTAGCCACATCATAGAAAATATGAACTTTAAGTCCATAGAAAGAGGCATCTTTGTTTTTAAAGAAAAATCAAAGAATAAAGTCTCGATCTGAGTCCAGGACTAAGGAAACTATCAAAGTGGCAGGAGTAGCCTTCTCACTTTAAGGGCAGTAGATATTCAGTTATTGATGTATGTTCCAGAAGAGCACCAGACAATGATGAGGAATTTAATGTCTGCATAAGGAAAATTGTAGATTTTTTGTTAAGTGCTGTCAAGTCGGTGTTGACTCACGGTGACCCTCTGCATAGCTGTCCTAAACTGTGTTCCATAGCTGCTGTTGTTCTATCGATCCATCTCATTGTTGGCCTTCCTCTTTTGCATTGACCTTCCACCTTGTCGAGCATGATGTCTTTCTCTAATGATCTCTCCCTCGGCATGATGTATCCAAAGCATGAAAGTCGAAGTCTTGTCATCTGAGCTTCTAAAGAAAACTTTGTTTTGATCTCTAGTACTGACTGGTTTGTTCTTCAGGCAGTCATCATGATATACATAGTATTCTCCATGGACAAGCAAGAATGAGTCCTCACATATGGGTGACGTCTCCGACAGAGACCCTGGGTGGCAACACTCCCCACCTTCTATTGGAAGCTTTTGGGAGGCTCCACACACCTACATGCCTCCTTCGCACCTGCTGCCACGGCATCATCTTGGATTAGTCTTTCATTTTTTGCAGAGCCTCACAGACATATTCCTGAAATGCTGTCTGCTTGGTAAACTGTTCCTATGGAGGTTTCTACGCTTGACCATTCAGGTATTGGAACTACTAGGGTTTATTATAAATTATCCCAAGTCCCACCTTCAACCTACCCAGCAGTAGGCATTCATAGGAGCCTTTCTCGATGCGACTTAGGCAAGAGCCTTTCTTCTGCGCGACCGTCTGCACAGGCTGATAGCACTGGTGCAGGAGACTTAACTGAGTCAGCAGGTGACAGCTCACAAGATGTTGACTGTACTAGGCTACATGGCTTCTACAGTGCATCTCACATGCTTGGCATGCCTCCAGACGAGACAGGCTCAGTGGACCCAGGCATCGCCTGTATATCATCATCCTTTGATCTTGTCTTCTCTAATTGATTACCCTCAAACTTCTGTACCTCATGTATTCCCTTATCTGACCATCACCTGCTAAGCTTCACTCTTCATCATCCCCCACCTCAATCTTACTCAGTCTCCTCCAACCTCTTTAGAAATCTTCATGCTATCAACCCATCAGCTATTTCCACTACTGTCTCTTCACCTGTTTCCTTCACTGTGTCGTCAGAATCTGTTGATGAGACAGTAGCTTCCTATGACACTGCACTCTCATCTGCTCTAGATGCTCTTGCTCTGCTAATGCCATGTCCTGTGAGGCACACTGCACCTCAGCCCTGGCTGTCTTCGACTACCCACTATAAATGTTCCGATGCCCATTCTGCTGAGCGTACTTGGCTCAAATCCTGCACCCTTGTGTACTTTCTACACTTTAAATTCATGCTTGCCTCTTTCCAGTCAGCCATAGCACTCGCCAAGCAAGACTATTATGTCCACTTTGGTAACTCTTGCCTCTGACCCTTGTTGTCTCTTTACAACTCTCAATTCTCCTCAAGGTTCTTCTGCTTCCGACCCATCCTTTTTCCTCTGCCCACACCTTAGCCAACTATTTCCATAACAAAGTCCACAAGATTACACTCCAATTCCCCACAATGTCAACTCCATCCCCTCTTCACTTCCAACTCTCCCCCTCAACCTCTGCCACTCTTTCTTCATTTTCTAAGATCTCTGAGGAGGAAATCACACATCTTCTTTCCTCCTCTAAACTCACTACCTGCTCTTCTAATCCTATTCCCATTCGTTTCCTAAGCTTCATGTCTTCCACTGTCATCCCTTCCATCTCTCATATTCTCAACCTCTTGCTCTCCATTGCAACTGTTCCTGCAGGCTTCAAGAATGCCGTGTCACACCTCTCCTCGAGAAACCCTCACTTGACCCTACATATCCTTCTAATTATCGACCCATCTCCCTCCTCTTCTTCGTTTATAAGCTACTTGAATGTGTGGTTCACCGCCATTGCCTTGACTTTCTCTCCTCTCAAGCTCTTCTGAATCCACTGCAATCTGGCTTTCATCCTTTACATTCTACTGAAACAATACTTGCCAAAGTCTCCAGTGACCTGTTCCTGGCAAAATCCAAGGGCTTTTACTCAATCCTCATCCTTCTTGACCTCTCTGCTGCTTTTGACACTGTTGATCACTTCCTCCTCCTCGATACCTTGTCCTTTCTTGGTTTCAAGGGCTCTTTGCTATCCTGGTTCTCTTCTTATTTCTCCCATCGCACATTTAGCATTTGTGCTGGTGGATCCTCCTCCACTGCTATCCCGCTCTGTTGGTTTACCCCAAGGATCTGTCTTGAGCCCATTCCTTTTCTCCCTCTATACCTACTCTTTGTGCACTCATCTCCTCCCATGGTTTTCAGTACCATTTTTACACTGATGTCTCTCAGATCTACCTCTCTACACCTGACATCTCTCTGGCAATCGAGGCCCAGATCTCTACTTGCCTATCTGACATTGCCATCTGGATGTCTCACCACCGTTTGAAGATGAACATGGCCAGAACTGAGCTTCTTATTTTTCCCCCTAAACCCACCTCCCCCCTTCCTCCTTTGTCAACCTTGGGGTCGTCTTTGACTCCCCCTTCTCCTTCTTCACACACATCCGATAGCTAAAACCTGTCACTTCTTTCTCTATAACATCACAAAATTTGCTCCTTCCTTTCTGAACACACTACTAAGATACTTATCCACTCTTTAGTCACCTCCCATCTAGATTATTGCAACCTCTGCCTGGCTGGTTTCCCTCTGAATCATCTGGCTCTCGTTCAATCTATTCAAAACTCAGCTGTGTGGCTAATCTTCCACCAGCCTCGATGTGCTCACATAATCTCTCTTCTCAAGTCGCTTTACTGGCTCCCTATCTGTTTTCATATCCAGTTCAAACTTCTCCTAGTGACCTATAAGTGCACTCATTCTACTGTTCCTCACTACCTTTCCACCCTTCTCTCCCTATACCCCTCCTTGGGATATCCACTCTTCTGGCAAATCGCTTCTATCAGTGCCCTTCTCGTCTACTGTCAATTCCAGACTTTGATCCATTCACTTTGCTGTTCCTTCTGCCTGAAACAAACTACCTGAGTCTGTACAGCAGGCTTCATCTCTGGCCCTTTTCAAATCCAGGTTGAAAACGCATCTCTTTGAGGCCACTTTTGGATCCTGATCCGCTTAGTCTTCTATAGGTATCCTTACCATTCCCCTAGATGTATCCCTGTAATCAGCTTTAGTGGTGTTTGTTTGTCCTGACTAGATTGTAAGCTCTGATGAGCAGAAACTGTCTCTTATATGTGTCTGTACAGCACTGCGTATGCCTTGTAGCACTATACAACTGATCAGTAATAGTAGTAATAGTTCAGTAATTGCACTGGTGGATAGTCCACCACAATTTGCTCAAAGGTCTTCCTTTCCAAATTGTTCTACCCCAAAAGGTTCTGATGACAGATGCATCCAAGCTGGGATGGAGAGCTCATCTCGATGGGTTACACACCCAGAGCAATTGGTCCATGTAATAAACTTAACTTTTTACACAATAACAGACTCCTCAGTGAAGCAAAGGGTTACTTTAATTATATTAAATTCTTGCAAGAACGGTTGCCCGCTTGACTGAGCAGACACATTTATCCTCTGTTTCACAGTTCTTTTATAGTACACTATGTCCTCTCCCTCTTCCATCATGTCTATAACTCATTGGTTAACACTGTTTCACTCCACTTCTTTGTACTTCAGCACCTGTGACAGGCCACGTATTCCTAGCCATGTAGTCTCTCCTTCCAGGATGCAGGCATACAACAAAGGGAGTCAGAAAGTCATTACATGCAAAATTATATTACAGAGTGGTAGATGAGTGGAATACAAGAATTATATTACATTGTAAAAATAACATATCACATTTGTTTATATCAGTCCATCCAAGAAAGTCTCCATCAGATCAACTTCTTGTAACTAAGAACAGTGGCAAATGCTGTAGAGGCATTCCAAGATCGACTAGCCAACCTAATTTTTCTACCCATAGCGTCTCGTATCAAATATAAAACAATAATATATATTTTTAAGATCAAGCAGCACTGTTCTGCAGAATGCCTACCTTCTCTCATTCAGTCAGATATAAGCAATAGACCAAGAAGAACAGGGTCTTCCAACAGTTTCAGCACATCAAATGATATTAGAAAATCTCGTAAGGAGACCTCAGAGAGGGCATTTTCTTTTTCAGCGCCTAACATCTGGAACTCTCCACCAAGTGATTTAAGAGCAAATCAAGACCTCAATGACTTTAGGAAGCAACTGAAGACTGTTCTGTTTACTGAATACTACGGTTATTAGAAAGACCAATCATATATATGTTGTATAATAGCTCACTTTATAATATAGCTCACAATGTAGATAGCACAACTGTTTCCATGACACTATATCCTATTCTCATCAAACTATGTACATATTATCATTGATAATTTTCACCTTCACTTTTTGTATTTTTGTTTGTTTTAACCGCTTTGATTATATGATAAGGCGGTATAGAAATCCAATTAAATAAATAAATAAATAAACAATCAGGTCTCCATGTTCTACATCAACAAGCAGGGAGGAACTGGCTCGTACCTCTTGTGTTGGGAAGCATTCCGGTTGTGGAAGTTCACCATCGTGCATGGGATGGACTTAAGAGACACATACCTGCCAGGCAAACAAACACTCTGGCAGACACTGAGTCGAGTCCTCCAGCCACAATAGTGGATGCTGGATAGGGAAGTTACATCTCACATCTTTCCAGGGTTGAATACTCCCTCAATAGATCTGTTTGCCACCCTGCAGAATGCCCAGGTGGGTCAGTTCTGCTCCAGAGTAAGATCACACAGCAGACTAGCATTGGATGCTTTCCTCCTGCATTGGGAGGGAGGATCTTCTGTACGCCTGTCCTCCAATACCTCTCATTGCAAAGAGCCTCCTGAAACTCAGAATAGATAGCAGTATAATGATCCTCATTGCCCAGACAGCCTTGGTTTCCCCTCCTGCTACAGCTACAGCTTGCCATGCACCAAATCTGATTTCACAGGATGGTGGGACAATGTTGCGCCCCAGTATTCAGGCCTTGGCCCTCACAGCATGTATTTTGAGAGGCTAATGTTATCGGAGCTCAACCTGCCAGAACGGTGTAACAGATGTCCTTTTGGCCTACAGAAGGGCCTCTATGAGAAAGTCTTATTCCTGAAAATGGAAGAGGTTTGCTGTCTGGTTTGAGGGCCAAGCTCTAGATCCTTTGGTCTGTCACACACAAAAACTGCTTGAATATCTTCTGCACCTCTCCAACTCCATTAGGGTCTACCTCAGTGCAATTTGGAGCTTACCATCGAGATGTGGAAGGAAACTCCATCTCGGTACAGCCTTTAGTTTTTCGCTTCATGCAGGGATTACTTCTTTTGAAGTCTCACTACAAGCCTTCTGCAGTGTCTTGGGATCTCATTGTGGTTCTTGTGCAGCTCATGAAAGCTCCCTTTGAGCTGCTCAATTCCTGTCCTCTGAAGTTCTTGACCTGGAAGGTATTGTTTCTGGTGGAAGTCACTTCAGCATGCAGAGTGAATGAGCTTCAGGCCGTAGTAGTTCATCTGCCTTATACTAAATTCCACCATAATAGAGTGGTTCTCCATACTCATCCTAAATTCCTTCCAAAAGTAGTATTGGATTTCCACCTTATTCAGTCAATTGTTCTTAAGAACATAAGAACATAAGATGTGCCATACTGGGTCAGATCAAGGTCCATCAAGCCTAGTCCCCTGTTACCAACAGTGACCAATCTAGTCACAAATACCTAGCAGTTTCCCCAAAAGACAGATTCCACAATACTTGTATTAGGGCAAGCAGTGGATTTCCTGGGTCCCCTTTAATAATGGTTTATGGACCTTTCCTCCAGGAATTTGTTCAGACCTTTTTTAAACCCGACTACACTAACAGCTGTTATTATATCCTCCAGTAACGAATTCTAGAATTTGATTACACGTTGAGTGAAAAAATATTTTCTCATTAGTCTTAAATAGGTTACACTGTAGCTTCATTGTATGTCCCCTAGTCTTTCTTTAGTTTGATGGAGTAAACAGTCTGTCTATGTTTACCTGTTCTAAGCTGCATTGCACATGTTGGACTACAAACAAGCCTTAACCTTCTACCTGGAGCAGATAAAAGCCCATAGAAGGTCCATTCAGTTTTTTGTTTGTTTTGATTCCAGTAAGTTAAGGACTGCCGTTTCCAAATGCTCTTTCAGTTTGGCTGGTAGACTGCATCTCTTTTGCTTAGGTCTAGACAGACCTAAGCCTCAATGGTTATGTCACAGCTCACAATGTCAGAGCTATGGCTGCCTTGATGGCCAACCTATGCTTGGTCTCTCCATGGAAAAGATCTGCAGAACTGCAACGTGGTCTTCAGTCCACATGCTCTCACATCTCATTACTGTCTTGACAGGGATTCCTGATGCAACAGCAACCTTGGCCACTCTGTATATCCTACTTAAGACCATTCTATTCTGTCCAGACTATCAAAAGAAAAAAGGGAAAAGAGAATTACACATTTTATACATAGTTACTGGTTGAATGGTCATGGCCTCTCACCATGCTGCAGTTGAGTTTTGCCCCTCTTGGGCTTCTCGGTGGCCTCTTCGGTTTTCGGTAGCTTGTAGCTTGGGAGTTCCATATGTGAGGACTCATTCTTGCTTGTCCACGGAGAAAAGGTAGTTACTCACCTGTAGCAGGTACTCTCTCTGGACAGCAGAAATGAGTCGTCATCTGCTACAGCTATGCTATCAAACTGATCCAAGATGGTGCCAAGACAGCAGACAGGAAGAAGGCAGGCAGGTGCGGTGGAGCCTATTAAAAGCTTCTAGTAGAAGCTGGGGGACGTTCCCACTCAGGGGCTCTGTCACGGATGTCACCCATGTGTGAGGGCTAATTCCTGCTGTCCAGGAGAACACCTAGTACAGATGAGTCACTGTCACCAGCAGATGTGGATTCACCCTTCTCCAGTCCTCTGGGACTACTTTAGAGTCTAAAGAAGCATTAAAAAGGTCAGACAGTGGAGAACTTAAATTCCTTCACTACTGTCTGTTGTATCCCATCTGGCCCCATCGCTTTGCCTATTTTTAGTTCAGTTAGTTCCTCATGAACACAGTTTTCTGAAAATGGTTCAAGGTCTGCCTCTCTTCTATTCCTATTTGTGTGTGTTTTTTGAGGTCCCACTCCCGACCCTTCATTTACATAGTAACATAGTATATGATGGCAGATAAAGACCAGTATAGTCCATTTAGTCTGCCTATTAAGGTGGCTAGAGTGGTTGTAACTGCAGTTCTGGTGTTGCTTTTAAGTTTACCGCCTTGCAGCTTCATTGTATGCCCTGTAGTTTTACATTTGTGAGCACAGAACAGAAATATATGTTAAGTAAGGGAGGCTCTATAAGGAATTTCATTTGAAAATGAACTTGCAGCCTTGAATGCTATTGAATCTTTGTTGTAGCATAACTGGTTATTGTGCCTCTTATACAGAGTTTCTGTATGGTAACTTCCTGTTTCAGACTCTCGACAATGAGGTAACAGACCTGCAAAGTACGGAGCAGTTTGGTATGAAAGTTATGGCCATCATGAAACCCCCTTCATTGGATGAGCAACCTCATGGGAGCGTGAGTATTATTTTAATATCATGGTTATCAGCTCCAGCACTGTTCAAGTTGGTAGCTGGGAAGGGGAGGAGGGGAGGGGCTATGGGTGCTGGGGGGGGGGCACATTCAGGAGCAGCAGTGAGATACTTGGTTCCGGGTGACCTGGAGCAAATCTTTTTATTTCACTTCAATTTTGGGCCTCCGTTTAAAATACAAAGGAACACTTATTTATCTAGTTTTCCTTGTTCATCATTCAAAAACAAATCTGTATGAAGGAAAGCTGCAGTGTGAAAAATAATCTTTCCATTCACTTTACCATGTGAGTAAGTGCATAGCACCTTCTACCACTACGTTTCATTTCTTCTTCAATTTAGTTCTGTTCATTTTCTAGAGGAAACAAACACCTTTGGGTACCATCAAAGTGGTTTACATTTCAATAATGGGGGAATAGAGAGGCTTGGAGGAATAGGAAGCGCAAGGAGGGTGGAAGATACAGTCTGAAGAACCATTAAGAACATCTAGAACAGAGTAATTGGATCTGCGCTAACACTGCATCTGTTTGAAGAACCTAAGGGATGCATGAACACTTCTAGCTCACTGTTAAAGGCAAATGGGTCAATATTGAGCAACCGCAATCAGTGGTTTTTTTACTTTAAATGCCGTCTGGGAAGCTTAAAAAAATCTGGCTGTTCAGTGCCAGTATCCAGATATCTAGATAGGATGGTCAGTACTGTGACTATCCGGATAGCTTAGGACAGCCTTTGTGCTGTTTGTTATACAGATTGTTATCTGGATAGCAACACCATATTTCACTGCTCCACGTATGGTTGCTTCAGAACTGTCTCGATAAGAGATTCAGCGGTATTATCCATATATAGTGCCTCGGAATATCTTGGTGGGTGGATAAGTGCTTCTGAACATGGACCTGAAAGTATTTCATAAATAAGAACCAGTAAAACTAAACACAGTACGACATGTAATTTCCAATGATATTTTTGTTGCTATTGGAACAGATAATAGACTAAGCCGAGATCACCATAGATGGGCACTAGTTCTAGACCACCTTCTTTCCTCTCACACCCCCCCCCCTCCCCACTGGTGCCGTTTCTTTGTAATGGACTAATATGAGGTTGTCTAACCTCCAGGACTGTAAGCAGCGACACATGAAGATCAATGTCAGGTCGGGACATGCACAGTTGCCCCTGATTATTTTACGAAAGGCTTGCTGAATGTGGAGCCTTTTGTAAAGTACATATAAGAACACTGGGCTATGCACATGCAAGCTGCCTGTATGTCAAACAAGACAAATAGAAAAAAAAGAGCGACATCACTCGGGGTTTTAAAACCTGCGCACATATGTATCTGATATTCTCCAGGAACAAGCAGGAAGCTAGTCCTCACATATGGGTAACTTCGGCGCCGACAGAGCCCACGCGGAGCATTTCCCCAGCTTTCAAAGAAACCCTTTGGGACATGCTACCACACATGCGTAGTCCCCTTCCTGTCCAAGGTTGCCATCTTGCTCAATCTCCTTTTTTCCGCAGAGCCCAATGGAGTCTCTTCTATTTCCCTGGAAAAATCCTTACTAATTATCCTTAAAGTTAGCTTCCTGTTTTGCATACCGGTTCCTCTTCCCGCCTTGAGCTGGCACTGGCACCGTTCTCGGCTCCTTTTGTCTTTTTTGATCGAGGCTCGCCTCGACCAGTATTGGCACCCTTTTTGACCCAGGAATCGTCGACCCCGTCCGAGTGTTTACACACCATGTCCCCCAGTGGGTTTAAAAAATGTGACTGCTGCAGTCAAACTATGTCGGTCACAGACACCCATGACTGCTGCCTGTACTGCCTGGGTCCGGACCATGATAGTGGAGGAGTGGCCTAGTGGTTGGGGCAAGGTACTTCAGAACGAAAGGTCGGGGGTTCAAATCCCACTAGAGGACAGCAACCTTGGGCCGGAAGGACTGAGGTTTCTAGTCCCACAGGTGCTCCTTGTGGTCTTGGGCAAGCCACTTAACCCTTCATAGCCCATGTTCCCTGTAAAATAGTTATCTCCAAGTTATAATGCCCTGTTCAATGTAATTTCAGTTTGTTCAATGTAAACCGCACTGATGCAGAATAGCGCGGTATATAAGAGAATGTAAATAAAATAAATAAATAAATAAATAAGATCCTTGGTGCCTGTGCTGAAAGCTGCAGAGCCTTCTGGCTTGGAAACCAGAATGGCAGCCCTGAAGCAGAACATCTCTGCTATCCTGGCCCTGCAGCAAGCAATGATGGCTGGTTTGTCCACATCTGCCCCAATGACCAGGCCCCCGACTGCAGGGGAGTCCCCAATTGTTGAGCAGAGCTGTGAGCGCCATCGGCCTTGAGTAAGCCCTCGGCGCCAATAGAGGTCTCTGTTCCATTCCTTGGGCATCTGATCCTCTCTGGCCAATTTCTGTGACTTGGACCCCAGGTCCTTTGGAGACCGCTGGCCCGCCGTAACCAGTCTTGATGTAATGAGTCGTAGGGCCTTGGACTCCATGTCACCTCTCGACTCCGAGTGGGAGACCGACGATAAGGCATCCCCGTAAACCAAACGGCACTGAGATATTCCCTCGGATCCATCTCTCCCGGTGCCCCAGCACCATTCTCCTCTGGAAGAGGTGGCCTTCCATGACTTTGTCAAGGATATGGCCAGAGCCCCCTCGGTGCAAACCGAGGCATAGGAAGATCTGCACACTGAAAAATTGGAGATTCTCCAGTACGAGTCTCCACCCAAGGAAATTCTCTGAGTCCATGCAGCTGATCCTTGCGTGGCTACTGCATAGAATGTGGGAGATGCCAGCGTCGGTGCTGGTGGTGAGCTGGCACCTCGACGCCATATACCAGGTCTGGAAGGCCCCGGAATTCCACAAACCCCTGCTTCTACATCTCCATGGTCGTTAAGTCGGCCTGAAGTACCTTGCCCCCAACCACTAGGCCAACTCCTCCACTCCTAATAAAGGTTAAGATTTGGAATTGCTAGCCTACCTTTATTTTTTGACTGAAATAATATACTACAGGCCCCCCTGGGGAATTTCGTTTTCCGTATACACCCAAAAATCCATTTCTACAGTACCTTCAGCATCGATATTGGCAATTCAATTGGAAGGGTTTGAAATAAATATTGCCTCCTAAGTAGTGTCTTTATCCTTATGACATTCACCTGACTGAGCCAAGACACATTTAGCTTACTCAAATTCTCCAAATCATGCAGAGAATAGTTTAAGTCTTCCATTTCATAGCAGATGAAGCTGCTCCAGCTTTTACTTTGAACCTAAGCAGGCAAATGTGAAGTTTATTCTGTCAGCAGAGGTCTAGAGTAGGGCTTCTTATTGTGGTAGATGCGGGAGTGACTCTGGCTACCACAGTGAGATTTATATATTACCCCCTGCTGCCATTGCTCTTACTGCTGTAGCCATGTGAAGGCACATGGTTACCATTGATATCTGAGGGGTTTCTTTTTCTCCCACTCACAGAAACACCAGGTGCCAGTTGGGATCCTACGCCGGTTTCCATTCTCCTCAACCCTGCAGAGAATGAGTGTTATTGCGAAACCAGGTGGTAATGTGCTGCCGGAAGCATACATGAAAGGGGCCCCGGAAATGGTAGCCAGCCTTTGTAAAATGGAAACAGGTAAAGCAGTGAGGGGAGGTGTTGCTGCTTGCACCAGCCTGCAGTATTGCCACGCATACAGTTAGTCTTCATTATGGCTTATTGGGCTTGCATATGGGAGCTAAAGCACAGAGTTGGAATCATGGGGGCCGTGACTCAGTTCTGCTGTCTCTTACCTGGCTAAAATCTTGTGCCCTTAAAATGGAACCAATATTTCCAGAACTGATAGCATTAATAAAAATGTCTTTTGTCACTGCTGACCATAGGGGGAGAATTGAGATTGTGTTGGTAATGCAAGCCAACCCCGATAACTGCTGATGCTTAGCACATCGTGGGTCCGATTGCATTACTTTGTTGTATTTCAGGCACTCCTTGGGATCTTGCTGGCTACTTGTCTCCTGGATTGGCCACTGTTGGAGAGAGCATGCTTAGTTTGCTGGACCTTTGGTCTGACTCTGTATGGCACATCTTGTGCTCCTGTAGCTTTTGTAGGTGAGAATCTGATATCTGTACAGCAGTAAATCATTCTTGCTGTTTTTATGCAGTTCCCGCTGATTTCTCTGAAATGTTGCGATACTACACCAGTGATGGATACCGAGTCCTAGGGTTTGCTTCTAAAACATTGAACAGTGTCATGAGCTTCGAGGATGCCCAGCAAGTAACAAGGTACAGTACATAACTTTGTTTAGGGGTGAGCAGGAGGTTTGGACTCTACAGTTTCCTCCCACTTGTTTTGGGCTTCCAGCTCGATTGGTACCAGGATTGGAATTCAGCAGCAACTACCAGGGGAGCTCTTCCCTTATGTCTGTATCCCTTCCCAACTCATTTAGTTCAGTCATCATAAAGACAGGCCCTGTGCATTCCTTGCTGTGCTGTAGCTGGGTATACAGGATGTTTTCTAAGTTCTTTTCGGCAAGGAGGACTAGGGGTGTCTTCTGATGAGCCAAAGGCTGGGGTCCCCTCTAATGATGTGGCTAATGGCTGAGAACCAGGGAAGCCAGACTTCAGATCCCACTAGCACACCTTGTGATCTTGGGCAAGTCACTCAGTTCCTCATTGCTTCAGATACACACTTAGATTGTAAGCCCCTCCTTCACCCCCCCCCCCCCGGGAAAAGGGAAATAGAGTACCTGCCGTACCTGAATTTAATTCATCTTGAACTACCAGTGAAAAGGTGTGAACTAAACAAAAATAAGCCCCTATTGCTGCTGTAGTAGGATGACCTACTTGCACCCAACCCCTGCCAAAACGTTGTCCCTCACCTCCACTGCCCCATCTGACAGATCTGTGCACTATATTCACATTGGGCTTCAGGAGCAGGGTCCTAGGCTGGGGTTTGTAGCTGTTCTTTGTGCTTTTGCTGCCTCACTTGGATTTACAGCACAGGCAGATAAAATCTGGCTTATGTTTCTTGTTCAGGGAGTCTGTAGAAAGTGAGATGACATTCTTGGGATTCCTGGTGATGAGGAATGTTCTAAAACCAGAGACGACGCCAGTAATTCACCTCTTGCGCAATGCTGACATCCGAACTGTCATGGTGACAGGTAACAGAGAAGGGCGTGGAGAGGGATTTGTGTTTGAGCATTTACTTCAGCAACAAGCCAACTCCATACCCCCAAAGACCCCAGCCTGCTCCCAGCAGTTGAGTATTCAAGTCGTTGGGTGAACTAACCCTGTCTGCTTTGGCTTGTACTCCTGTTCATTTTCCCTAGTGGCCTCATGATGCTGTTATAGAGAGAAGGTGAGTTGTGGATTGCCACAGCCTCCAGGTGGAACAGCTTAATGTTGTGTAATCTGGAAAGCCATAGAAAGGCTTTTTTTTTTAACTGCCTCCAGCTTCTGGGATGTTGCACTCACAGAATGTCATTCAAACTGATTCAATGTAAGAGTCATTTGATGGGATCTTTGAAACTGAGCAAGGAATGGGAACGCAGAAGTATCTCAGAGCCTGTACCTTTGACATATCATTGTGTCCCATGGTTGCTCAGATGAGAGTGATAGGCGCCCTTAGAAAACAGCTCTGTGACGTCCTCTTCCATCCCTGCCTGTGCCATCAGAACCCCCTGCCTGGCATTAAACAGGCTGACGCTTAGCCTTAACCTGGCTCTCTTTTATCTTAAAGATTTGTTCGCTGAGCATCAGCTGAAGTGTGATGAATTTCCCCTTTTCTTTTAAGGAGACAATATGCTAACAGCGGTCAATGTTGCCAGGAGCTGCCGGATGGTGGAGCAACATGAGCAAATCATCTTCGTAAGCGCCTCGCCACCAACGCATAACAAGCCTGCTGCGCTCAGATTCATACAGTCTGAGCCTGCGCTGGGCCAGGAAAGGACAGGAGAGGTGGGTCCTAATGATGAAAGCAACTTACCGGTACCTATTACAATTTGTGTGCAAAGTATCAACAGTTTAAGTGCACATATATTTGTTTGTAACTCAGGACTATGAGTGTTAATATTTAATAATGTGCACACCAGCTCAGACCTTAATTGTTTCTTAAGCGCTTATATCCAGAAATGATTATATTCTGTAGCTTTTCAATTAGAATGGCTGAAATCAAGCCTAAAATCCTAAGGGCCCGATATTCAGCACCCACATTTAGTGCTGTTAAAGCCTAAAAATATAACACTGAATATACGATAGAGCCTATGAAGTGAATAAATTTATGTTGGATTCTTTGTCTGGAGGGGCTATACATTTCCTTTTTATTCTTAATGTGAAACATGCCTATCAAAGCATTGTAACGTGAAACACCACAAAGTGAACAATTAAAATCAATGATTAAACACTTAATGATGCAAAAATCCCGTACCTTAAAGGTTTGTGAAATCACAGATCACAAATCATATTCAAGGATTCAGTCAAAGTTAACCTGATCACTGAATACAAGCGACACAGACTGTATTTTGAGCTCAATACCTTTTTTAGAGCTCTGCATCAGGCCACAACAACCAGCAGCTCAGCCACAAGCGATACCTAGCTTTTGACTCAAAAAACATCATGGCGGTTTACAAGGTAAAAAGGGGAGGGGGAGGGGCGCATTCTTTTTATACATTTAACAAAACATAGAAAACCAGAAGTGACAAAGAGACAACTTAGGGGAGTGAGTAGCACAGGAGCTATTCCAAAACAAAACAGTGATTCAATAGAGAGACAAAAGGAAGGGCTCCTTCAGGACCCTGAGTAGCTGCACTCAGAAAGAAAGGATAATGCTTCAAGCTCACAAGAGGGGGACTATTGAGTGGAACACCCAGTAAATTGAACTATATCAAGGCCTATCTGCTCTTACACTGCGCAACTGGCAAGATTTTTGGGGGTGACCTATTTCCTACAACAAAATAGACTTAAATACAAGTGGAAGTTCCTGTTTTTATTGCAAGTGACCGTTCATAGAGGTACTAAAAGAGTTATATCACTCAAGGAAGAATGGATTATGCTGAAAGCTGCTGGCTTAGTGGAGTTACCAGACAAGGCACAACTGTTTTTGCAAGCAACAAAGATGAAAAGGTCTAGGTCACGTTGAATTTATTTATTTATTTATAGTCTCTTATATACCGCACTATTCAGCATCAGCGCGGTTTACATGTAACAAAAATGCTCAGTACAGTTGAAAGCGTATGAGTTTTACAGGTAACAGGGCACAAAAACTTGGATAACAGGGGAAAACTATTTATAAAGTTTATTATATGGAGTCATAATAACAGTAGTTTCGCAGAAATATAACCACCACTAAGGGTTTGAGTATCATACTTGGTGTGTTGTTGAGGTACCATACTTTATATGGAAAAGGTATCGCCAGGAGACTTTGGGCTCTAGGGGTTGTCGTTAGGCTCTATAAGGTATTTGTTGAAGAGGTAGCATTTGAGGGCTTTCCTAAACTGTGGTAGGTTCTTAATAGCCCGGATCTCAGGAGGTAATGCATTCCAGAATCTTGGGGCACTGAGACTAAAGGCTCTGTTGGCTGTCGAGTTGGAGCAAACAGTTACAGCCTTCGGGACTTTTAGGGAGTTAATAGCCGTGGATCTTCTTGCTCTATTTGGGGAAGTGATATGGATGAGTGAAGTTAAGGATGCAGGTGAGAGATTGTTAATAGCTTTAAAAGTGGTTATCAAGGTCTTGAAAACTATTCTGGCCTGGATGGGTAGCCAATGCAACTGTATCAGCAGAGGCGTTATGTGGTCGCTCCTGGAGGCTCCATGGAGTACTCTTGCTGCAGCATTCATGGCTAGCTGCAGCGGGTTCAATGTAGATTGGGGAAGACCTTGTAGGATGGCATTGGCATAGTCAAAATGGGGTATGATCAACGCCTGGAAAATTGTCCGGAAATCAGTTGGTTCAATCCGAATTGCCAAAGAAGATAAAAGGATGAAAAGGTTGCCCTTCAGTATGGAGCAAGAAGTAGAAGAGTCATCAAGAGAGACTGATGAGACATGAAGCACTGGAGTGGTGCCCTGAGAAATATTCCTGAAAGGACATTTTGAATGCTTTCTTAGTGTACTTTGCGTGAGGCCGGAGTGTCTGGTGAATAGTTCGTGACTGAATGTGATGAGGATGGTGATGAATATAAAGTGGAGATGGCGAATGGACAGATTGTGTGAAGGGGAAGGGTTGCATGAGATAGAGCCAGTTTCCTTCTGTGAGATTCAGAGGTGGGAAGGGTCGGGAAGGGAGTAAGGGAATTGGCCATTTGGAGCGCCGTTGGCGAAAAACAGAGTGTAGTGGGGATAGACTGTGTTGGCGCTGAAGGTGAAGCAAGGGGTTTGTTCAGCACAGATTAGGGTGGCAGAGAATAAGCCGCAGGTGGTTTTTCGGATGGAAAAACAGCTTTTGGTTTGGGGTCAGGGAGGACAAAGAGGGGAGAGTGGTGTTCTTGATGTGGGACAGGTTGCGGATTACTTTGTAGGGAAGGTAGAGGGGCTGCGGATCAAAGGAGGGGATGCGGTGTGTGCGGTAAACCTAGTAGATGCAGACGTGAAGTGGACTTCCTTTTCCAAGTTGACAGGTAAGGGTGTGTGTGAGCTGCTCCAAGGGTTGCACCTTATCTGGATGCATTTAGACCCAGTCCCAGGACAGCTGCTGCGGAGGGCTTCAGAGGAGGTCCTAGGATGGATAACTGACTTGGTGAATGCTTCTTTAAATCAAGGTTGTTATTCCTTAAAGTTAAAGGAGGCCATGGTGACCCCTGTTCCCAAGAAAGGATATGAGCTGTTCCAATTTGCATCCTATTTCCTCAATGATGAGCCTGGCTAGGATCATAGAAAAGGCTGTTTTGCAACAACTGACTGATTTTCTGGATCAGGATGGTGGGGGTTCCAAAAGGGGTTGGGTACGGAATAACTGATGGTGGTTGTTCTGGACTGGTTAGATAGGGCATGAGATGTGGGAAAGACGGCATTGGTGGTGACGTTAGATCTGTCTGCAACATTCAATTTGGTTGACTGTGCTATCTTGGTGGCACGGTATAATATCCTGGGGAATGGGTAGGCTGGTTCTGCAATGGATAGCATCTTTACTGTCAGACTGGAGATTTTGCGTACACTGGGAGACTCTGTCATCCTCTGTGCAAGCGCTGGACTGTGGGGTTCTGCAGGGGTTGACGTTGTCTCCTGTTTTATTTAATATCTATTTGAGCCCGGTAGGGACCATTTGCAGGAGATATGGTTTTTCTGGCTTTCTATATGCGGATGATATACAGTTGCTTGTGGTGGTTGAAGAGGAGGAGTCCGTGGTATTTCAGCAACTCAATCAGTGTCTGGAGGAAACTGCTGTCTGGTTGCAGGCCAACCGCCTGGTGTTGAATGTTACTAAGTCAGATTTTGTTGTGCAAGAAGTTTTCTGTAGCTGCGGTTCAGACGGGGCTCACGATTGTGGGCCCCCCGTCTGAGCTGGAAAAGGGAGATTTCGCGATCTGGGGGTCCTTCTGCATGCAGATCTATCCTTGCAGGTCCAGGTGTTCCGGGTGGTACGGTCTGCTTATGGCAATCTAAGGTGCCTTTGAACCTGGGGGAATAATAAGTAAATTACAGCTCTATGACATTAGAGAATGTGAAGGATAATAGGGGTCAAGAGACTGGATAGGTTTCAGGAATTATATAGGGTGAAAGAGACAGCAAGTTTAGAAGATATGGAGAGCTACTTGATTAATTTTAAGAAGATATCTTGGCTTGGACTCCTTCGACAAGAGTGAAGCAGTTATATCTGCTTGAGTGTCTTGTTGAGTTTCAGTGGGTTCTTGTGGTGGAGGACCCTGGAGAGACCCTTCCTTGGGTCTATGTGTAAGACCAGCCCGGTCACAGGAAGTACCGCAGATTTGTCATAGGGCCTCATGTCTGTTTCTCATGTTTTCACCAAATGTCTCGCCATTGTCATAGCGTATCTATGCAGACTGGGCGTGCATCAAGAACATCACCAAGAAAGAGTTCAGGAATCTGTTTGCATTGTTATCTGGGTGCTGGTGCCTAATGGGTTTCTTCATTAATCATCCGAAGTCCAATCTAACCCCATCACATTGATTGGAATTTGTTGGGGCCCTGCCAGACTCAACTCTGACAAGAGCTTTTCTTCCCCATGACTGTCTCACCTGCTTGGTGCAGCAAATGGGAGAAGTTGGAAAGAGTCAGCAGGTGGCAGCGAGAACCATGTTGAGAATATTGGGCCACATAGCCTCCACAGTCCATGTCACTCCCATGGCACGTCTTCATGTGAGACAATCTCAGTGGACCCTGAGCACACAGTGGACACAGTCCACTTACAAGCTCAGCTATGGCATCTCTTTCATCAAGCCTCTTCGGGAGTCTCTCTCCTGGTAGATGCTTCCCTTCAGTTTGGCCAAGGGCTCTCCCTTTCAGGAGCTACATTACCAAACGCTGTTGGACAGATGCATCAAACTGGGCTGGAGAGCCCATCTCAATGGGTTTCACACCAAGGGCTTATAGTCCATCCTGAAGAGTCTTCATCAGATCAAGTTCCATGAACTGAGAGCTATTGTGAATGCTATAAAGGTTTTCAGAGATTGTTTGGCCAACCAAATTGTCTTGATTCAAAGTGACAGAAGAATTGCCATATTCTACCTCAACAAACAGGGAGGAACGGGCTCGTACCGCCTGTGTTGGGAAACCGTCAGGCTATAGAACTTTGCTATGTCTCACAAGATGATGCTCAGGACCACATAGGTGGTGGGAAAGAACAACATTCTGGCAGGCAAGTTGAGTCAAGTCCTTCATCCTCTTGAATGGAAATTGTGGGGACCCTCAGGAGTTTGGCATCTCCTCAAAATAAGCAAGTTCCTCAGTTTTGCTCCAGAGCAGGGTTGAGCAGCAAACTAGCCTTGGATGTTTTATGTTATGTTTATGTTTATTGATTTGATTGACCGCCCTTCAAAATAGCAGAGCGGTTTACAATGATAATAAAATATTACAGTAACATCAAGGCACAAGGCCAGAAAAGTAGAAAGAAAGTTACAATTACTTTGTAGAGAGAAAATGGAAGAGCAGGTTGATATCAAAGGGTATAGGGGATGGACCTTTTTTTACATATATTTGCTCATTCTTCTAATGGCAAAATCTCTCCTGAAATTCCAAAATGACAGAGGCACCATGATTCTCATAGTACTTATATGGCCCGGACTGCCCTGGTTTCCCCTGCTCTAGGACTTGTCAGTTCGGAAACCCATACCTCTGAGTGGCTCTCCAACTTTGATTTTGAAAGATCAGGGCAGATCTCTGCATCCCAATGTTGTCTGTAGCCCTCACAGCTTGGAGATGTTGAGAGGCTAGAATATGACTCTTTGAACCTGCTGGTTGAAGTAGTGCTTTTGGCTTTCAGGAGGGATTCCACTAGGAGGTCTTATGGTTTCAAGTGGTAGAGGTTTGCTTCACTACTTTCTACATCTGACCTGGAAGATCCTATTTTTGGTGGTAGTTACTTCAGCATGCAGAATTATCGAGCTCCAGGCTCTAACAGCAGATCCACCCTACACTAGGGTGGTGCTGCGTTCTCATCCTAAATTCCTTCTGAAAGTGGTGTCAGACTTCCACCTTAACCAGCCAGTTATCCCACCAAGCTTTTTCCCAAGACCCCATACTCACGAAGGGGAAAGTGCACTGCATATGTTAGACTGCAAAAGAGCTTTGGTCTTCTATCTAGAGTGGACTAAAGACCTTATTTGGGATCCTGCCAGGTACTTGTAACCTAGATTGGCAGCTGTTGGAATCAGGATACTGAACTCTATGGATCTTTGGTCTGACCCAGTATGGCATATCTTATGTTCTTATGAAAGTCCACCCAACGTTTTGTTTCTTTCAACCCCAATAGAGTGGGGACTGTCATAAACAAACTCACAGTTCATTATGGCTAGCAAACTGCATCTCTTTCACTTATGCCCAGATAGGTTTGACACTTGAGGGTCATGTCATGGCTCATAATGTCTGAGCCATGGTTGCATCAGTGGCCCACTTGAGATCGGCTTCTATGGAAGAGTTCTGCAGAGCTGTAACCTGGACCTCAGCCCACACATTCGCATCTGACTACTATTTGGAAAGGGACTCCCAACGCAACAGCAGTTTTGGTCAATCTGTCCTTTGGAATCTATTTGAGGATTAGAATCCAACTTCATTTCCCTCCTAGGCCCTTTTCTGTTCAGGCTGTCACCTAAGAAAAAAAAAAGAAAACAAAAAAACTATAAAATGCTAAAAAGGTCTATTGCAATCAAAGACAGTTTTCTATTTCTGTCAGCTTGTTGTGACATTCATAGTTCTTTTTCTTTAGAGACCACCTGTAGCTAGGAATTCCCATGTGAGGACTTATCCTGCTTGTCTACAGAGAAAACAAAGATACTCAGCTGTAGCAGATGTTCTTCATGGACAGTAGGATAAATCCTTTCAACCTACCCTCCTCCCCATAGGGGTTGTTCAGCTAAACTAGAAATATGACTGAAACTCTCAGGCATGATGGAAGCAGGTGGGAATTGGCGCGCGCGCGTGCATGAAGAGCTTTCTGAAAGCTTCTAGAAGGAGCTGAGGAGGGTTCCACACTGGGCTATACTGTATCAGTAAGAACTTATTCTGCTGTCCGCGGAGAACACCTGCTAACAGGGAGTAACTTTCTTTTGTATGTGTACTAGAAAGATTTAGGCACGGGCATTTATACTAGCTCAAGGACTGATGTAAATGTCTGTGCCTGATTTAAGGTGCTGTCTCTGCTACTTAGGCTAGTATTTTATAAAGACAAGTAGGTACTCTATTATTAAATTGCCCTCATAATGCTGTTTACTTGTAGAAGTGACTTTAAAAATTACTCCCTCCCCTCACCCCCACCCCCGGTATGGTTGAGTTTAAATGCTTTGAAATTTGTAGCTTAAACCTGCTACAGACATGTTTGAGTACTGGGCCTAGAGAACATTCCATGAAAGTAATGGATAGTAGATGTAAAACAAGCTGAAGAAATTATTTTGCTCTATTAACAACTAAGCCATGAAATCTGTTATCAAGGTATTTGGCCTTGCTGGATTTAAAAAATGTTTAAACAAATTCATGGAGTGTTATTAACCAGGTAGACTCAGAAAAGTCACCATTTCTCCCTGGACGTGAACAACATTGGGAAGTACTAGGGAGGAGTGGCCTAGTGGTTGGGGCAAGTTACCTCAGGCTTGGAAGGTCAGGGGTTCAAATCCCACTAGAGGACAGCAACCTTGGGCCGGAAGGACAGGGGTTCAAATCCCACTAGAGGACAGCAACCTTGGGCCGGAAGGACTGGGGTTTCTAGTCCCACAGGTGCTCCTTGTGGTCTTGGGCAAGCCACTTAACCCTCCATTGCCCATGTTCCCTGTAAGTATTAGTGTCTCATGTCCCCCAGTTGTGTTGTGACCACTTTGATTGAAGGATAAGGTGGTATACAAAACTGTATAAAAAAATAAAAGTACTTCCCAATGACCTTATTAGCCACTGTCAGAGACAGGATGCCAGGCTTGATGGGCCAGTTCTAGCACATCTTATAGTTGGATGGATGAGATAGGGATTTGGATTTAGCTACCTTTCTCAGGAGTAGCTCAAGGTGAGTTACATTCAGTTACAGTAGGTATATTCCTATCTGTGGAGGGCTTACAATCTAAGTTTGTATTTGAGGAAGTTATGGGAGGTTAAGTGACTTGCTGAAGGTCACAAGGAGCGGCAGTGGGATTTGCTTACCTGCTTCTCTGCCTGCTGCTCTACCATCAGGCTTCTCCTTAACTCCACTAATGTTCTTACATTTCAGTTCTGGAGACTGTTGAAAGGGAAGGATCCAATATTCCAAGGGATTAATCTCCTTGTCTGGGATATTCAGCGGCACTAACACGATTATCCGCAGGTGCCGCCACTGCATCGGGGCAATCCTGTTGCAAAATGGGGCGATAACCACGCAGAGACGATATTGAGCCGCAGTTTGGTTGTGGCAAAGCAGCAAAAGCCAGGCACAGTAAAAGCTGAAGCTAACCAGCGTTAAGGATAGATAAAATGTGCAACCACCTGAACCTTCTACAATAGGTGCTATGCTTGAGTGAAATATGCTTACAAATTCAAAGTTATTTCCTGAAAACTTCTAGATCCCCTCCCCTGTCTTGAGGTGAAATCTCTGTAACATGAATCACAAATCTTTCTACAGGTGCAAAGGGACTTGTCAATGGAAATCAAACACAGCCACAGTGCTCAGCAGCACAGCCCTTGAATATTTGTGTCATTTTGCTAGTACATTCCAGGTACCAAAGGCATAGAATAATTATAGAATTGGAGAAAAATTGTAGAGCAAAAGATTTGCCAGTCCCTGAATGCCAAACACTTTCAACTCAATCAAATGGAGGTATATTAATCAAGCCCCACAGTGAAAATCGGAGCAATAGTCCAGATCAACATGGCCTGTAGGGAAACATGTATGATTAGCTGAAAAGAGAGAATACATCCTTCACATTTGTTTCCCTATTAAAAGCAATTAGCAGAGATGAGCTAGAACACTAAAACTCTGAAAGGAGATGTTCACTTTTCCTCTTTTACAGGGGCTGTACCAGCAGGAGACTGTGCTCACGAACCCGGGTCTGTACCATTTTGCACTGAATGGGAAATCCTTTGGTGCTGTCTCGGACTATTTTCCTGACTTGATGCCGAAGGTGAGGGCGCCCCGGTGTGCTTATGCATTTCTCTGGTCTTGCGCTATCGTTCTCTTGCTTGTTACTGTTGAACCTGAGATGGGGAAAATGTAGAAGGTGTAGAAAGGAACTTACAAACTGTGGACCTAGAAGAATTTGCTGCCACGTTGCTGACTCAGACAGATGTGCAAATCAGGACAATGAGATGGCATTTCATACAGTACCTTAAACTAAAGTATTATAGCTGCAAAATAACACCACATTTAGTTATGGAGTTTAGAACGTCAGACTGTGGCAAGTTCCACAAATTTGTTATCAGGTGGGCCTCAGATAGGGGGAGTCTGGGGACAGCTGTTCTGAGGTGCCCTCCATGACTAGCTGAAAGCCAACCTCGGCACCTACAACAAATCACACTGTACCAAGGGCACAGTCCTGCCAAACTGATTCATGTAAACTATTGTCTTGGCATAAGGTATGACAAAATTGCAGTGAACATAAGACTTCTGGTGAACTGCTGTTATTCACAGTGGTGTCCACACACTCCCTTGTCCACATGTTCTCTGGGCTTCTTAGACATCTCTGTCTTGTGGGTTTTGACTTGTGAATGCCTACTTGACTTCATGGAACAGTTATAACTGTGTTCCTTGCACAACAATTCTGTCCTTATATTCACAGGTCTTGGTGCGGGGGACAATCTTTGCCCGCATGTCTCCTGATCAAAAAACACAGCTGGTGCACAGTCTTCAGGACATGAAGTAAGTTATGAATGAGAAACCAATAAAGCTGAAAAAATACAGAATACAAAGGAGATGCGTTTTGTAGCGGCATGCTTTACTAGTTCTGTTGACCCTCCATACATTTGAACAGTACTGTGATGGAATTGCAAGGCAGGTTTGCTAATTTGCTCCCATAGTTAGCCAGTCAGCTCTGACATTTAAAAATCCACACCCCATGCTGAGGAGCTGATGCTGAGAACTACAGTCCGGATATAAAGAACAGAAGTTCTCCTAGGACAAGCAGAATTCGTCAGCCACACCTGGTGACGTCCTCCGACGCCGTATACGGAAGTGCTCTCTAGAGCTCAGAGTCTTCTGAGCATGAGCCAGAGGCCCAACCCATGAGCCCGCCCCTAGCCAGCCAGTCTTTTTTTCTTCCACCGTGCCTACCACACGCGGATTCCTGCTCTCTCTACCAGCCAGAGATAAGAAGAAGAAAGAATTCCACTCACAGTAAGAAGATGCCTTCAGCAAAGCCGGGATTTAAGAAATGTGTCCTTTGCTCCCGAAAAATGAGCTGCACGGACACCCACGATCGCTGCATAAGGTGCTTGGGGGCTGACCACCAGATTGCTGACTGCCAGCACTGCTCTCCCGGATGTCTCCCAGAGCCAGAAAGTCTAGAGGCCATGCTTTAAAGGACTTCCTTGCCACCCAGCCTTCGGAAGCTCCATCTGCGGCGCCCAGCCCCTCACCGACCCGGGATGTGCCTCTAGGAACCTCCATCCCCAGCCGCTCAGCTACCGAGACACCCGCCGCGAAGGAAAGCACTGTGAAATCACTCCACAGCCATCGCAGCTCTTCTGGCGCTTCCCGAGACTCCTGCAGCTCCTCCGAACATGCTGCCAGCCTGCCGGGCCTGAAAACGGCAAAAAGAGCCAAAGAATATCCCTCCGGCACATCCAAGGAAGCCCGCAGAGCAAAAGGACTCCATGCTGCCCACGTTTCTCCTGGAGGCAGCCATCTTGACGACATCAGGCCTGTTGCAGGCCCCGCCCACTTCCCGGCCATTGGTGCTTTGCGCGGGTCAGCAAGCTCCGCCCCGCCCTCACCCATTGGCCAGCATCAAAGGTTGTCTCCGCCCACTCCCTCCAGTGCCGAGACCGCAGCCACACACCCCCATCGGCTCCGGTGCAGAAGCAGCATGAGAGCCATGCTCAGGAGGAGGACTGGAGCCGGAACCGAAGCCGCGATTGCGGTCACCACTGCCACAGCACCGAGGCTGCAGCATCACCCTCTCCATTGGCTCCGGTGCAGAAGCAGCATTGGAGCCACGCTCACGGACGGGATCGGAGCCGGCAAAGAGGCTGCGATTGCAACGAGCACAGGCACAGGGAACACCGCCGCAGCGCTAAGGCATCCAAGAGGGACTGCAGCCACCGCCAAAAACACCGTGTCTCCAGCAGCCCGGGCCCACAGGACAGATCAGATAAAAAGAAATCAAAGCTGCCTGCAAGCTCCAGTCCGGCCCCCTCTGTCAGCACAGTTCAACCTAAGGACACTGCTGCAGTCAGAGCGCTTCCCAACCAGGCGGCGATCTTACAACTGCTTTCTAACCTCTCCAGCCTCCTACGTGGAGGCCTCACGGAAACATCTGCCCCCCCCCCCCCAGACCACCAGCTCCCAAACCCGGAGAGACGCCGTGACCCATCCTGCAATGACAATGACATGCAGCACCTCGACAGCACCTCAGACAGCTCTGGCCCCCCCATCCTTCCTCAGCATAGGAGAAGAAGAGGAAGAGAAGGGGAAGCACCACCACTGGGCTCCATGTCCCCTAAAAAAGGAACCTGAAGAGGTCACCACCACGGGGTCAATGGAGGGATCCGCCATGACCTCGGACAGCTCGGGGCCATCCCTACCCACACTGCCAGAGGACCTCACATATCCCAAGTTCCTGCGAAAGGTGGCATCTGCCCTAAGCCTCACACCACCAGAGGACCCGGACCAGGCCAGACCAGAGGTCCTCAGGTACCTTAACACCCCGAAAATGCCGGTCACATTACCCATCCACCAGCGCCTATTGGATGCAAACTCCAAGCTCTGGCAGAATCCGGCCTCTTTACTCGCTTGCCCCAGAAACTGGACGCAAAGTACCAGGTCCAAAAAGCTCCGGGATTCTCAAAAAACCAGCTGCCACACCACTCTATCATTGTATCATATCTTCGGTCCTGAAGCGCATAAAGTCATCACGCAACCATGCCAACTCCCCTTCAGGGAGAGACCCTAAACTCCTGGACGATGTCAGAGGGCCATGCTGAACGCCAGGATTGCTGCGCACCAGTTCCAGCACGTGCTCTTCCAAGACACGCTGCTGGCGAGCCTCAAGGACACTACGGCAGCTCTCCCACCTGAGGCGAAAGCAAAAGCCATGTCCATGATTGCAGACCTCAAGGAATGCGGAAAGCATATGATCAGCACAGTGTACGACACCTTTGAAATGGCCACACGTACTGCCGGTACCGCCATCTCCACCAGAAGACTAGCGTGGCTACGGGCGTCGGGGCTGCACGAAGACTCCCACGAGCGCATTGCCAACGCTCCCTGCAACGGCGAATCCCTGTTCAGAGAGAAAGTCAAGGACACAGTCAACGACATGAAGGACCACTGCACTACTCTCCAAACTCTTACAGAGGATGGACTGGAATGCGGCCCCAGCTCCAAAGGAAACTAGGGCTGCAAGTCCTATCCCACACACAAAAAATATAACTCCTACCGCAAGTGGCAGCCTTCGCATTACAAGCAGGCAGCATACCACTCCTCATACGGGGTACCGCACCAACAGAAACACCAAAGGGACAGAAAACAAAAGAAGCAGCCTCCCCCGCCCGGGAAGAGTGGCCCCTCCTTTTGACAATCAATGGGTGGAGGAGCGGACATCGCTCCCGGTGGGAGGACAGCTGACTGCCTTCTGGGAATCCTGGCGACGTATCTCTACGGATGCATGGGTCTTCCAGATCATCCGAGAAGGCTACCGCCTACGTTTTCTGTCTCCTCCTGCCCAACGCTCAACCCCAGCCCAACCAGTTTCTACCGAAAGGGCGCTGCCGATGCAACAAGAATTGCTACATCTGCTGACATCTCAAGCCATCGAGCCTGTTCCTCCCAATCAAACCAAACAAGGTTTCTACTCCAGATTTTTCCTCATGCCCAAGAAATCAGAAGGGGTAAGACCCATCCTCGACCTCAGGAACCTGAACAAATGTATCCACAAGGAGAGGTTCCGCATGTACTCTCTGGGCTTGATCCTTCCCCTCCTCCAACCCAGAGACTGGATGGCTTCCTTGGATCTACAGGACGCCTACGCTCACGTCCCGATACATCCAGAGGACAGACAATACCTGCACTTCCAAGTTTTGAAGAGCCATTACCAGTACAAGGTCCTTCTCTTCGGCCTCTCTCCAGCACCACGAGTATTCAGAAAATGTGTTGCCGTCACAGCAGCACACCTCCGGAAGCAGGGCATTCAAGTCTTCCCTTACCTAGACGACTGGCTTCTCTCAGTGCCATCACCATGGGAAACTCAGATGGAGGTCAGATGGACGATCCGCCTCCTCACCTCCCTCGGATTCCTGATAAACCACCGAAAATCACAGCTTGCCTCCACACAATGCCTGGAATTCATCGGGGCTGACATAGACACCGTGGAGGCAAAGGCTTTCCTCCCTGCGCAATGTGCAGAGAAATTGGCCGCCCTAGCTCTGGAAGTCTCCCTTCAGAGAGCCGCAACAGCCCAGACTCTCTTGCAACTCCTGGGCCACATGGCCGCCACCACCCAGGTACTGCCTCTAGCGTGGCTGCACATGCGCACGCTCCAGTGGTGCCTGCTGTCATGTTGGAACCAGCGCACCCAACCCCTATCCACGCACGTCAAGCTCAACGTACGTACCCAGAAGAGCCTCAGGTGGTGGACTGCCATACAGAACCTAACGATGGGAAAAGACCTCCGACAACCCGGCCATCAGGTCATCACTATGGATGCATCCAAGACCGGATGGGGAGCGCACATGCACCACCTACGCATGCAAGGAGCCTGGACAGCAACAGAAGCGTGCTAGCACATCAACCTCCTGGAGCTCAGGGCCATCAAACATGCCCTACAAGCCTTTCAGCCACACATCAGGAACAAATCCATCCTCATCCAGACTGACAACCAGGTGGCCATGTTTTACATCAACAAACAAGGGGGAACGGGCTCTCGACCCTTGTGCAAGGACGCGCTCACCATCTGGGCACTAGCCATTATGAATCGCTGTTGGCTACAGGCATCCTACCTCCCAGGCGAGCAGAACGCCCTAGCGGACAGGCTGAGCTGGCAGCTAAGTCCCCACGAGTGGACCCTGAGCCCCGCGATCACACGAGAAATCTTCCAACGCTGGGGCTCACCCCAGATCAACCTCTTCACGATGGAGTCAAACACGAAGTGCAAACTATTCTGCTTCAAACGCCTGTCAGCCCGCAGCATAGCTTTGGATGCCTTCGTCATGTGCTGGGGGGAGTGATCTCTCGTGTACGCCTTCCCACCCACACCTCTAATCTCCAAAACTTTACAGAAAGTGATCCAGGACAAAGCCCACATCATTCTGGTGGTCCCACACTGGCCCTGGCAGATTTGGTTCCCAATCCTCCTCCGTCTCGCACAGGAGAAACCCCTCCACCTTCCCCTCCAGCCGTCTCTGCTCACCCAGCATGACGGGCTCACACTGCACCCCAACGGCATGGAGATTGAGTGGGTGAATCTCTCCATGCTTAACATCCCGGAGGAAGCCCAACACATTATCCTTGCAGCCAGACGGCCTTCAACCAGGAAGTCGTACAGGCTCAAGTGGAAGCGCTTCAGCCTATGGTGCACTCCAAAAGGACTCAACCCGACAACCTGCCCGGTTCCGACTGTCCTACAGTACCTCACCTTGCTCTCTGAACAAGGACTCAAGACAAACTCCGTCCGGGTCCACCTATCCACCATTGCAGCCTTCCATGACTCCACGGATAATGCTCCCATCTCATCCTTGCCCATGGTGGCAAGCTTCATGAAAGGGCTCAACAACCAGCGGCCCACTATACGGGCCCCTGCCACAGCCTGGGACCTGAACATTGTACTACAACAGCTCACTCAGCCCCCCTTCGAGCCTATGCTATCAGCCTCAATGAGACACATGACCTGGAAGACGCTCTTCTTAATTGCTATCACGTCTGCCCGCAGAATTAGCAAGCTGCAGGCCCTCGTGGCATACCCACCATACACACAGCTCCTCCCAGACAGAGCCACCCTGCGTACTCACCCTAAGTTCCTCCCGAAGGTGTCTTCGGGATTCCACATCAACCGAATCATCGAGCTGCCTACTTTCTACCCAGAGCCACATGCCTCCCCCGAAGAACAGAGGCTCCACACGTTGGACTGCACCAGAGCCCTCAGGGCCTACCTCCTAAGAACAGGCCCGCTCAGAAAGGGCTCCCAACTGTTCGTCTCCTGCGACCCCAACAGACCGGGGCGCCCAGTCACGAAATGGACTATGGCCCAATGGATATCGGATTGCATTGCTTTCTGCCACGAACAAGCAGGTGCACAGACCGCACCACACGTGGGACCACAACAACTCAGAGCGCTGGCAACCACCATCGCGAACCTGCGCTCTATCCCCCTGGTGGATATCTGCAAGGCTGCCACTTGGTCCTCGGTCCATACCTTCCAGAGACATTATTGTTTGGACTTGGACACACAGGCGCGATGCGCATTTGGATGGGCGGTCCTCGCCATGGCCACCAGTGGGCCCGGTAGAGAACAGTAAAAAAAACCCAAAAAAACCTGCTTGATACGGCCATGTTGGCCTGAATGTTCGGCCATGTTGGCCAGTTGTTGAAGTTTACTTGACTGAACACTAATCAGGGGTATCCCTGTCACGGCCATGTTGGCCAAAGGTTCGGCCATTTTGGCCAATTGTGAAAGTTGCTCGAATAGCCCTGCCAGGGCTAAATAAAAATGTTTTTACCTCACCTGGATTCGGCCTCCCTCTCCACAGCTCATAACGCGCTACCATGCAGCTAGGGAGGTACCAGGTGTGGCTGATGAATCCTGCTTGTCCTAGGAGAAAATGGAGTTACTTACCTGTAACAGGAGTTCTCTGAAGACAGCAGGATAAGTCAGCCACACTATCCCACCCACCTCCCCAGCCTGAGGTCGGCCTCGCCCACCTCCTAGCCACCGAACCATTGGCCACAACTTGGGACACGCTGGCTGGCTAGGGGCGGGCTCGTGGGTTGGACCTCTGACTCATGCTCAGAAGACTCTGAGCTCTAGAGAGCACTTCCGTATACGGCGCTGTCGGAGGACATCACCAGGTGTGGCTGACTTATCCTGCTGTCCACGGAGAATTCCTGTTACAGGTAAGTAACTCCGTTGTCTGCACTTGTGATATCATGTGACTTAATGGATTAGCTTAAACTAATCTTCCACAAAGTGTATGAAGCTCATACATGACTCGGAACCTTCCCAGAGGTTCTGTCCCACCACCAGGCTGGGGAGGATAGCGTGAGGAGATAGGTCAGACCATTGCAGAGTTCCTATAGGCTACCTAATTGCTCTCTACAGCCCCATAGAACTCTCCATTGTATAGTTACTACTTCTACAGTACTAAGACACTTATCCACTCTTTAGTCACCTCCCGTCTAGATAATTGTAAGCTCTTCCTTGCTGGTCCTCCTCTGAATCATCTCTCTCCCCTTCAATCTGTTCAACACTCTGCTGCGCGGCTAAACTTCCGCCAGCCTCCTCATTCTCATATCACCCTCTTCTCAAGTCACTTCATTGGCTCCCTCTCCGTTTCCTCATCCTTCTCCTGCTGACCTATAAGTGCATTCATTCTACAGCTCATTACCTTTCCTCTCTTACCTCTCCCTACACCCCTCCTGGGGAACTCCACTCTTCTAGCAAATTGCTCTTATCTGTGCCCTTCTCTTCTATCGCTAACTCCAGACTTTGCTCCTTTCACCTTGCTGCTCCTTATGCATGGAACAAACTATCTGAGTCTGTATGTCAGGCACCTTCTCTGGCCCTTTTCAAATCCAGGCTGAAAACTCACCTCTTCGCTGTCACTTTCAGATCTTGACTCACCTGATCTCCTTTGTGTTTCCTTACCATTCCCCTAGATATATCCTAGTCCCAGTTGTGTTGTCTGTCTCTATTAGACTGTAAGCTCTGATGAGCAGGGACCATTTTTTACATGTGTCTGTGCAGCGCTGTGTACGTCCTGTAGTGATATACAAATGTTCAGTAGTAGTAGTAGTAGATGAATGGGCGAGGGGGAGGGAGGGGGAGGTGAAGACCGAGGAGGGGAAAGAGGATAGGAAAGAGAGTTGTTATGAGGAGAGGGAGAGGGTTAGGAAGAAGAAGATAGGGTGGGGTACGAGAAGAGGGAGAATTGGGGAAGGGAAAGGGAGAAATCTCGGGATGGAGAGTAGAGGAGCCATAATCATGGAAAACATCTAAAAGTTGCTAAATGGTCCCCACAAAAATAATGGAAAATTGTTCTAAATACTCAGAATCAATGAATGGCAGGAGATACATCTCTTTGTAGGAATCATTTGGTGCCTTTTAGATGTTTTTCATTATTATGGCTTCTGAAGATCGTAAAAAAGAGATGTATCTCCTGTCATTCATTGGTTTTGAGTAGAGGAGAAGGAAATATGGGGCGGAAGAGAGGCCAAGTGGTGAGGCTGTATAAGAAGGAACAGAGAAAAAGGCCACCTGGTCTTTCTCTGCTGTCAAACTGCTCTGCCCATCCATAAAATCTGTTAAGTTGTACATTCCCTTCCCTCAGAGATCCTCGGTACGTGTCCCATGCTTTCTTGAATTCAAAGTCAGTTTTTATGTCCACCACCTTCACTGAGAGACTGTTCCATGTTCCGCCCTTTTTATAAGGAAGTATTTTCTTAGATTACACCTAAGAAAGACGGGTCAGGCCCAGATTCAGGCAAAGGCAACTGTCTAGGACAGCACATTTTAAATACACCAAATACTTGGGCTTTAGAGCCATGCTCTGAGATCTCTGAGAGAGAAACATCTCCTCCCCATCAATTTCTGGCCCTGCCTACGGGCATCAACATCTTAAATTCATCACTGGGCAGGGTGTGAAACTGGAAGACAGATGGAAGAGAGACTGGAGGGGGGAAAAACCGCAGAAGGGTCAATCAAAATAGAGAGTAGAGAAAAAGGTCTGAGGAACAGAAGAAAGCGGAGTTACTTACCTGTAACTAGGATTCTCCGTGGACAGCAGGATAAGTCAGCCACACCTGGTGACGTCATCCAACGGCGCTGAGACGGAAGTACTTTCCGTAGCTCAGAAGGGCTTCCGCCCCTCGAGTATGAGCCAACTGGCCCCACCCCCCGGCCCACCCCTAGCTAGCCAGTACGTCACTAGCTGAGCCTTTTGCCGCTAGGAGGCGGGCATCAGGACGGAGGCTGACCCCTTCCCAGGGGAGGTGGGTGGGTATGTGTGGCTGACTTATCCTGCTATCCACAGAGAACCCTAGTTACAGGTAAGTAACTCCACTTTCTCCTAGGACAAGCAGGATGAGTCAGCCACACCTGGTGCCTCCCAAGCTACCATGCGCTGTGGTGGATGGGGGAGGCCGAGACCCTTCCTGAGGGCCAGCGTGGGCCTATGTGGTACAGCATGTTGTAACAAGAACACGCAGGCTTGTAGTGGCGATGCGCACCAGTGCATTAGCAGCATTGTGAGAGGATGAAGTATAAGGCCCCTTATGAAGTTAGTCGCGACTCACGCATGTGCGGGAGGGGGGAATTTACAGGGCACATACGTGCAGTAAGAAGATGTAGGCACATCGGGTGAGGTAATCAAGTGATTAAGCACAGCGAGCCGTAGAGTGCGGTGTGATCAAGTACCTCTGGTAGAAAGGTGAGGAAGTCACCGCAATGAAGGATAGCGACGGCAGCAATGTCACTGGTCGCTGGCCATGAGAGCGAGAGTGGTGCGAAGATGGGAACATTTAATGCGCCACTAAAGAGCGGCCTTATTTTATTTTTTATTTTGTTTGTTTGTTGACTACGGAACTTGTTACCGGAGGACGTTGTAAAACCGTTAGTGTAGCAGTGTTGGATGAAGGGTTTTGTTCAAGTTTCTGGAGGAAAACCCAGGGACCGGGAATCGCTGCTTGGCCCAATACAAGTAGTGGGGCCTGTTGAGACCTAGCTAGGCCCCTGGAACAGACTACTGGGCTTGATGGGTCTTGTTCTGAATAAGTATAGTACAAGTTACGGTCCAGGTTGGCAGTGCACCGGGATAGCCAGTGCACAGGGATGAAAGTCAATATAGGTTGAGCTACAAGAGTGGCGTGAGGGGGATAATAGAGAGCGTTGTAGCCGACTGGTCGACCTTCTCAGTATGTTTCCTGCTTGAGGTGCATAACGAGGTGCCCTAACGTATGAGGTGCACGAAAAGGGGCACAACTGTCACTCGTGTCTCTAGACGGTGTGCACCGGTGCCGGGGTGATGTGATTGGCCCTGTTGCAAGGCCTTGGTGGCCTCGCAGGTGTGTATTACATGAGCATGACGTAGGGGAAAAAAGCCCCCAGGGATGCGTGCGACGTGGGGAACCTTTAAGGATGCTCATATCATGTGTGCACCTTTGGTATGGTTTAAGGCCTTGCTTGTATGCGGGCAGATGGAGATGCAGGCACACTGGGCAGAGTATCACGTGGCGGTGTGCCACCCAGGACTTGCCATTTGGACACTATGCGAAATAGCTTTCCTGGAGATCTATTTTGGATCCTTATGCCAGCAGTGGGGCTGTCCAGAGCACGTCCTTGAGGAGGCACACAAGTGGCGTTGGGGACTGCATGCTGCAGGGAGCCACAGCAGTCGTTCAGTCGTGGTACTGGACCGTGAGCATGCCATGGTACTGGACAGTGAGCATGATGAAGGGCATTATCCATTTTAACGGATGCACTTCCTGTTCTCGACGTGGCAAGCAGATCTATCTGCGGTCATCCCCACTGGGCAGAGCTTCATCTGACAGCTGCAACTGCCTTCCAACATTCCCAGATTCCAGGGGGGAAGGACTGAAGAGAATTCGTCTTCTCTCTGTTCAGGCCCTGGAGGCATGGCTGCACCACGGTGATGCATTGTAACGCCCCCATATTGTCCTCAGCCAGGTCTTGAACCTGCGCGCCGCTGGTTAGAATACTGCCTTTGAGCATGCTGAGTCAAAGTGCTTCTCTTGCGATGATCATAAAGGGAAGATCCAGACTGGAGGTCCCAGGCTGGCCCTGAGCCTGTCACTCCCAGGTGCAGGAAGATTACCTTGAGACTGTGTGTAGCTTGGTCGGAGAGGAACCCAGTCACTGTGGATCTTGAGGTTGGTCCCAGAAGGCTCCAGGGAACAGGAGGGCATGAACAGGCTGTGGTGCTGCATGTGGTTGCAGCTGATAAGGCAGTTAGATGACAGAGGTGGGCTCATCTTATTGCAGGACATTTAGGGATCCCGAAGGTTCTCTCTGCCTCTGCTGGATAGTCTGCAGGTATGTTAGGGATCCCGTGGGTTGCCTTTACCTCTGCTGGATCCTATGAGAAGTGGTTACGTGGCTCCAGCTGATCTGACACCCTTGTCCCTTGCTTATGGGCAGAGCCCTGGCCATTAGGCGACACCTGGGGTGCAGGGTCTACAAAGTGTAACAAGCGGGTGTTCCCGGACTGCTCGGGCTGACTGATTCAGCTGAGGCTGCTAACTGGTTCCTAAGGTAATGTGTGCCTTCGAGTCAGTCCTGACTCCTGGCGACCCAGAAGCTCCTGGGTTTTCTTGGCAGTGTCACCGGAAGCAGATTGCCAGGCCTTTCTTCCGAGGCAATGGAGGGTTAAGTGACTTGCCCAAGGCCACAAGGAGTGCTAGTGGGATAGAACCCTGGTTGCTTGGTTACCAAGCCAGTGTTCTAACCACTAGGCTACTCCTCCACTGTACTTATCCAAGTTGATGCAGCTAACCAGTGGACGTTGGGGTTCCACCCCTGGATGTCCATGTGCCCAGAGATACCCGTCAGTGCCTGAGGAGATGTGAATGTCATCCTTCACACACTCAGATGTAGGTGGTGGCCGGAGTGGCTGGTCAGGATGGTTGTGCTTGCAGTCAGAGAGGGGCTCTTAATGAGCTTGGCTGAAAGGGATATGCACTGCAGGGTCTGCAGATGGGATCTGGACCTGTGGCCCTCTGCTCACGGCCACACAGACTGTGTGTACTGCAGCTCTTTGTTGCTACTGTCACCGGTGGTGCCACCGGAGGTGGATTGTCAGGGTTTCCTTTGGGCTCCGCGAAGTGTGCCTCATGCAGAGGTTACAAGAGGCGTAGTTTGTCACGGTCTCTAGGTCGGGAGGGAAGCCCTTGGTCCTTTGGGCTGCTCTCCGGGCAGGTGCCCCAGAGCCATAATAGAAATGTAAACAAAAATGAACCCAGTTGGATCAAATAGGAAACACCAAAACAAAAAAAAAAAATATCCAACTCTAAAGGAAGGAAATCCCCCTAATTACCAGAAAAACTTTTTTTGTCGGAGAAAGGTCTGCTAAGTGTCTAGAATGAGTATGTCAGAGACACCTCCGAGACCACTCCATTTTAATAAGTAAATTTTAAACTTTAAAAATGAACCAAGGAGCCGGCTGCTGACGCTGAGGAGAGCTTCGACCAATGGCGCGGAGACTAAGATTGGTATTGGCCAATGGCACCGAGGGGTGGAGTTAGGCTCGGCTCAGCCAATGGTGCCGAGGGGCGGAGTTAGGCTCGCCTCAGCCAATGGCACTGAGGGGCGGAGTTCCGCTTAGCCAATGGAGCCATGGGGCAGGGTTGGGATTGCTGACCTCATCTCTGGATTAAGGGTAGCCCGGCTGGACAAGATGGCCGCCCCCATGGTCCACACATGTGCGGAGGGGTGCAGGAGCGGCAGCGAAGCAGAAGGCGGCTGGCCGGGGACGGAGGCCTTCCTCGGCACATCCCTGACTGCCGTGAGGGCTTCTACTTAAGCCCATTCTCTGGAATCCTTAGCTTCTGTCGTAGGAGATTACTGGGATCCTTCACTTCTGCCAGGAGGGGAGAGAGGTAAGAGGCTGGCTAGCCGGGGATGGAGGCCTCCTTAGGCACATCCTGGACTGCCGCGCAGTCAACTGCCGACTGGAAGTTTCATCTTCTAGCCCGATTTCTCTTGGGATTCCTCACTTCTCAGGAGGCCGGAAGATCTCAATAGCATAGGCTGTGGTCCCAGCCTAGCCCTTGCTCGGAGAAGTCAGTGCCCGGCACATGCAAAGGCAGAGGAACGCTGAGCACATGTCCATAAGGAGATGTGCTCCCAGTCTAGCTCTTTGCTTGGAGAAGTTGCCTTTGTTCAGGAATCTGAAAGAAGAAAGAAAGAAAACATCCGAAACACAGAGTTAAGATACATTTTAAATTCATATGGGTATTTATTTATTTATTTATTTATTTATTTATTTGCAGTCTCTTTTATACCGCGCTATTCGACATCAGTGCGGTTTACAATGAACATAAGAGTTGCACATCTCAATTTCGTGATTTGTGCTTACAGTGAAACAGGTATAATAACTTGGGTATACATTAAACAGGAAAATTAAACTTGGGTATGCATTAAGCAGGTATAACAGGTAAAATGTAAAATGTAAATAGTTACAGCATTTGTATAATTATATGTTCCATGTTATTGTTCATGAAAAGTTAATTGTACATAGTTTGAAAAAATACGATGTTCCATGTAAAACCATGTTCATTATGTTAATTGTAAACCGCCTTTGATCTTGGGAAAAAGCGGTATAGAAGAAAAGCATAAATAAATAAATAAAAAATAAAATAGGATATAAATAACCAGTCCCTTAACAAGGAGACACGATGAATAAATACAGTCTACTTTATGCAACAATATAATGAGTTATGCGGCACTGCATAAGTTCCTCATGGTGGTTGGAGGGGAAAGTGTGATTGCGAGTGATCAGTCTGGGAATGTGACGTGCATGAGTTTGAGGTGCTGCATTGAGATGTGAGAGTGGGTGGGTGTGGGGGGAAGACTGCAACATCGTAGTGATGAAGAAAGAGGTGACGTTTCAGTGCCTTCCTAAATTGGGAGAGTTCACTGATGGTTCTGATAGTTGCTGGTAGTGCGTTCCAGCAGGATGGAGCAAAGAAGAAGGCTCTGGATCTAGTGAATTGAGAACACTTCGTGCTTGCCTTAGGTAATATGAGAGTATTTGCGGCATTCGATCTCCTTGCTCGATTGGGAGGTGTGATTGAAATTAGGTCAGTAATGGCAGTAGCAGGGTATTTCTTGATGGCTTTATGGGTCATAATTAGGATCTTGAATGAGATCCTGGCTTGTATGGGTAGCCAGTGCAATTGTTTTAGTATTGGGGTAATATGAGAACTTCTTGAGGCTCCATGAAGGATTCTTGCAGCTGAATTCATTGCAAGTTGTAAGGGGTTAGTCGTGCACTTAGGTAGATCATACAAGATCGCATTGGCATAGTCAAAGTGAGGCATTATTAGGGCCTGAAAGACAGTTCGGAAGTCATCAGGCTCTAACAGTTGACGCAGATTGCGGAAGGTCCAGATTTTATGGTAGACCGACTTAGTTATGTTTTTGATATGAGCCTTCATATTAAGTTGCTGATCAAGCGTTACACCTAGGTATCTTACTGTAGTCTTGCATATGATCTCTGCGTCGCGAACCTTGATAGACAGGGGTGGAGTAAAAGCCGGATTTCTGGTGACGAAGAGGGCTTCTGTCTTTTTGAAATTTAACTTAAGGATTACTTAAGGGTAGATATCATTTGGAGAGTAGAAAAATCCGACTTGGTGACAAGGCGGAAGAACCGAAACTGGCTTTCTAGGGGCGGGCTGGGGGGTGGGGCCAGTTGGCTCATGCTCAGAGGGGCGAAAGCCCTTCTTAGCTATGGAGAGTGCTTCCGTCTTGGTGCCGTCGGATGACGTCACCAGGTATGCTTGTCCTAGGAGAACATAAGATATGTCATACTGGGCAGACCAATGGCCCATCAAGCCCAGTATCATGTTTCCAGCAGTTCCCAATCCAGGTCGTGAGTACCTGGAAAAAGAGAGAATGGATGGGGAAATATAAAAGTAAATAGTATAAATAGGTAAAAGAATTGTAGAAGGGTGGAAATGAAAACAGGTAAGAGAAAGGCGCTTTCGTGAGGGATAGAGAGTGTAGTAACTGAAGGAAGTGGAGAAAGAAGTAATAGGAGGTAAAAGCTGAAATAGAGGAAAAGAATAAAATAACATATTTAGAATGGTCGGGAAAGTACTTAGACACATAGACACATAGAAACATAGACACAAAGGGGTATGTTTACTAAACCGGGCTACCGGTTAACCCGGGCTATCTGCCACTATGTCCCATATTATTCAATGGGACCTAGTTGCAGATAACCCAGGTTAACCGTTAGCCCAGTTTAGTAAACATACCCCATAGACACATAGGGGCATGTTTACTAAACATTCCTAACGTGCGGGGCCGTGCTAGTGTGCCTGTGCCATATAAGGAGTGGGCGGTTCAGGCAGAAAATAGAAAAAAAACGGTAGTAAGCAACCGGACGTGTGTGCGTCGCGCTAATGTGCGGGGGTCGACATTAGCGCGTGGAAAGGCAAAGTGGCGCGCTGCTGAGTATACAAAACAACAGAGCCGTGGTACAACGGTGAAGACACTGACCAATGGTGCAGGGGCCATGGGTTCAATCCCCCAGTGTGCGCAACGACAAAGGTCAGCTGAGGCAGTAACTGTAATGATTAACATTGCTTTAGGAGGAAAATAATTTGGAACGGCATAAGGCGGCGCACAGTTATTTTTGGGCAGCAGAAGGCGGCGCACTGGTCCCCTTGGGCGGCAGAAGGCGGCACGCTGATAGGCACAAGGCGGCGCGCTGATGCACAAGCACAGGAACAGAGCCACAGCACAATGGTTAAAACACTGACCAATGGTGCAGGGATCAGGGGTTCAACTCCTCACAATGCCCAGTGAAAAATGCCTGCTAAGGCAGTATGTATTATGTTGTGGAGTGCTGTAGGAGGCTGTATAATTTTATTTTGTTATCACTACTAGCAAACGCACTCTCCCAGCATGTTAACATACGGCGGCCCATAAGGCACATGTTACAGTGCACTGTTCACCAAGGCACCCTTGAATGACCCCTATAGGGCAGCATGTATGTTGCGACACAGGATAATGTATAGTGCACCCTATAGGGATGGCAACCATAAGGTGGCCTACAGGGCGCCCTATGAAGCACCCTCAGAGGCACCTAATGGTTATAGTAAGCTGAGGGTGGTCTTGCCGGCATAGACATATGTACAGTAAATAAAAATAAAGCTGTGGACAGCCCTACCAAAGGGCCCCACTGTGGGTTTGAACCCATGACCTCTGGCTGCACAGGCAGTGATGTAACCATTGCGCTACAGCTCCATAGCTGTAAGCAGGCCCCTGGCTGGCTGCAGATAGCCTACACGTCACCTCACAGACAGTCTGCTGGTGTCAACAGGATAGGGTTAGGCCACCCGTACCCATGATGCACTGCACATGCAAATTAGCTGTCCGCAGATGGACACAAGATGGGGAATGCACCCCCACAGCACCTCGGCCCTGTTGGGGGAAGTGACCGGGTGCACCCACACAGCACCTTGGCCTAGTAGGGGGCACTGACCGGGTGTTTTACTGGCACAGAGTAGCCACACACCGTTACATCGTGCGGGTACTGTGCTCACCCTGAGTGTGCAATGAGGTGGCCAGGACCAGGTCAACAACACCTGCCATGGCTGATGGAGGCCAAGCGGGCGTTCCAAAGCAGTGTTAATGTGTAAGATAGCTAGTTTCTGCACAAACACCATGGATATCCCTGTCTGCCGCCATCAGGCACCCCCCCCCCCCAGTGGCAGACATGGTCCCCATCAAGGGATCCACACTCTACCTCCCTGCAAAGGTGGCAGTAGAGGGCAACATCAACCCCAGTCCTGCTGAGGAACACCACCACCCCCCTAGGCAGGCAGCTCCATACACAGCCATAACACAATAGCAGACAGACATAAGCCCAGGGTATGGTAAGCTGCACTCCACCACCAGATATTCCCCTGCAGCAAGCCAACAGCCACTGCACCCTGCAAGCCATTATAGCAAGACATTTACCAGCTACAAACAGTCTGCTGGTTAGTCCATAGTGCATGTTCCCAATGGAGATGCATGCACCCAGAACTGGGCTGTCTGCATACACAGCAAGCAGATAGATCAGTGACTGGGCCCCAAAGAGAAACCCATATCTATCACATGAGAGAACTACTATACAGCACTATGGGGGGGCCTAGCCATGCTGTGGTCACTGCACAGTCAGGGTGAGCGTGATCCCCCAGAAGGACATGCTTTGGCCACCCTGTCTGTGTAGGTGGTGGCCGGACACTACAATATCCCAGCCAATGTCCCTGCCAGGGCCCTATGCCCAGTGCAGATGCATCCTGGCCATGCCACCCTGCCCTGGCTATACCCATGGTACCTTGCACCTCATTATGCACATTGACTGGCCAATACTGGCAACAGTGCTGGCAGTGCGGGCTGTTGAAGGGGCTTGCAGCCAACACCCACTGTATAGACAGACACACACTTCCACACCTCTGCCATCATGGTGCTACGATTGAGGGGGTAAGTAGCCTTGCCCACCAAACCGGTCCTGAGCACGGCAAGGCATGGATATGGTACGCATTACAGCTGGTGGTCACTCCCCCAGGGTGGTAAGCACCGTCAGAGGCCAGGCCTGGAGCATGCCCCGCAAACACCTAACAGATTGTTTGGATGGGGTCAACTAGCAGTATGTACGTAACGTATGGATAACTGCCTGCCTGTGCTCCTAGCAAACGTCTCCGAGCTGTGTACCGTATACCTCAGGTGTAGGGTGACATTGGTAAGTTATGCAAGTGCTCGTTTTGGGTGCTGCATGCACGGTCCAATGTTCTGCCTTTCCAGGAGACATTGGCCAATGGGGCCTGTGGGTGTGGGTGTGTCTGCCCTTGATGGCTGCTTCTTTACGGCACAGATTCCCAACTCCAGTCCAGGTTTGCATCACACTGTTCGGGTTTTCCTGCTATCCCTCATGAATATGCATGGGCTACATCTACATGCCATGGGGGTGGTGCATAGCTATACAGCACAGGCATTTGTATGAGTGTCAGCATGGAACCTGACTGGTGTGTGGCCCACCAGGACTGCATTTGGGTGATTCTGCTCTAGGTACTGCCCCTGTTCATGGTGTCTGTGCTCAGTGGGGTAAAAGATAGATGTCTTACCATTGCATATGTCCCCGCCATGAAAGGTGTGTCCTTACTATCACTGTTTAGTTGTGGGAAAAATATGTGGGCAGGATTGGCAGTAGCCCCAGCTGGGCTTTGAACCTGTGACCTTCTGTTCTTGTATGCACTGTCTGTGTGCACTGCACCACTGTGTAGCCACAGATTGGTTGGATTCCCTGGACTGTCCATGACTGTGGATCCGGCAGGACCTGTCTGTTGCAGTGGACTGTGCCAGCCTGCACATGGCTAGGCCTCTGTCTTCTGTGGTTAGCAGCCACTGCCCCCTGCACCACATGTACTTGTCCGCCAACATGCTGGCATGAACTTCTCTCAGAAAAAGCAGTTGACCTGATTGCAATGTGGCAGTATGGGACTGCATTTGGGGGACTTGGCTGTAGGTAATGCCCATTGTTGTGGTGTGTGTGCGGTGTTGGGTAAAATATGGGTGTTTTCCCCATGCATACAGGGGTGTCTGCGCTATCTTTATTTAGTGGTGGGTAAAATATAGGGACTGGGCTGGCAGGTGCCCCAGCTGGGTTTTGAACCTCTGCCCTCTGGTCCTAGAGGTAATGACTCTGTCCGCTGTACCACAGAGACAGTGCAGCCCCTGGAGGCAGTAAGCCTGGCAGGATGGAGTCACAAACCCTGCTCTACGCAATTCTACTGTGGGCATATGCACCCTGTCTGGTGACAAACGTGCACATAAACCCCGGAAATGTCCACGGGAAATGTGGGACAAAATATCACCACGCTGGGCAACAGTGATATTAATGGGCAACCATAGCAAACACTCCCAGGAAAGCTCCATAACGTGGAAATGTTTTTTGGAAACGTCTCCTCTCAGTAGACCCTTCCAAACTTCATTTCTTTTTTCTGGAGCTTTGCTGGGTGTGATTTCTGTATTTGCCCATCACTATAACTGTTCCCCAGCTGAATTACTATTTTTAATAGTTCTGTTGTGGTCATTTTCTATTTTTATTTTCACTTTTGTGCTGTGCACATGTATCACACTGCTCACGTTTTGCTGGTTTCCCCGGTTTTCCTGTACATTGCTGACGGAAATGGTTTCTCTTCCCTTTAAATGCAAATTCCCTTTACATGCAAATTCGGGCCCGATACTGTGCGGGGAGCCTCTCCCCTCCCACTCTCCACCCATTGACCCTGTCCCTCCGCCCCTCCGGAGCCTTCCTCCGCCCTCCTTTCGCCGTTCCACGCCTCTATCGGACATTTGCGGGCCCGCACTTGTACGGGGCCCGTTAGTGAGCCACGTACCTGTGCGGGGGTGACACGCACGTGTGCGGGGCGTTTAAACGCGTTTCTGCGCGTTTCAGTGCCGCGTTGCCGTGAGCTATTTTGCGGCACGCTATTTTGCGGATTTTAGTAAACATGCCCCATAGACACATAGAAACATGATGACAGAAAAAGACCACATGGCCTATCTAGTCTGTCCTTCCATAACAACTACAACAGTCCACTTTTTACCTTTAGAGATCCTCTGTGTTGGTCCTATGCTTTTTTGAATTCAGTTACTGTCCTCATCTCTACCACCTCCACTGGGAGACTATTCCATGGATCCACTACTCTTTCCGTAAAGAAATATTTCCGCATATCACTCCTGAATCTATCTCCCTTCACCCTCATCCCATGTCCCCTCGTCGCAGAACTTGCTTTCAATTGAAAGAGGCTTTCTCCCTGAACATTTATGCCACGGAGGTATTTAAACATCTCAATCATATCACCTCTATCCCGCCTTTCCTCTAAGGTGTACATTTTAAAATCCTTAAGTCTGTCCTCATATGTTTTATAATGAAGCCCACTAATCATTTTAGTAGCCACCCTCTGCACCGACTCCATCCTGTTCACATCCTTTTGAAGGTGCAGTCTCCAGAATTGCACACCATACTCCAAATGAGGTCGCACCAAAGACTTATACAGAGGCATTATTACCTCCTTCTTTCTGCTAGCCATTCCTCTCCGTATGCACCCAAGCATCCTTCTAGCTTTTGCCGTCACCTTTTCTACCTGTTTAACTACTTTAAGATCATCAGACACAACCACGCCTAGGTCCCGCTCTTCTTTAGTGGACAAAAGTACTTCACCCCCTATACTATATTGCTCCCTTGGATTGCTGCAGCCCAAATGCATGATCTTACATTTTTTAACATTAAATCCCAGCTGCCAGATTCTAGACCATTATTCAAGCTTAGCTAGATCCCTCCTCATCTTATCTACACCTTCCTGGGTGTGTACTCTATTGCAGATTTTGGTATCATCTGCAAAGAGGCAAACCTTACCCGACAGCCCTTCTGCTATATCACTAACAAAGATGTTAAAAAGAATTGGACCAAGGACAGATCCCTGGGGCCAATGTTCCCTCTAATTTTCTTTAGGCTGTGTGCGCATAAAATATCAGCTGTGTGCAGCTTTTGAAGGAAGGTTAAATTTTTGTGCGCCACATAACACTCGGCGTTATATACTTTAAAATTTGACTGTATGTCAGAATACAGTATGTACACCACATTGATTTTAATCAAATTAAATGAAAATAGACGATTACTAAATGAAGCGGGAAATTTCTAGTAATTACAATCATAACTTTTAAATTTTAAGACGTCTGTGTTGTTTTCTATTAGAATCAGAGCCGTAATTTTTGTGCGCTCTGTTGTGAAGTATGTGCGCTTGCTCGGCAAGGTGTGTGCGCGCGCACACGCGCACAGCTTAGAGGGAACAGTGCCTGGGGCACACCACTGGTAACATCCTTCTCAGAGTGAGCCCCATTTACCTGTACTCTTTGTCGCCTCCCACCCAACCAATTTCTAATCCAAGCAGTAATTTTAGGGTCCATCCCTAAGGTGCTCAGTTTGTTTATAAGTTGCCTGTGAGGAACAGTGTCAAAGGCTTTACTGAAATCTAAATACACCACATCTAGGGCTCTCCCTCGGTCCAACTCCCTGGTCACCCAGTCAAAGAAATCAATCAGATTTGTCTGAAAAGACCTGCCTCTGGTGAATCCACGCTGCCTCGGACCCTGTAATCCGCTGGACTCCAGAAACCTCACTATTTTCTCTTTCAGCAGCTTTTCCAATAATTTACTCACCATCGAAGTTAAACTAACTGGCCTGTAGTTTTCAACCACAACCTTACTTCCGCTTTTGTGTAAAGGCACCACATGAGCCTCTCTCCATTTGTATAAGAGACAATTTTCAAAACTATGCAGGTAGTTACAAAGTCCGTGGGACTTGCCCCAGTGCTTGAGAGAATGTCTATGTGAGGCTTCCCTTTCCAAATGATCTAGGGAAAGAGAATCGGAGAGATCAGATGTAGTTTCCCTGCAGGACAGTGCAGGTATTTTTGAAAATGCACAACTACCCCCCCCCCCCCCGCCCAACCTAAGCCCGTCTTCTTTTCTCACAGGTAAGAGTAAATGCGCTGTTCGTGACACGTGCTTTTCAGACAGCCATTACTTGCCTAAATGACTTTTAAAAATTGCCCTCAGAAGTTTCATTTGTTTAGCATGTTAAATAATGTTAACGTTATAGAAATTAATGCAAATGTGCCACAGATGGTGCAGAATTTACTCTTGAATTGCTGCAGGAAACTGGAGGCAAGGACTATGACAAACATGCTATTTTTTCTGTATGCTTACCCATGGAATTGTGTGTTTGATATAGTAGCTGAATAATTAGACACGCGGTAGGCACATGGTGATGTCCAATGCTAATGCTCTGGGCTACACTGTAATAGCAGGTTGTGGGTTGTATTGTTCCCGAAGATTGTGGTGCAAACATCTGTCACAGATTTTTCCTTGGAAGTATAGTGTAATTGCTTGGGAAAAGACACTGGAGTAAAACTGAGCAAATCTTGCAATGAAGCTGCATTTCTGATAATTTTGCCCTTGAGTGTTGCATGCTGTTGAACTGCTGTTTGTTCTGGTCCGTGCAGGTACTGTGTTGGAATGTGTGGAGATGGAGCCAATGATTGTGGGGCTCTGAAAGCTGCTGATGTGGGAATCTCCCTCTCTGAGGCTGAGGCTTCTGTAGCTTCACCATTCACATCCAAAGTAGATAACATCGAATGCGTCCCTCTGGTAATTCGGTGAGTTGCAACCCTTTGGGGTTTTTGTGCTCCTCTCTTTATCTTCCATCCCACTACCAGGCTGAGGAGGATAGCGTGAGGTGGTAGATCAGGCCACTGCACAGTCCCTGTAGGCTACCCATTTGCTCTCTACAGCCCCATAGAACTCTCCATTGAACAGTTCCGTGCTTGAACCTTGCATACCACTTGGTAATTCAGTGAGGAGATCTGAAAAGCTGCTTTTCGTGGGTGATGGTCACTCGAGATCCTGGGCAAGTACTGACCGTAGAACAGTGTCAAAGATCAGGCATTCATTCTGCAAATTTCCATTCAATAATGGGAATTAGCTTGTTATGTGCAAGGAAGACATATATAGAAGGCAATTTTGAAACTGTCCATATAACGAGAAAGATTGTGGATATGTTTGTACTCATGGGCTGCACACAGGTTTCCAGAGTGAAAGTGTTGCTCACACTCTTACTCTGAGGACTGCCTAAGGAGAAAGTACCTGCAGGGATGTACCATCTCGCTGGTGGGCTCTCTTGCTCACAACCAAAAAAAAAAGGTCAGCCCTGGAGTGAATGGTAAATAAATCTGGACAAATCACTCCGCCAATGTATACAAAATCATATCAGATGCTCCTGCTGGAAATTGTTCATAAATAGATTCATGGAAGGAGAAAAGAGCCTCAGTATCCAATGAGGTAAATTGACACAAGCTTCATACATTCAAAGCCACATCTCTTAACATTAATGGCTCTGAAAAACTCCTTCCACGTTTTATCAATTATAACAAAATTTTCCAATTGTAACAAGTGGCAATTTAAAATGCCTGTAATGATGCTGTGAGAGAAAACAGGCATAAGATAAATATCTACCTATCTGTACATCATAAATCATGCACCATCCGTGAACATAAACCTAAAGCCCTCATTCTTCAATATATGTTCAAAATACGTACACCTCAAGAACATGAGCTACCAATAATCCCAGCTTTCAAACAACCAACTCAGCCATGGCTGTTGTAAAAAACGCCACGCATGATGTCCCAGTGGGTTGAGTTTTTTAGTGAGTGCATGCGCGGCATTTTTTACAGTAGTCATGGTTGAGTTGGTTGTTTGAAAGCTGGGATTGTTGGTAGCTCTTGTTCTTGAGGTGGTACGTATTTTGAACATACTGTATATTGAAGAATGAAGGCTTTAAGTTTATGTTCACGGATGGTGCATGATAGGTAGATGTTTATCTTATGCCTGTTTTCTCTCACAGCATGCTGCTTTCCGTCCTGGTGGAACATTCCTTGAAGCGTTCGACGAAACGCCTTGGCAGCCGGTGTCAGGCGTCAGTGTGCTTGCCCAGTAACTATGTTGTCACCTTAAGATAAGTTTTGGCCTTTGGAGCTTTTGTTTTTTGTGAGCTTGTTTTGCCTAATAGCAGTTTGTTCATCTGATGTGGTGGTGTAGTGCTGCAGCTAAACCATGAACTATGTGGAGTCAAGTTGTGTTATGCTTTGAGAGATTACAGGCGTTTTAAATTAACATTTGTTACAAATGGAAAATTTTGTTATAATTGATAAAACGTGGAAGGAGTTTTTCAGCACCATTGATGTTAAGAGATGTGGCTTCGAATGTATGAAGCTTGTGTCAATTTACCTCATTGGATACTGAAGCTCTTGTCTCCTTCAAGGTATGTATTTATGAGCAATTTCCAGCAGGAGCATCTGATGTGGTTTTGTGTGGAGTGATTTGTCCAAATTGGGCTGTTTTGCTGAACTGCAGTATATCAAATAAACTGTAAGGAAATACATCTGCAGGTACCTTTTCCTATCAAAACTATGCCTGTACTTTTAAAAATACACAGCAGGGGCAAGGTAAAAAGAAAACCCCCTTTTTTGTATAGTACAATCAAACATAACAGATAGTAAAAGCTTTGATGTTAAAACTCAATAACAAAAAGACGTATTTATAAACACTTTCTAAAGCAATACAATCACTGCCAAACCCGTGATTACAGTGCTTTGCGTGGTGTAAAATGTTCCACATGCGGTCAGAGATAGCTTTGTGGATGTTTTCTGGTTTCTTGCTCCCCCAGGGCAAGGTGATGAGTGTGTGTTGGGGTAAGGAAGTTTCTCCCAGGACAAGCAGGATGAGTCAGCCACAAGTGGTGACGTCATCCGACGGAGCCATAGACGGAAGTACTCTCAGTAGCCCAGACCATTAGCCCATGACCATTAGCCCTGCCTCCAGATCCGCCCCTAGCTGGCCAGATATCTGTCTTCCGCCTTGCCAGCAAGACGTATATTTCTTACTCTCACCAACAACAACTTAGAACTTACTTCGATGAAGAAACCTGGCTTCAAGAAATGTCCGGGGTGCTCCAGGAAGATGGCCAACGCTGATTCCCACCAGTTCTGCGTCCGGTGCCTCGGTAAGGAGCACCCCTTTGAGGATTGCCTCTCTTGTGCCCGCATGTCTCCTCGGGCTCTTAAGTCACGCAAACATGCATTGCTAGAATCAGCGGCTTCTCAGACCACCGCGATTTCAACCAACATTGCTCCGGGATCTTCTGCCGACCTCACTCCGGCCCGGGACATGCCTTCTCAGGTGTCTGTCCCCCGCCGCGAAGGTGAGACACCCTCTACCTCGTGTCCACCTCTGGAGGCTGCCATGTCTGCCCGGCGCGACTCCGCCCAACTTCCTGCCTCACTTCTGGGTCCCAGCCATCTGACCTTCGACCCCGAGCCTATCAGTGCTGAGAACCTCCGGTGCAGGGCATCCGATGCGCAGAGGAGCTCAGAAGGATGGCGCAGATCCACTCGGCGCAGGCTAAGCCTGCACAGATGCCACCAGAGTCGCCGCAGATCCGGAAGCCAGCACCGCTATCGCAGCAGGAGCCGATCCCACCATCGCAGCAGGAGCCGACGATGCAGCGCAAGTCATTCTCCTGATCACCGCCAGCACAGAAGTCAGCACAAGGGTCAGAAGCGGGGCAGGAGCCGCGACGATGACCGGCACAGTTCATCCCGGCACAGATCGAAACGCCGCAGAAACAGCCACAGCAGAGGCAGGGGCTCAAGTCAGGAGAGTTTATCCGTTCAGCGCGGGGGAGCACGGCATTCATCAGTCTCTTCTGTGTCCAGCGGCAACTATGGAGAGATCTCCTCGCCCTCTTCCCCATCCTCTTTGGCAGGCTCACCTTCTTCAGAGGTCAGCGAAGAACTGTTGCAGACCCCTCTTGCCTCTACAACGCCTGCAGGTCTGCTGCAGCAGGCCCCTGAGACTCTCCAGCTCTTCACGGATATGTTTCAACAGTGGGCCTCCTCCTTAGCCAGCCTGGCTTCCAAGCAGTGGTTGTTGCCACCACCCCAGCCCACTCCATCCGCTCCTGCTACTGAGCCACATATGCAAGCTGCCATCTCGTCACCTCCGCGGGCAGACACCGCGCATTTACCTTCTCAAGCTGGGGCATTGCCCCCCAGAGTCTCCATCTCCACCTCTGCCTCTGAATATCCCTCAATCTCAACCTCTGACAACCCCTCCAGCTCTCCAGAGGACCTGTCATACTACAAATTCATGCGCAAGGTTATTTCCTCTCTATCCATCACCTCTCTGGATACCCCAGATCAACGCGACGAAGTCCAGAGCGCTCTCAAATTCGTCGACGCCCCCAAGGCTATCACCGCTCTACCGGTGCATCAGCTCCTTCAGGACAACCTCATCAAAATGTGGCAGACCCCCGCTTCCAACCAGGCCTGTTTTTGTAAACTGGACCTCAAATATGCCATTCAGCCCATACCAGGATTTGACAAACCTCAGCTCCCGCATCAGTCTATTGTTGTCGAGTCGGCTCTCAAGCATGCAAAGTCTTCCCGCGTCTCCACTAACGCACCTCCAGGAAAGGACAACAAACTCCTTGATGATATGGCGAAATGCGTCTACCAAGGGGCCATGCTAAGCGCCAGAATAGCGGCGCACCAATTTCAGCATGCCATTTACCAGGACCTGCTGGTGACCACCATTAAGTCCTCCGTCACTCAACTTACCGAGTCCCCACCAGCTCTCCTCACAGCCCTAGCAGAGCTCGAGGACGCCAATAGATATCAAGGACGGGCGGCCCACGATGCCTTCGAGACAGCTGCCAGAATCGCCGGCTCTGCCATCTCCGCATGTCGCCTGTCCTGGCTCAGGGCTTCAGGTTTGCAATCTGACTCTCACGACAAGATTGCAGATGCCCCCTGCGCTGGGGACTCGCTCTTCGGTGACAAAGTCAAGGACACGGTGAACGACATGCGAGAATGCAGTACCACACTCCAAACACTTGAAGAGAGTTCTGGTCGCTCTCGTTCTTACCGCAAAGGGAACTTGCACAACTCTTCAGCTCACAAACGTTACAATTCATACCGCAAATGGCAACAGCCGCAGTACAAACAACAATCCTACCAACAGCCCTACAGGCAGAAACCGCGGCAGCGGGAGCGCACACAAAAGAAGGCCACATCTGGCCCAGCTAAGAACAACCCCAATTTTTGACTCACTGCCCTGCCTGCACCTACTGACAGGGGGCCGCTTGTCTGCCTTCCGGCGTTCATGGAAGAACATAACGACGGACAGGTGGGTGCTCAACATCCTCAAGCAGCGCTACAAAATAAGATTCGCCTCGTCGTCTCCTCAGCGTCCCCCTCCGGCGAACAACATTCCTCCTCAGCACCTTGCAGATATGACCTTGGAGATTGCGTCTCTCCTGCAGTCCAGAGCCATAGAGCCTGTCCCGCCCAGCAACATCAATACGGGCTTCTACTCCAGATATTTCCTCGTTCCCAAGAAGTCTGGGGGCGTCAGTCCCCTCCTCGATCTGCGGAAACTCAACAAATGCATCGCCAAAGAGAGGTTCCGGATGCACTCCCTGTCATCCATCCTTCCACTCATCCAGCCCAAAGAGTGGTTAGCCTCCCTGGACCTCCAGCATGCCTACACTCATGTTCCTGTGCACCCTCACCACAGAAAATTCCTGCGCTTCAAGATAGCAGGCAACCACTACCAATACAAGGTCCTCCTCTTCGGGCTTTCTCTTGCACCCCGAGTTTTCACCAAGTGTGTGGCGGTGGCAGCAGCTCACCTCCGCAAACTCGGGATATTCGTCTTCCCCTACCTGGACGATTGGCTATTCACCGCAACCTCTCCCGCAGAACTCAGGAGAGCAGTCAAGAGAGCCATGTCGCTGCTGAACTCTTTGGGCTTTCTAGTCAACTACGGGAAGTCTCACCTCAGTCCAGTACAGAGGCTAGAGTTCATCGGGGCTTGCATAGACACTATCCAGGCCAAGGCCTTTCTTCCACAAAACAGACTGAACACTATCATTCACCTGGCCTCCCAGGTGCTCAACTCCTCGCAAACAATGGCATGAACGCTTCTTCGTCTACTGGGACACATGGCGGCCACCACGCATGTTCTCCCCCTCGCGAGGCTGCACATGAGAGTCCTCCAATGGCACCTTCACTCTCACTGGTGCCAACACTCTCAGCCCCTGTCCATAGTGATTCCCATCGACCCCTCGGTGGCCAAGGCAATCCGCTGGTGGACCAGCTCACACAACCTGGCGCAGGGCAGAAGTCACCAGCCGGATGCACATCAAGTCACTGTGACCACAGATGCATCTACCCTAGGCTGGGGAGCACATTGTGCTGGATTCCACACTCAAGGCTCTTGGTCGACACCAGAAAAATTCCTGCACATCAACGTCCTCGAGCTCAGAGCTGTCTGCCTAGTGCTCGTGACCTTTCAGGAGCACATAAAAGGCAAAGTCGTCAGGATTCTAACCGACAACCAGGTGGCCATGTTCTACATAAACAAGCAGGGAGGCACGGGGTCGAGGATCCTATGCAAGGAGGCCCTTCACACCTGGCACATCACTCTTTCATACAAGTGCAGCCTCCAGGCATCCTACCTTCCGGGGGAGGAGAACGTCATAGCCGATTGTCTCAGCAGGCAACTGAACCCCCACGAATGGTCACTCCACCAAGAAGTATCAGCGTTGCTCTTCACAAGGTGGGGGTCACCCGAGCATCGACCTCTTCGCGTCTCAGGAGAACACCAAATGCCGCCTGTTTTGTTCCAAGAGGCCCGCTCCACACAGGGTAGCAGCGGAAGCCTTCGACGTGGCATGGAACCAGTGGCCCCTGGTATACGCCTTTCCCCTCACCCCGCTCATCGCACGGACTATTCAGCGCCTGATCAGGGAAGGGGCCACGGCCATCCTGGTAGCCCCTTATTGGCTGAGACAGGTTTGGTTCCCATTCCTGCACCGCCTGGCCCTGGAACCCCCCATTCGCCTATCCCTGAAGTCGGACTTGCTCTCACAGGACAACGGCATGCTGCTCCACCCCAACCTTCAGATACTATCGCTAGCGGCTTGGAAGCTGAAAGGCTAACCCTAGCTCCTTTCAACCTCTCAACCGAGGTACAGCATGTCATCCTAGCGGCTCGACGTCCCTCTACGCGAAATTCCTACGGCCTGAAGTGGTGTCGGTTCAGCATCTGGTGCGAGTCACGGCACATAGACCCCTTTTCTTGTCCGGTGCCTATGCTCCTCCAGTACCTCTCCACTCTTTCAACACTTGGCCTAAGGACACAGTCCATCCGAGTCCACCTATCTGCCATAGCGGCTTTCCATCATCACATTGGAGACTCCTCGGTAGTAGCTCTTCCTCTGGTGACCCACTTCATGAAGGGCCTGTCCAACCTGCGTCCCCCTGTCCATCAGCCTGTGCCCCCTTGGGACCTTAACATCGTCCTTAATCAACTCGCGGGGGAACCCTTCGAGCCACTACAGCTTGCGAACCTGAAGTTTGTCTCCTGGAAGACGCTATTCCTTCTTGCCATAACTTCAGCCAGACGGATCAGCGAGCTTCACGCGCTCGTGGCGTACCCACCGTATACCACGCTGCATCAGGACCATGCCTGCCTACGGACTCACCCTAAATTTGTTCCGAAGGTGGCTACTGCATTCCACATCAATCAGACCATTGAGTTGCCATGCTTCCTACCAGGTCCACACTCGGACCCAGAACAGCGGCGGCTTCACACCCTGGACTGTGTTAGGGCCCTCCGTTGCTATTTGGAACGGACTTCCACCCTTCGGAAGGGCTCCCAACTATTTGTTTCATACGATCCTAACAAACCCGGGCTCCCCGTGTCCAAGCGTACCTTGTCCATCTGGATCTCCTCCTGTATCTCACTATGCCTCTCAAGCGCAGGAGCACCACCCACCACTGGAGTCAAAGCTCACCACCTGAGAGCACTTGCCACCACTATTGCCAATCTGCGGTCCGTCCCAGTTCCTGACATCTGCAGAGCAGCCACTTGGACCTCCATCCATACCTTCCAGCGCCACTACTGCCTGGATATGGCCAATCAAAGCGGCTCCGCGTTTGGTCTTGCGGTTCTATCTGCGGCCACCAACCCGCTGCCAGAACCTGTACCACATTAAGGCTGCGCCGCCTCCGGCTCCAGATTTGAAGAAGCATGCCGTCTGCGCAACGGCACCCTTTGTCTCAACCACTGTTGACTCTGATCCACACTGTGCTGCACTGTTGATCTGCACTGTTTCTTGCACTATTGCACTGCTTGTTGCACTTTTTGCACTGTTTCTTGCACTGTTATTGAACTGCTTGTTGCATTTTTGATTATGTTACTTTGCACATTTGTTTTATACTATGTTGCTATGGCTTGCAGTGTTGCACATTAAACCCTGTTGCACCTTACTACCCTGTCTCCTCCAATTTTTACCAATTATACCCCTCCCTCTCGCCGCTGTGAGTGTAGCTGGGGAGGCACCACTTGTGGCTGACTCATCCTGCTTGTCCTGGGAGAAAACGGAGTTACTTACCTGTAACGTGAGTTCTCCAGGGACAGCAGGATAACTCAGCCACACTTTCCCACCCTCCTCCCCGGCGAGGGGGGTGGGGGCTTGGCGACACGCCACTGCGATCCGCCTCCTAGCTCTTGGCGTGCCTCAGCTGGGGAAATTCTGGCCAGCTAGGGGCGGATCTGGAGGCAGGGCTAATGGTCATGCCCAGAGGGCTAAAGCCTTCTGGGCTACTGAGAGTACTTCCGTCTATGGCTCCGTCGGATGACGTCACCACTTGTGGCTGACTTATCCTGCTGTCCCTGGAGAACTCACGTTACAGGTAAGTAACTCCATTAATTGTGGCTGAGGCCACTTTGAGGGGATGGTTTTGCTAGGAAGTGCTCCCCCTGCTGCTTGGCCTGTAAACAGCGCTTCTCTTTTTTGCTGCAGTGAAGGTCGATGCTCTCTCACCACTTCCTTTGGCATTTTCAAATACATGGCAATGTACAGCTTTACCCAGTTCGTGTCTGTGCTCATCCTTTACACTGTAAGTATTCGCTGCGTGCAGGAGGGGGCTGCGCCCCACTGGGTGCATTGTTTTCTGCTCATGGTCTGTGTTTCACTGTGCCCTTGGTATTTTATTATTTATTTAGTATTTCTTTTATACCGCGCTATTGACATCAGTGCGGTTTACATCAAAACATAACATATGCATTTCAGGGTCACTGAGATGCATTTACATTTGAACAGGGATTAGAAACTTGGATAACAGGGTAAATTAACAGGAGTTATACAATAAGTATCTACATTATATACATCATGAGGGTAATTTCTTGTCGGGACTAAGCCGGGAAGTATCTGGTGAATAGGTGATGTTTTAGGGCCTTTCTAAGTTGGGTTAGGTCTGTAATAGCTCTGATGTCGGGGGGGGGGGGGGGGGTGAGGGAGTTCCAGGCTTTCGGGGCATAGAAGCAGAAGGCTCTGTTGGTTGTTGACTTTTTGTATCTTGTTGATTCTTTTGGGACTGTTGAAGTGTTTACTGCTACGGATCTTCTACTTCTATTGTATCAATTCGGTGATGGTTATGGAGGACTGATTGTTTAGGGCTTTGAAGGTCATGATGATATTCTTATATTTTGGGAGTTATAATACTGATACACCCCCCTGAAATCAATCCAAATATATCCCACAGCAATTTGATTTCATTGAAATTTTTCTACAACATGGGAATCACAATCCCTAAATTTTACCCTAAAACCCGTGTACAAAGGCACGGTAAAATTAAATACTACTTATTTTTGTTGGATCGCTCACCGTGAGAAGGAACTATCCTACTCTCGAAGTGAGCCCTCCATTTTAATCATTTTGTATGGACCCAAAAGCCCTAAAAGACAGAAAAGCACAGCACTATACAGCTGCCATATTTGTGTAAACATGACATTTAGACAACTTAACCGAAGAATTCACTAAATGACCATTTCCCATGTGTCCATAAGTACTTAGCTCAGGAAGAACTACTCCCAGCAGGGACCAACGAAGCTGCTCAAATTGGACGTGGTTGAACACAATTCAAAACTTCAACAGTCCGTCGTCATCCAATATCCTGAAGGTCCCCTCAGCTGCACATACAATCCAAACTTAAGGAGGTTTTCTTCTCAACATGTTGCGTGAACCTTTTGTTGGGAGATTCTTGATACATTACTGCTTTTGTTGTGTAATGGGAGCAATGAAGACATACAGGTGTTGATATTTGGTTCTCATGAACGTGTTATGGTATGTTACTGAAGAGATCCTTCATGTATTAGTGACAGAATTGTATTATCTCCTGAATGCTCAGTAAAGATTATTATAAAAAAGAAAGAGGTATGAGACAGAATGAAGAAAGTTGAGCATTATGTTTTGGAAGCAGAGGACAAAATAGTGATGATGAAGAAGTGTGCCAGATCTCAGGACCTGTTAGGTCAAGGCTGGTGTGACCCACTATGCAAACCGTGCACTCGCATGGGGTGGCAGCCTCTGAAGGGCGGCATGGTTAGCGCAATGAATCATCCGAAACCAGCTGTGGGGCAGGTGAGTGACAAAAAGCACAGATAGCCAGGCCTGGCAGCGGGCGGCAAAATCAGCACGAGGCTGCATATCTGATGTGTAGTGTATGCATGCGCTCCAAAACCCCGTGCTGATTTTTAGGTGCATTTTATTTATTTATTTAACAGTATTTCTAAACCGCCTTATCTTAATAATCAAGGTGGTATCACAGCAAGCAATCAGGTAAAGTGTGTGTGTTGTACATGCAGTGAGGATAAAACTTAGTTGTGTGAGGGATGTGTTGGGTGCTTGTTTGTTTGCTGAGAGGTCAGTGGCACTTCCTGTCCCGCATGGCTCCATCATTCATAGAGTCGATAGTGGTGCAGCCAGTGCCGCTGACTCTTCAGCAAATGTGCCTAAAATTCAGCCTGGGGCTTTGGACCTCAGGCACGCGCTGCACATCGGATATGCAGCACGTACAGCGCTTCAAAGCAACAAAGCCCCATGTGGATTTTTGCCACTCACTGCCGGGCCTGACTGCACGAGGTAAGCATGAGAGAAAAACGGATGGGGACGGGGACGGTGTATGAGAGAGAGCACCTCCTCTGACAACCCACAATCTCAAATTACCTAACCCCTATCATTGTTATCTCATAGGTAATGCAATGACCAATACTCCTCTAACTGCTTGCCTTTACAGAGTTGTTATAATATAGTTTTTAGCTATTAGCTGTTGATAGTTGATGAGTTCAATTATTGTTCAATGTAAAGTTTCTTGTTATGTTCTTTGTAAACCACCCCTGATTGCTGGAAGAGAGCGACATAAAAATGTGTAAATAAATAAATACAGATAGGGGGGGGATGTATGAAAGAGAAAGAAACAGAAGCAGATGAGGGGATGGTGTATGAGAGAAAGGGAAACAGACTGGGGTGTTTGAGAGAGAGAAACAGATGAGTGCCGGTGTATATGAGAGAAAAAGAGAGACAGATGGGGGTGGTGTATGAGAGAGAGAGAAAAACAGATGGGAGTGTATGAAAGAGAGAAACAGACAGGGTGATGTATGAGAGAGAGAGAAACAGATAGGGATGTGGTATATGAGAGAGTGAGAAATGGATGGGGGGTTGTATGAGAGAGAAACAGATGGGGAGTGAATGAGAAAGAGAGAAACACATGGTGGGTGTATGAGAGAGAGAAAGAGAAACAAACGGGGGGGGGGGGTGTATGAGAGTGAAAGAAACAGACGGTGGGGGGGTGTTTGAGAGAAAAACAGACGGTGGGTTGGTGTATAAGAGAGAGAGAGAAGTCTTAGGGTTGAGGTTCTACAGAGAGACATTGACTAAAGCCTTATGGGGCCTTGAGAGAGAGAGGGAGACAGGCTGGAGGAAAGATGAGGAATATAGTAACATAGTAAATGATAGCAGATGTCACCAGTAGCCTCCCCAGAGCAAGGGCATGTGTGGGGTAGGTTAGCCTGGGATATCCTAACTTAGGAAGCAGGGCCGTACATTTGGTCATGCACTGCCTTCTGGGAGTTGTATTTCCTCTTACTCACTAAGCCAGGAATAATTGTAGTCGAGTGGTTTCAGGCAAAACAATGACAAGGTTTTATTTCCCCTTCCGGGTGGATTAATTGCAAATGAAACTTAGGACAAAATTGCCATACTTCTGGCATAAAGAAAACATCTCAGGAACTTATAATACAAAAACAGCTTCTTTGGCTTTCAGCTTCAAATATACAGTGCTCAGTACAAACTTAAAAGTAACAGTCCCTTTTCCATACAAAGGCAACACTTTGCTGCTTCTCTGCTGTTCAAACAGCCCTGTTAACAGCCAGCTCAGCAAAGTGATACGACGTGATCAGCTAGTGATAGCGTGCAGTCCATTTGCTCATCTGATATCTCTTCAGTAACAGACCCTGTCTGCATTTCCTCACAATCACTCTCAGCTGGGTAAGTTTGTGCACAGTTATACGGTGTTTTAAAACACAGTCCCTCTCTATTTCCCTGAGGCCTCTCTTCACAGCACTCTAAAGAGCAGGGTTGAGCATTACCGTATATATGGGATTTAGCATAGGGAGAGTCCAGCAAATCTTGGCAATCACAAGGAAAACTTTTAAACCTAGTTTCCTCTCTATACAGTTTATACAGCCTACCTTTTGGCTTTTTCAAGGAAGGACTTCTTAGCACGGCTGGGTCAGCAAGGATTCCAAACACTGGCTGTGTTTTCCTGCCTTTTAGCTTCTCCTTTTCCTCAGACATACAAATATCCTCTGGCCAGCACCTCTCTCTCTCAGGAGTTTCTGAGTGCTGCCAAACTGGCCTCCCAGGCAGTCTCTCCCTCCAGCTGCCTTCACGATAGGGCTCCCTTCGTGGGCTGCTCCCACCTGGCTTTTGGGTACGGGCTCTGTGAATCTTTGTTGCTCTGGCTTCCTGAGCTGAGTGTCCCGTTTCTCTCTCAGCTGCTTGTTTCTGTCCTCGTCTCTCTTGCCTTTCTTGCTTCTCCACCAGCTCCTCCTCCTCTTCTCCTTCCGAATCTGAAGCTATCACTCAATTCTAGTGAGTACTTTTATATCCCTGTTTCTTAGGGCTTAACTGCGCCCCTCCCCCAACCAGGTGTTTCTCCTTAATCCCTGAGCTCGGGGCTACGTTGCAGCTTGGGCGTGTTTGCTCCCCTCGTGACTCACTCTGTTTATGTTTCCCTTGGCAACCCTGGGCCATGTGCTCTGCCTGCCTGTCAGTTTCTGAAGCAAACTCTTCTGCTTCAGCCAGCTCCATAGCCTCGGAAGGATCTTCTACATGACACAGATAAAGACCAGTATAGTCCATCTAGTCTGCCCAGCAAGGCAGCAAGAGAGGGTGCACTTGCCGCTCCGTGCAGGTCACCTCTCCCCATGCCTTTGTTTAGGGGTGTACCCACCGCTCCGTGTAGGTCACCCATATTTGTTCAGATATAAGAGATAGTTATGCTTATTTTGATTTTATCCTGTTGCTATAAAGGGATCCACTGTGTCTGTCCCATGCCATTTTGAATTCTGACACTGTATTTGCCCCCAACACTTCCATCGGGAGAGCATTCCAAGCATCCACCACCTTTTCAGTGAAAAAGTATTTCCTGACATTGCCTTTCAGTTTACCCCCTTGCAGCTTCATGTTATGCCCTCTAGTTTTACAGCTTCCGCGTCTTTGGAAGAGGTTTGTTTGTCCATTAATACTCTAAGTATTTAAAGGTCTGAATCATATCTCCCCTGTCCCTCCTCTCCTCCAGAATGTACATATTTAGGTCTTCAAGTCTCTTCTCATACGTCTTCTGGCGCAGGCTCCAAGTCATTTTGGTCGCCTTCCTCTGAACTGCTTCCAACCTTGTTATATCCTTTGCATAATACGGTCTCCAAAACTGAACACAATATTCCAAGTGAGGCCTCACCAGTGACTTGTACAGTGGCATTAGTACCTCTTCCTTTCTGCTGGTAATTCCTCTCTGTATGCAACCCAGCATCCTTCTGGATTTTGCCACCGCTTTGTCATACTGTTTCGCCACCTTGAGATCCTCAGAAACAATCACTCCTTCTCCTGGTTCATGCACACCAACCTCTTGCCCCCTATCCCATATAGTTCCCTTGGATTTCTGCTTCCCAAGTGCATGGCACTACACTTCTTCACATTATTTATTTATTTACATTCTCTTATATACTGCGCTATTCTGCATCAGTGCGGTTTACATTGAACAGGGCATTATAACTTGGAGATAACTATTTTACAGGGAACATGGGCTATGGAGGGTTAAGTGGCTTGCCCAAGACCACAAGGAGCACCTGTGGGACTAGAAACCCCAGTCCTTCCGGCCCAAGGTTGCTGTCCTATAGTGGGATTTGAACCCCCGACCTTCCGGCCTGAAGTACCTTGCCCCAACCACTAGGCCACTCCTCCACTCCATTAAATCTTAAGTGCCAAGCTTTAGACCATTCTTACAGCTTTTGTAGATCTTTCCTCATGGTATCCACTCCCTCAGCAGAGTCCACTCTGTTGCAAATTTTCGTGTCGTGCAAAAAGACAGACTTTTCCATTCAGTCCTTCAGCAATATCTCTCACAAATATATTGAACAGTACCAGTCCCAAGACTGAACCCTGGGGCACACCGCTAATCACCTTCCTTTCATCCAAGTGAGTTCCGTTTACCGTCACCTTCTGTCGTCTGTCAGTCAACCAATTTCTGATCCAGTTCACCACCTTGGGACCAATCCCCAAGTTGTTAAGTTTATTGATAAGCCTCCTATGAGGATCAATATCAAAGGCTTTGCTGAAATCTAGGTAGATCACATCTATTGCATGCCCTTGATCTAGTTCTCTGGTCACCCAGTCAAAGAACACAATCAGATTTGTTTGGCCAGATTGTCCTTTAGTAAAACTATGTTGCCTCGGATCATGCAACCTGTTGGTTTCGAGGAAGTCCACTATTCGCTCTTTCAGGAGCGCCTCCATTACTTTTCTCGCCACCGAGGTAAGGCTTACTGGCCTGTAGTTTGTCATGTCTTCCCAACTACCACTTTTGTGAAGATGTACCACATCAGCCCTTCTCCAGTCCTGTGGAACTTCTCCTGTCTCCAAGGATCTATTAAAAACATCCTTTAACGGCCCTGCAAGAACCTCACTGAGCTCTTTCAGTATCCTGGGATATATCCCATCTGGTCCCATAGCCTTGTCCACTTTCAGTTTTGCAAGCTGTTCTAACACATCATCTTTTGTGAATGGTGTGATAAGTTACTCCATTCCCATTTGTATATTTGTCAGTCACAGATGGTCCTTCTCCAGGATTTTCTCTAAACAGAGCAGAAGTATTTGTTTAGCATTTTCACAAATCTATGTAAGTAAACAACTTAAATACATAAATACAACCTTAAAACTAAGATGCAGACAGCAGTCCAGTAGTGAGATGGGGGCTTTCCAATCTTTTGCAATGAGTGTCACATGTATGATTTTCTCCTAGTTGGTGAGTGGGTCTTACTTGTGCACTAGGTACAAGGAGCTCTTTGCTCTCAGGGAATGAGTCTGATCTCTGGAGACTAAAGTAGCAGATCTAGAGGGCATAAGGAAGACAGAGAGGTACATAGACGAGACCTACAGGGATGTAGTACTGAAGTCCCACCTCCAGTCTAGCAGCATCCCTGTTGCCATGGAGGAGAGAGGTCACGTGACAGGAGAGCATAACCCTGGGGTGGCAGGAAGTGATCCTGTAGCTAGTTTCTCTCATCCAGGTTATGTAAAACCCTCTCGCTCTGAGGAGGTTTCTCCAAGGCTATATGCCCATGAGGGAAGGATTAGGACAGCCATTAGTTTGTGATTCAATCATTAGGCATGTAGATAGCTGGGTGGCTGGAGGATGTGAGGTTTGCATGGTAACATGCCTGCCTGATGCGAAGGTAGTGGACCTCATGCACCATCTAGACAAGGTCTTAGAGACCTGTTTTCCATTGTAAAAACACTCACCAAAACTCACACCCATGAAGATGACAACATAGTAATACACCCACAAAAGTTTGCAAACTACTACATAGATAAGCTTACTCATCCATGCCAGAATGAGATCCCAATGGACTCCCCTGTACCCAGGCACACAACCTCAAACTTACATTATAACTCTACATGGACAACATTCAGTGTTATTGACAAAAAACACCTCAAAAATTATTATTACTAATATCAACACCACTACCTCACCCAATGATCCTTGCCCGGTCAGTTGGTTAAAATCAACAAAAGATTAATTCTCACCAATCTGTAAGATAGTTTACTCCTCGTTGAACCAAGGATACATGCCCAATACTCTGAAGCAGGCAACAATCCGACCCATACTGAAAGCCGCAAACTCTGACAAAAACCTACCAAATTCTTACTGCCGAATCTCAAGCTTACCCTTCCTAACGAAGGTTATAGAAAAAGTTGTACAACTACAACTTCAAGATTTTATTGAAATGAATGCCCCACTAGATGAGAACCAGCATGGGTTTAGACCTCAACATAATGTCAAAACCCTGATGTTATCCCTACTTGACAAGCTCATGCGTGGCCTGGACTCTGGTAAACAGACCTTCATAATGATTTTTATAGACACAGCGGCTGCATTTGACAGTATAAATCATAAGCTAGTAATAAATAGACTAAAACACATTGGACTCCAAGGAACAGTCATACAATGGTTCACGTCTTACCTAAATAACCGAACCTAACAGGTTCAAATAGCCCAAAAATCCTCTTCAACCTTCCCACAGAAACAAGGTATCCCCCAAGGATCCTCCCTTTCCACCCTCCTTTTTAACATTTACATTCAGCCAATCTGAAACATATTTAAAACACATAACATCAGATATCATCTTTATGCGGATGATATCATGATGTACCTGCCATTGGATACTACTAACCTGGACTTCTCCACAATAACCGCATGCATGGCTGAAATAACAAACTGGCTCAACACTCAGAATCTCAAAATCAACCTCAAGAAAACTGAAGTGCTATTTATCTCAAGAAACCCAAACTTCATCACCCCCCAGTAAAATCCTTCTACAAGGAACAGAAATAGAAGTTACGAAGGAAGTTAGATACCTAGGAGTAATATTAGATAAGAACCTGAGCATGATTCCACACAAAAACCATTACAAAAAATATATACTGGGTACTTACCCCCAGCACTAAAACATGCACAGATTCGCCCAATCTTAAACTCCACCCTTGACAAAACATCTCCTAAATCCTACAGACCCATATCAAGCATCCCGTTTTTGGCTAAATTAATCGAAAAAGCAGTACAAATCCAGACCCAAGAATACATTGATAGCTCAGCCCTCCTGGATGACCAACAGTATGGGTTTCACCCTCAACACGGGGTGGAGTCACTACTAACAGTTCTTATTGATACCCTTGTAAGAGGTATCGATAATTCAAAACAGGCATTCCTACTCATATTCATTGATATCTCTGCCGCCTTTGACAGTGTTCACCACTCAACAATGATTAATAAACTAAGACAAATAGGTATAAAATCCACGGTTCTTAACTGGTTTTCATCATACCTAAGTGACCGAATTCAAACGGTACGAATTGACAACCTCACCTCAAAAACTTACAATCAGGAACTAGGCCTCCCCCAGGGCTCTGCACTGTCAGCGCTACTATTTAATATTTACTTAAAACACATCTGTCAAATATTTAAAAAATTCAATGTGCACTATCACCTTTACGCGGACGACATAATGATGTTTGTCCCATTCACAATACCTAATATTCCTACACTACTTATTAATACCTGCCTCAATGAAATAAACAATTGGCTAAATGAAAACAACTTATTCATTAACCATGCAAAAACCGAAGCCCTAATAGTAACTAAAAACACAACATTCATTCCCCCATCACATCACACTGCAAAATAATGATATCAATATAAAATCTGAAATACGCTACCTAGGAGTAATACTAGACAAACACCTCAGTATGGACACACATATAAGTAATATAACAATAAAAGTTTATTTTAAAACTAAAAGTCTTAAAACAACTCCGCCCCCTAATGCATCTACAGGATTTTCAACGTATAATACAAGCTATAATAACTCCCCATTTCGATTTTGCGAACTTAACCCTACTATGCATAACTAAACAAAATCTAAAAAAACTCCAACTAGCACAAAATGCAGCAGCAAGGACTATCATGAATGCCCCACCATTCCAACATATAACACCTATTTTAGAGAATCTACACTGGCTCCCGATTCAATGCCGGATACATTATAAAACTCTTTTAACTACTTACAAAGTCTTGAACAGCACAGCACCTCTTACTCTAAACAACCTTATTAACAAAGAACCCAATCATAATCTCCAAAGGCGAGACCAACTAAACAAACTTATAACACCAAAGGAATTTATAAAGGCCAAAAAATCAACAAACAAGAAAGCATTCTCTCATGCTGCCCCTATAATTTGGAACAACACTCCATCGGAATTAAGATCCTTACCTCAAATCATGGAGTTCAGGAAAAAACTCAAAACTCACTTATTCTCAACATACTACGGATCCTTGTCGAACTCACCTATTCAACAGGAAAAAGGATAGCTTCACCAGCTGAAATATCCCAGCTTTGAACTGGAATAAATGAGGAAAACCCCAAACCGACGATCTCAAAAACATACATACCTGTACATAGTTAATATTTGGTTCTTTGTATATAGTTAACAAACTGTTAATTGTAAAATTGAATTTCTTTGTAGTTTCACAATGTTATCTGTAAAAGCAGCTTTGCCTGTTTACTGTTGTTCCATGTAAACCGCAACTGATCAATGGAAGGTGCGGTATATAAAAACTCGCTAATTAAATTAAATTAAATTAAAATATACTTTAAACTGAGAACAATTCAACGCCTCAGACCACTCTTGGAAGACCACAACTTTAGGACTGTATTACACTCTCTAATAACCCCTCTCACTAATTATTGTAATAGTACCCTCCAGGGACTCCCCCAAAAAGCTACACACCAACTCCAACTAGCGCAAAACTTTGCAACACGTATAGCATCAAACTCAAGGCGCACAGATCACATCACCCCCATACTCCGTGATCTTCACTGGCTACCAATCACCTCTAGGATAAAATATAAATACATAATGATTATCTTTAAGCACCATTGCAACATAGCCAACACCACATTATCCATGCTCCTTACAATGCCAAACACCAGAAGGGTAAGAAGGAAGCTGCTCTCAAAACACACATACGATTCCATCACACATCCATAATACAAACCAATGCACCAGCGCCAGAGCCTTCTCCTACATAGCCCCAACATTATGGAATTCCCTCCCTAATGACCTAAGAGCAACAAAGGACCTCCTGAAATTCCGAAAGGATTTAAAAACATACCTTTTCACCGAATATTTTGGTGACCCAAACAACCGCACTATTTCACAAGGAACATAAAGAACGAACAAATAATACCATCTGTTAACCCAGACTCTTAAAATTATGGAGTACCCTTAGGATAAATAACCTAAGCTACCATATTGTATAAAGTTATCTGTATATAGTTATGGGTTGTTTTATGTATATGGTTACATTGTTCATTGTAAAACTTGTTATGGTGTTCTATGTAAACCGCCCCTGATCTCAGGAAGGGGCGGTATATAAAACTTTGCTAAATAAAAATAAAATGCTGGGGAGAAATCTGCTGTCTTGGTACATGTCGGTACCAATGACATAGGAAACTATGGTAGGGACGTTCTGGAGGCCACATTTAGGCTTTTAGTTTGCAAGTTGAAAACCAGAACTTCCAGGGTAGCATTCTCTGAAATGCTTCCTGTTCCACGTGCAGGACCCAAAAGGCAGGCAGAGCTCCAGAGTCTCAATGTGTGGATGAGACAATGGTGCAAGGATGAGGGTTTTGGATTTCTTAGGAAATGGGGAACATGCTGGGAAAAGGAGGGGCTTTTCTGAAAGAATGTGCTCCACTTTAACTGGGATGGAACCAGGCTGCTGGCATTAACCTTTAAAAAGGAGACAGAGCAGCTTTTAAGCTAGATAATAGGGGAAAGCCGACAGTCGCCCTAGAGCACATGGTTCGGAAGGATGTATCCTTGAAGGATACTAGCAAAAGACTGAAGTTAGGGCACATTGACAGAGAGGTTCCAATAATAACAAAAGTAACTCAAATGCCCTTAAGTACAGAGCAGACAGAACTTAAAGATTCCAAAATACCCCTGCCTACTGGTAACCAGATTAATAGGAATAAAATACAGGCTCTAAAACGCTTGTGTGCAAATGCTAGAAATCTCAAAAATAAAATGGGAGAGTTAGAATATATAGCACTAAATGAGAAGTTAGATATGATTGGTATCTCAAAACATGGTGGAAGAAGGACAACCAGTGGGACGCTGTGATACCTGGGTCCAAATTATATTGCAATGATAGAGTAGATCAAATTGATGGAGGGATTGCGCTCTGTTACAAAGGGCATTGAGTCACACAGGATTAACGTTTTGCAGGAAACAAAATATACTGTAGAATCTCTATGTATTGAAAGTACATGTAAAAAGGGGAAGACGATGGCAGTGGGGTTATACAATCTACTGCCTGGCCAGAATGAACAAATGGATGATGAAATGCTCAAAAAAATCAGGGTAGCTAACAATATTTACAGCACAATAATAATAATGGCTGATTTCAATTACCCCAGTATCGACTGGGTCAGTGTCACGACGGGACATGCTAGGGAGATAAAGTTTCTAGATGAAATAAATGACTGCTGTTTGGAGCAGCTGGTTTATGAATTGACAAGAGGGGAAGCCATCTTGGACCTAGTTCTTAGTGGAATACAAGGGTATTGGGGCTACTTGGCAATAGTGATCATAGCATGATCGCATTTGATTTATTAAATGGAGGAAGGACGGCAAGGAAATCCACAGTACTGTCTTTTAACTTTCAAAAGGGAGACTATGATAAAATGAGGAGAACAGTTAAAAAAATACATAAAAGGAGCAGTTGAAAGGCTATAGATTTGCATCAAGTATAGATGTTTAAAAATACTATCTTAGAAGCCCAGACCAGCTGTATTCCATTGTTTAAGAAGAGTGGAAGAAAGTCCAAAAAACTGTCAGCATGGTTTAAAGGTGAGACCAGAAAGGCTGTTGTAGCCAAAAAAGTATCTTTCAGGAAATGGAAAAAGGAGCCAAATGATGAAAACTAAAAACAGCATAAGCACTGGCAAGTTAGATGCAAGGCATTGATAAGGCAGACAAAGAGAGAATTTGAAAAAAAGTTTACTGTGGAAGCAAAAATACATAATAAAGACTTTTTCAAGTACATTCATAACAAAAAAACCTGTGAGAGAGTCAGTTGGACCATTGGATGATAGAGGGGCAAAAGGGGGGCACTAAGAGGGGACAAGGCCATAACAGAGAGACTGAATGAATTCGTAGCTTCGGTCTTTACTGAAGATGATGTAGCGAATACCTGAAGAATGGAGGATGGCCAATGTAATGCCAATTTTTAAAAAGGGTTCCAGGGATGATCCGGGAAACTACAGACTGGTGAACCTGATATCAGTACTAGGAAAAATGGTAGAATGTAGATAGTAATGGTTTAATGGGAGACAGTCAACATGGCTTTAGCCAGGGAAGGTCTTGTCTTACTAATCTGTTATATTTTTTTGAAGGTGTAAATAAACAGATAGACAAAGGTGGGTCAGTCGATGTAGTGTATCTGGATTTTCAGAAGCCTTTGACAAGGTCCCTCATGAGAGAATCTTGGCAAAATTAAAAAGTCAAGGGATAGAAGGCAGTGTACTATTGTGGATCAGGAACTGGTTAAAAGATAGAAAGCAGAGGGTTTGGCTAAATGGCCAATTTTCCCAATGGAGAAAGCTGAATAGTAGAGTACCCCACGGTTCTGTGCTGGGTCTGCTGCTTTCTAACATATTCGTAAATGACCTGGAAATAGGAATAACGAGTGAGATAATCAAATTTTCAGATGAGACAAAATTATTCAAAGTTGTTAAAACGCAAGAGGATTGTGAAAAATTAGAAGAGGACCGTGAAAAATTGGAAGACTGGATGTCCAAATAGCAAATGGGCTACAGACTACAGGAGACGGGCCTACACAGCACCACCTTGAGCTGGTTTACATCTTACCTCACCAACAGACAGCTACAAGTCAAGTGTGGAACAAAGACCTCTCAACCTTTCAGAGCCACACAGGGAGTCCCACAAGGCTCAGCTCTCTCCGCCCTGCTCTTCAATCTTTACGTACAACCCATCTGCGCCATCATCAAGGACCACAAGATTCAATACACCATATATGCAGATGACATAATGATATTCACACCAATCAATCTGGACAACCCGGACTACTGCAACATAGCCAACTGCTTCCAACAAATGGCAACCTGGCTGCAGGAAAACAATTTATCAATAAATTACAATAAAACTGAAGCACTATTCATCACAAGAAACCAGACATTTTCACCCTCAGCCACCATCAACCTGAATGACACCATTATACCATTAAGACAAGAAATAAAATACCTGGGAGTAACGCTCGACAAGGACCTTAACTGTGGCAGCACTGATAGCATGCAATAAATAATACCCGGAGTCAGTACAAGGATCCAAACCAATTTATTGTGCACAAGGCCCAAGCATCAAAGGACTGAGCAATGGTGAACAGGAACAACTTCCTTAAATACAAGCTTCACAGTTTGATACAGGCAGACTTTCTATTGGTCCCAACGCCCCCTGCACCTATCCAATCGGGGACCCCCTCACTGGGCCCTCTTCCCCCTTCTCAGGCTATGCTAACACAGGTTCAGTTTCTAGACATAATACATTCCTGCTACAAGGTCACTGCATCAGCATAAAAGCATGGAATAAAGGATTAATACAAACTTATCAAAAGCAGTTTAGAGCGGTTTAAGGCAGATCCTCAGTCTTCACTGACTTTGGTCTTTCTCAGCACTACTATTTCTAACAGTGGGGGTGGGGACTCCGGCCTAGCTTGCAGGCTCATACATGTACAGGCTATTATATAGGCCATAGCCTACCACATTCCCCCCTTTGATTATTCTCACCCACAACTTAGAAAGGGTGGGAATTAAATCACATATTATACTTGTGTAACAGCATCATCTTGGGGTATATAGGGTAATATTGCCACATAGCCAACACTTTAGTTGCTGTCTGCCGCTTCACAGTGCTATCAATAACTGAGGTTATAGTGCGGAAGCAATGGGGTAGGAGACATGGGAGAAACAAGCACACAGCCAATATTAAGAATACAACTAACACAAGAGTTTTCAGGCCACCCAGTCCTGAAAACACGGAACCAAACCATCCATCAAGCTCCAGTCTACGCCATTTCCGGACTGGCACATAGGCTTGCTTCCGCATGTGTTCGGCTATGTCTTCGACAACTTGGCCTTCATTATCAATCAAAAAATACGATAGTTACTCCATTATTATCAGCACTTAATATAAGTAAACATAGAACTACAGGTGTATCTCCATCAAATAATATCACCAATACACCCACAGTCTGTAGCAAAATATTAGGATAGCAGTTGCACTTAACTTCACGGTATAAACCCCAACGCCAGTTGTCTCGGCGCCATTTGTTGCGTTTCACTCAATAATGTTGAGTTTCTTCAGGGGGATTTGTTACTGATGCTGCCCGCGTTATCAAAATAGAAAAATGTATCTTGCAACATTCAGATGCTCAAAACAACGCCGCGTGGGTGTATTGGTGATATTATATACATACAAAAAAAGTGACAAAAAAAGTGAAAAAAAGACTGTTTGGGCCGGTGGACTGTCATTGATGCTATTGAGGCACTGTAAGATACATTGTGTCTGAGTTTTGTGCCGATCAGTCTGAGACGTCCCCGTGCTATTTGATGGAGATACACCTGTAGTTCTATGTTTACTTATATTAAGTGCTGATAATAATGGAGTAATTATCGTATTTTTTGATCACCTTTATTACTCTGAAAATCGACCTGCTGATACCTTCATTATCAATCTGCAAACAACGGTTAGTTAAATTCAATTTTCCATACACTCCACCTTCAGCTGCTAACAAATAATCCAGTGCTAAACAATGTTCAGGAGCATTTACACCTGTCCACCAGGACGTCTTTCTAGTGGTGGTATCATAAGACTTAGACGAGTAATCTGTATTCCAGTCTGAGTAGTAGTGATGCAGGCTGCACAGGGGGGAGAGTACGGCAAACGTCATTCCAAGGGACCCCAGGGCTGCCCAAAGTCTTTCTCCCACAGCTTCCACTGCACCCTGGCTCCCACGATGTGTGACAGGAGTAGGGGTGTAGATTCTTAGTCTCTTACAGTAGTGGTTGTCGTCGCAAAGTGAGCCGTAATGGAGTTTCAGGGTCATTTACGGAAGTTCAATGACCACGTTCAGGAGCAGCTGCTGACTTTACTCGACACTGATGGATCCAAGGTTCAAGCTCTGCAACTTTAACTGCTGTTGGGGTTATTAAGGTCCCTTCCAATGCGGTGTCCTTCTCCACTCCGTGATCCACACCGAGACCCCAGGCTTGAGAGGATGCAGAGGTTGATGGGCAGCTGATGACTCTGCAAAACAGAACTTAAAACCAATAGTTCTTGCCTAGTAATTTCAGATCCAATCTGTTACATATCACCTTTTGTTCCTTGTACCATAGGCGGGGGTCGCCTATACAGAATCTCAAAAGGGGAAACTCCTAAAGACTTAGTAGGGGCTAAACCTATCCTGAGAGGGGCTATAGGAAGAACTCAGAACTGGGGCTACTTCAGGTAAACTTCATGGCAAAGTTTAGATTACTGAGATTCCAGGATTCCATTCATACAGTCTACTTTTTCTAAGTTCTGAGGTCTGCAGGCAGTATGCATCTGATAATCTTAATATCTCGGGATCATACTTAATGGACTTGTTTCCTGAGGTTATCAACCCGCATTCTTTGTACAGGGCCTCATGTGCATGCAAGGTTGTAAGGGCATACATGGAATCTGTGTACACTTTCCCTATTGTTAGTGCTCTAGTGAGGGCTATCAGTTCAGCTTTCTGTGCTGCAGCTTCTGGGGCCAGAGCTGTGGATTCAACTACCAGATCAAGGGTCACCACCGCATATCCGGCACAACAATGTCCATTAATGATGATAGGACTGCTTCCATCTACAAAGAAAGTCCATTCAGGGTTCTCCAAAGGAACAGCAATCAAATCCAGGCGACTTGAGCATACAGTGTCCATAGTTTCTAGTCAGTCATGATTAGGGGGGGTCAAGACCAACTGGTAACAACGCAGCAGGATTCAGAGCTTGACTGACCATCAATTGTACAACATACTTGGATACTACAACATCCGTGAATGCGTGAGCCAAAAACTTCCTTTGTGTTCCATGAGGGTCAGAACAAAGTGCAGTACAGTAACTTGAAGATTTTGTCCCGGGGTGAGCTTGTCAGCTTTGCTCACTAGGAAGGCTGTAGCTGCAACAGCTCTCAAACAAGGGGGCCAGCCTTTTGCAACTACATCCAATTGTTTTGACAGATAAGCTACTGGCCGTTGCCAAGATCCAAGAGATTGAGTCAACACTCCTAGAACATTTCCTTGTGACTCATGGACATAGAGACTGAAAGGTATTCTGGACATCTGTCAGACCCAGAGCTGGTGCTAACATCACATCAGAGCGGTTTTTCAAAGATCGAAAGGCTGCATCCTATGCAAGTCCCCACTCCAATGGAGACTTTTCCATTCCTTTGATAGCTTGATACAAGGGTTTTGCTAGCAGCGCAAAATTGGGGATCCATATACGACAGTACCCTGCGGCACCCAAGAAGGCTCACACATGCCTCCTGGTGGCTGGAGCGGGAATACTGCATACAGCTTCTTTGTGTTCTGGTCCCAGGCGTCGAATTCCTCTGGACAACTGGAATCCCAGATATTTAACTTGTTTGACATAAGCGCGCTTTGGCTCTTGAGACTGTGTATCCAGCCTCATTAAAAGGTGCAAGAGTTCACTGGTGGCTTGTAGACATTCACATTTTGGAGTTGGTGGTCATTCACATACTGAAGAAGAACCCTGTGTCCTGGGTTCACATAGTAGCTTGGGGTAATCAAGTCCAGGTGAGTTGGCCCCGCCATCCTGTTGTGGGGTCTTGCCATTCAAAAGCAAACTAAAGTTGACTGGTAGGGCAGAAGAAGGCCTCTTTCAGGTTCAGGACAGTGAAATGAGTAGCCTCAGCGGGGATCAGTCCCAAGAGAGTATAAGGATTTGGTACCACTGGGTGTATAGTCTCAACTGCATCCTTTACCTGCCTTAGATCTTGTACTGGGCAGTAATCCCCTGTCCCAGGTTTACTTAACTGGGAGAAGGGGGGCATTCCTTGAGAAGTCCATACTGCAGTTGCATCAGATGGCAGTGGATACCTTCAATAGCTGGTCGAGGAAGAGGATTCTGCTTCACATGCACTGGTTCCGCTCCCGGCTTGAGGGTGACAATGACAGGGGCTATGTTCTCCGCTAGGCCAAGTGGATTATCTTCTGCCCATACTTCAGGTGGAGTTGAGAGGTTGGTGGGTATTCAGGAGCTAATTGTCTTGGCTGGAGATGTACTATAGAACCGCTACTCTTCTTCTCAGGGAACAGTCAGCACCATCAATCCAGCAGGTTTTGGGTTCACAGTCATTTGTATTTCTCCCCCTTCAGCAAAGGATATCTGTGCCTGAAGCTTAGCAAGCATATCTCGGCCCAAAAGTGGAATAGGGCATTCAGGCATATACAGGAACTGGTGCGCTATTTTCTGTCCTAGTTCACACATGCGGTTCTGCAGGAATGGCTTGGTGGCCCTGTTCCCAGTGGCTCTGACAATGGTGATGCATCAAGACTACAAAGGGGCTACTGAGTGTTCTGTTCCTGTATTTACCATATATTGGTCCCCTATTTGCAAACAGACCATAGGCTCCTGGGGACTCAGGGTGAACTTGGAGTCCGGTCTGGCCTAGTCTTCATCCATGTCATAGCCTGTTGCAACTGCCATTCCCTCAATAGCTGCTTCCCTCTCTTGCTGGAACACTGTGCTCGGTTCATTCTTCCATGACTCTGAAATCAAGTACTCCCTCCTCCCCTCCTGGGGGTGGAGTCAAGATACGGGCATGCACTTCTCTAGTGTCCTTCTGCTCTGCGATGGGCGCACTGATTCGCACCCAGTGGGGACTGATCTTTTTCACGATCCCTTCCACTTCCCTCTGCTCTTTCAATTAGGAAAACCTCCTCTACATCGTTCAACCAAAGCGGCTGCAAGAAGAACTGCTTTCTTTGCTATTTTGCATTCACTTTCTTTTTTCACAATTCACATACTTCCTGAGCAACTTCCATTAACTGTCATGCCCGCAAATCCATCCAGTTTCTGCAATGTCCAGTTTATATCTCTCTGGGACTGACTGACAAAAACTGCATTTACCATAAGCGAATTCTCCTGGGCTGCTGGATCGCATGGGGTATATAGTGAGGGCTGCCTGCAATATTTGGATTCCCCTTGGGGCCATCAAAGCTGATGGGTCTGCATAAATACTGTTCATTAGTTCCATCAAATCCTAAGGTTTCTCAGTGTAGGAGGCATGATGCAGTTTTCAGTTCAGTAAATCAGTGGTATGAAAGGTGAGTAAGCCCTTTTACTGGTAGTTGTACTTCTGAAGGCATACAGCAATCGGGACTGTCTGGGTTCTACTTCATCGGGCGCTGTGGGTGACCCTGAACTGGCAAATGAATGCCCGCATGTAGTGTAAACGGACACTTTATCATTTCACGTTTTTTACACGGCCAAGTCCCAAGCCCTTGCTAAAACTCCTTGTCATATATTTCAACAGAATCTGCCCCTTCCCCCACATGATGAAGGGGGCGGGCTGCATTTCCCTGTGGACTAAGCACAACTGTCTGAACATATATAAAGGCTTTAACTAAGACTGTACTTCTGAAACTGAGACTTTAAAAGACCCTTTTAAAACACAGTACACATCTTACAGTTCGGGAAAGAAAGACATTATCTTAACAAGATAAACGTAGGGCTCTCAAAGCAGCCATAAATTACTAGACAAAGCAGCTGTAAACACTAAATAAATCCTACCACATAACCTCCAATCCCATAGCCATAGCCTACCACATAACCTCCAATCCCACATTGCACAGGAATTCGCCAACCACATCAAAGAAAAATTTCACTCCACAGAGTGAACAACACCTAGTGGGACCACCCGGACGGACGTACACTCCAAAACCTGGGGCACATTCTACTCACCCTCAACAGAACAGATATCCCACATCATCTCTACAATCAACACAAGCACTGCTCCTACAGACCCGTGCCCAGTGTCATGGGTCAAAGCCACCAAATCAAGCTTCATCCCCACCATACATAAAATGGTACACAACTCACTCACTCAAGGACTCATGCCAAAGCAACTAAAACTTGCCTCAGTAAGACCAATCGCAAAGAAAACAACACTCGACAAAAAAGATCCAGCAGCATACCGACCAATCTCCAGCATACCCTTCCTCGCAAAAATCATCGAAAAGACGGTTCAACTTCAACTTCAGGAACACATCGACAAACACGAAACACTTGACGACAACCAACACGGATTTCGTCCCAACCATGGAGTCGAAATGCTACTGATATACCTCTTCGACAGCATCCTGAGAATAATTGACAACACCAGGAATGGAATCATAATGATCTTCATCGACATCTCCTCTGCTTTCGACACAGTGGACCACAACACGCTCCTGGAAAGACTAAAGAGCACCGGTATACACGGTATCACACTGAAATGGTTCCACTCGTATCTAACGGAAAGACAGCTGCAGGTCAAGGTGGGACACAACACATCCCGACCCATAAATGTCCGACAAGGAGTACCTCAAGGATCTGCACTCTCAGCACTCCTATTTAACATCTACATCCAACCAATATGCAACATCATGAAAGAGAACAACATCCAATACACAATATATGCAGACGACATCATGATATACACCCCGATATCAATTGACAACCCGGACTTCTCTAAGATAACAGACTGCCTTACCCAGATGACGAGTTGGTGTCAAAACAACAACCTCGCAATGAACTACAACAAGACCGAAGCTTTAATCATCACCCAGAACCAAAGCTTCATACACCCACCAAATATAAAGATACAAAGCACCACAATACCAATAAGGTCAGAAGTGAGATACCTCGGAGTTACTCTGGACAATCAACTCAATCTCAAGCCACACATAGACAAAACAATCCAGAAGGCCTACTACAAGATGCGAATCATCAGGAGACTGAAACCACTCCTCGCCCCAGATCACTTCCGAACCGTTTGTCAAGCCCTGATAACCCCACTACTGGACTTCTGCAATCCAATATACCTTGGACTACCGAAACAAGCCCTCAAACCACTCCAACTGGCACAAAACACCGCAGCACGAATCATATCCGGAAACCGCAAGACAGGAGCACATCACACCCACCTTAAAGGACTTACACTGGCTCCCAATCGGTGCACGCATCAGATACAAAACTATCATAAACCTATTTAAGATAAAACAGCACACATCAGCCAACAGCCTGCACACCCTCATACAACCAGACACCAGCACTCATCCTAGAAGAAAACAAACACACAACCGAGTCAGCACCCCAAGTGAATACAAAAAACACACGCAAAGACACAACGGACAGAGCACTCTCCATGGCTGCTCCAACAATATGGAACAAACTACCAGACGTTTTGAGGGCAACCACAGACCTCAAAGACTTTAGAAAACAGTTGAAAACCATGCTGTTCATAGAACACTATGGACACATCACATAACCCCAGAGAATGTATAACAGCACATGACCCCGCCTAAACAATGTATGTATGGAAAATGTATTTAGAACCACTGTATATAGCCCACTTTGTACATAGCTCATACCAATCTAGCACACAATACAACACTCACCCAACTAAATTTCACCCTCACTGCATGTATAACACACTCACCTTACCCGATTGTTTGCTGTGATACCACCTTGATTATTAAGATAAGGTGGTTTAGAAATACTGTTAAATAAATAAATAAAAATAAAATTGCAAAAATCACAAAGAGCGCTTACATCAAAATGAGAACCGTCAGAAGGCTCAAATCCATCCTCGCTCATGAACATTTCCGAACAGTCTGTCAAGCCATCATCACTCCCACTCTAGACTATTGCAGTCACATCTACCAGGGGCTACCAAAAAAGACAATAAAACCTCTACAGCTAGCACAAAACACAGCCGCACGACTCAGAACAGATTGCACAAATCATGACCACATCACTCCCATACTGTACCACCTACACTGGCTCCCAATCAGCTCTCGAGTCCAATTCAAAGTACTTTTACACATATTCAAAATAATACACAACCTCTCAGCTGACAGCCTACAACCACTCATAAAAACCGATGACAGCAAGAGACCAAGAAGAAAAGGAACCTCAGACACCATCAGAACACCAAAGGAATTTGCTAAAACAAGGCTGGCCACATCAAGTAGGGCACTCTCCCTGGCAGCGCCCGCTATATGGAACTCCCTCCCAGACCACCTAAGATCAACCAAAGATCTCAGAATACTTCTTAAGACTGCTCTATTTACAGAACATTTCAAGGACCTCACATAAATGACTCCTTTTTACTACTTTCAAGACAATACAGGATATCATGATCCTAGCGCACCTTTCACACGGCTCCATTATTGTATATATGTATATTGCTCATTATGTAAATAGCTCACCGATAAAATCTGACACACTGCACCACACACCACTCTTCTTAGTTCTCCCACTGCATGCTACAGACCACACATTATTATTGATTGTTTGATGTGCCAAAACGCTTTGATTTAATGATAAAGCGGTATACTAAATCCTTCTAAATAAATAAATAAATAATGTGGATAGGTGCAAAGTTATGTATCTAGGAAAGAACAACCCAAACTATGGTTGCATGATACAACGTTCCACATTAGGAACCATCACCCAGAAAAAAAATGTAGGTGTCATCGTGGATAACACGTTGAAACCCTCTGCCCAGTGTGCAGTGGCGGCCAAGAAAGCAAATAGAATGTAAGGCATCATAAGGAAAGGAATGGAGAATAAAACAAAGGATATTATAATGCCCCTGTATCGTTCCATGGTGTGGTCACATCTCGAATATTGTGTGCTATTCTGGTCGCTGAATCTTAAAAAGGATATAAAAGAATTAGAAAAGGTACAGAAAAGAGCCACCAAAATGGTAAAGGGGATGGAAGGATACCCCTATGAGGAGAGGCAAAAAAGGTTAGGGCTCTTCAACCTGGAAAAGACACAGCTAAGGGAAGATATGAGAGAGGTCTATAAATTAATGAATGGAGTGGAACGGGTAAACGTAGATCGATTGTTCACACCATCAAATATAGAAAGACTAGGGGACATTGTATTGTTTGTATAAGTTACCTGTACTGTTATCAACCTGTTCATTGTAAACAGTTTTGCGTTGTAGAAAAATGGTATGTTAAAATCAGTTAAATAAATAAATAAACATGCAATGAAGCTACAGTGTAACCTATTTAAGACTAATAAGAGAAAATATTTTTTTCACTCAATGCGTAATCAAACTCTGGAATTCGTTACCGGAGGGTGTAGTAAAAGTTGTTAGTGTAGCTGGGTTTAAAAAAGGTTTGGACAAGTTCCTGGAGGAAAGATCCATAAACCATTATTAAAGGGGACCCGGGAAATCCACTGTTTGCCCCAATACAAGCATTGTGGAACCTGTGTCTTCTGGTTAAACTGTTTGATACTTGTGACCTGGATTGGCCCCTTTTGGAAACAGGATACTGAGCTTGATGGACCTTGGTCTGACCCAGTATGTCATATCTTATGTTATTAAGGGTCCTTTGAGCATGCTGGAGTTGTGAAGACCCATGCTTTTTTTTTTAAGCTGCCACAGACATCTGAGAGGCTCTGGTGGTGATTGGAAGGAGACCCTGCTGGATAATGGTTGCGAGGGGAGGCAAAGGTAGACAGCAGACAGCATAGAAGTGTTGGAGGTTATTATAGGATGAGTTTAGGGATGGATACTGGTCATGGAGAGAGGGGGACAGATGATGGCCAAGGAAGGTGGAGGACAGATGCAGGCCATGGGGTGAGGGGTTCAAAAGGCAGATAGTGGCAACAAGAGGCAGAGAGCAGATGCTGGCCATAGGGAGATACAGGAAAAAAAGCAGATGGTGGCCTAGGGACGTGGAGGGCATTTGGCCATGGGGTGAGGAGGCAAAGGGTAGATGGTGGCCACGGGGAATGCAGGGCAGATGCTGTGCATGTGGAAAGATGGAGGAGAAAGGACAGATGTTGGATATGGGGCAGGAAGGGCAGAATCTGGGCATGAGGGAAATTGGGAAGGCAGATGCTGGATATGGGGGCAATGCATACAAGATGCTGGTCATAGGGGAAGATGGGGAGCAAGGGCAGTTTCTGGGTGGGGGGAGATGAGGAGAAAGGACAGTTGCTGGGCAGGATAGGGGGAGAGAGAAGAGATGGTGGAATTATGTGGGAGAAGCCTTGGGAGGTTGGCAAGGAGATGAGTGAGAGGACAATGGTGAGTATAGAGGGTGGGAGTGTGATAATGGGGAGTGGATGAAAGAAGGGAATAAGAGGCTAAGGAAGAGTGAGACAGGGAAATGGGAGAGATGAGGAGATGGGCTGAGCTTGGAGGTAAGAGGAGGAGATGGAAAGTTGATAGGTGGAAAGTCAAAAGGGGATTGAGGACTGGAGGGTGAAATTTGAGGAAAGGAGAGGGGGTAAAAGAAACAGAGGAAAAAGCAAAATGGAAAAGATCAATATGTCAGAGACAGATGTAAGGAGAGAATGGAAAGAGACCAGGAGGAGAGAGAAGAAAGAACAAATGGACAGAAGACACTGGAAAGAGTTAGCAGAAGAGAGAGAGACTGGGGCAACTGCAACTGAAAAACAAAATGTCCAAACAAAAGGTAGAACATATTTTATTATTTATTAACTGGAATATGTCGGCTTTGGGAAATGTGCATGACTGATGTCTTCGTGTTTTGTTCAGTACAAGAGGAAATTATTTTTTAGATTAATTTCTCCAGTGTTTTGGAATATTCCAAGTTTGGCTTGTTGAGCTTCCAAGTTAAATTTTGTCTTGATATTTTTAAATTATAGTCCCTTTGGTCTGTATTTAGTGATGGTCTGCCTGTATTTTGCGGTTTTCTGTTCATGTAGTTTCTCTGTAGTTTCTCTGCCATCCCGCTTTTTCTCTTTTCTCAGCAGGAGATGTATTGGTTTAATAGTTGCAATGCTGCCTTTTGATAGGTAGGGTCTGGTGCTGTTTGAGTCCTGGTAGTGCTGTTAAGGTAGACCGGGTTTGCTCTGGGTTCTAGATGAGCAGATTTTTAAAGTACTTCCTAATGTACCTGGTGGTTGGCACTGAAGGGGATAATGTAGTATCCTTTCTTTATCCTCATTGTACATGCAAATGGTATTCAGACACTCATATGCTCATTAAGGGGCACGTTTAGTAGAGGTTAACATGCATTAACAAGCGCAGCAGCATTCATTTATTTATATGGGCTCAGTGGCACTTAACGCACAGTAATATTTAATAAACATGCACCAAAGACATACTTGGGACAAAAAAGATGCTTGTGAAGGGTTCCTTAGGAATCAACGAGGGGGGGAGAGGCAGCATAGGGCAGCACCGCCCCTATCAAAAATTATTACAAAAGGTGGATGATTTGGAAAATTATTCAGTCTGTATAATTTGTAGGGGTCCCAGGCCTGAAAACCACCTCTGCAAAGCTGCTTTTGGATCCTGGCCCCCATGTCTATAAGTATTTCTTCTTAGATCTAATTTGTCCCCTGTTTTTTATATTTGTCTCTCTCGCATAAATTGGGAGCTTTTTTGAGCAGGGACTGTCTCTTACATGTACAGTACAGCATATGCCTTATAGCGCTATACAAATGCTCAGTAGTATGAGTCCCATTAGGACAAGGCATGTAGACCCAGAATGACTACTACAACTACTACTGAGCATTTGCATAGCACTACAAGGTGTACGTAGTGCTGCAGAGACACATGTAAGAGACGGTCCCTGCTCATCAGAGCTTACAGTCTAGTCAATACAGACAACACAGTAGCTGTAGACATGGGATACATCCAGGGAGAATGGTAAGGAAACACAAAGGAGAACAGACAAGACAAGATCCCAAAGCAGCAGTGAAGAAATGAGTTTTCAGCATGGATTTGAAAAGGGTCAGAGAAGGCGCCTGATGTACAGACTCGGGTAGTTTGTTCCAGGCATAAGGAGCAGCAAGGTGAAAGGAGTGAAGTCTGGAGTTAGCAGTTGAAGAGAAGGGCACAGATGTTTATTTAGATAGTTTTGTATACCACCTTATCCTTCAATCAAAGTGGTCACAACACAATTGGGGGATACATTTAACACGAGGGGATATGAGACACATACACTAATACTTACAGGGAACATGGGCAGTGGAGGGTTAAGTGGCTTGTCCAAGACCACAAGGAGCACCTGTGGGACTAGAAACCCTAGTCCTTCCGGCCCAAGGTTGCTGTCTAGTGGGATTCAGCCTGAGGTAACTTGCCCCAGCCACTAGGCCACTCCTCTACTCTGGCCATTTGCCAGAAGAGCGGAGTTCCCGAGGAGGGGTGTAGGGAGAGATAAGAGAGGAAAGGCAGTGAGGAGCTGTAGAGTGAATGCACTTATAGGTCAGCAGAAGTTTGAACTGTATGTGGAAACGGATGGGGAGCCAATGAAGCAACTTGAGAAGAGGGGTAATATGAATATGACGAGGCTGGTGAAGATTAGAGTGTTGAACAGATTGAAAAGGAGTTGCATGCATTTATTGCAATGCAATTTCAAAGTTGTTTTAAATGCACACCACTATGGTTGGATGTTCGACTGTTAAATGTTAGAGAAAGGAATGTTACTTGTGGAATTAGGTTTTCATCTGGATGATCAGACTAATAGTGCAGTAGTGCATCTGATCTAAAGAAAGGAGCAATAATAGGTAAATATTTATCTACTTAATGTGGAGTGAGAAGCAGAAAGATTGATAAAGATGTAGAATTTGTCAACAGTAGATACTCATCTTTCTGTTTCTATAGTTTGTCGTTTATGTGCGATGTACGTTTTCGATGGGGATCATAGTAGAAGTAGTACAAGATGTTAAAGTGTTTGAATTGCTGTGTCATCCAAGGAAATGCTGTTTATAAAAACAAAAATAAAGTTCAAAAATATTTAAAAAATGTAAAAGACTAAGATTTATGTGTTTGAAAGCCGATTTTACCCATATTTATATTCCGAGGGGTCGGCGTACGTTTGCTAAAACACATTAGCTGCACTGCGGCAGTATCGTGGGAAGATCACGCAGGGGTAGCAGCTCATGTGGTCCAAATGCAGACATCAGAGATGGGCAGGATTTGGGCCGAAAGTAAGATGCTTGCAACGCACCATTACCACACACATAAACACTGCACGGTAATCACTAAAGTTGCACCTCAATGGGTGGCGTTAGCTGCATCTGTGAAGTTGCCATCCCGCAGTTCAGCACAGTTACTTACCTGTAACAGGTGATCTCCGGAACAGCAGGAATTAGTCTTCACACGTGGGAGACGTCGCCGACGGAGCCCGCATGGGAATGCTCCCCAGCATCCAATCAGAAAGCCTTTGGGAGCATCCCCGCGCCTGCGCGGTGGCTTCCCGCCCTTCCTACTGCCTCTCCCCAGTTGAGTTTCATAGCTGAGCCGGAAGGAGAGGAGAGGAAGGAATAGAGAAAAAAGAGATACAACTCCTAGGGGAGGTGGGCGGGTTGTGAAGACTAATTCTTGCTGTTCCGGAGATCACCTGTTACAGGTAAGTAACTGTGCTATCTCCAGGAACAAGCAGGAATGAGTCTTCACACGTGGGGACTCCCCAGCTAAGGATGCCCGGGGAGATCCCCTAAGCGCAGCCCAGGACGGGATGGCATTTGCCCAACCTGAATCCCTGGCATCCCCTGAGGGATGGAGGGCAGGAGTTGAATAGAGGAACAGCGAATCTAAAGACTACGGAGGAAAGTCTTTAGAGTGCAGAACAGGTACCATTAAGACACAGCAAAAAAAACCCCAGGCTACGGGAGTAGTCAGAGGGGTGCATGGAGAGAATCATTAAGCCTTTAATGAGTAAATGACTTAGTACCATATAGAGCGTACCAGCCATTAAGATTTAATGAATTAATGGTTTAGAACCCTGTACAGCTTACTCACCGGGTTGTCGGAAGTAGTCCTGTGATGAAGGCACTGTAGACGCAGTAGCGAGGTCATCAAGGAAACTTCACCGCAGCGGGGAGGAAGTTCCAAATCCGGAAGGCCATGAGATCCAGGCGTCAGCTGGGTCAAGAGAAGGACGGCAGGTCTTCCAGGGGGCTTACGGCAAGCTGAGCACTTCCTTAGGAGTAGAGTCCATAACTCAGAGGACTAACAGTGGAAGACAGGCCGAACTAGAGAGCCTATCCCGGAGAAGAGTAGAGGTGTACCCCGGAGCAGAAGGGGTACACAGTCTGCCCTAGCGAGAGATAGGGAGACAAGGGACCGGACCTCCGGGAGGAGGACCTAACTGAGAAAAGGAGCCGTTGACTTCACAGCAGTAGGGTACCACCAGTCTGCGGGCCGATCGGGAAATAGGTAGGCGGACTGGCCGGACCCCCGGGGGGGGGGGAGTGAGTACCGGCCATAGGGGGAAAAAGCGGTGGAACACAGGTACTGTGGGCATCCCCCAATAGGAGCCTGCCAAGCAGGTGATACCTAGTATATCTAAGCCGGTAGACATGGGGACGCCCCCTCCGGTACTAATGCAGGTACGCCGGGGGGCCTACCCCCATGAGCAGCACCCTGACAAGGCAGATCTGGCATTGATCCCCAGAACGTCCACCGGGAGAGGTGGCCTCAAGATCCTTCAGAGGAGGGATCTTCTCCGGAGGGCAAGGGTAGATCGGCAAGCTAAGAGCGCGGTAGCGTGGGGGACGGAGGACAGCATCAGTCCGGTAGAATGCCACAGGGGTTGGAGGCCCTATATGTGTCCCCAGGACCTGCGCGCAAAACCTGTCCCCCGCACAATCGGGGGACATGAGGGTATAGTCCCCGGTGAGTATAGGGGACTATAGCGGCTGGAAGGGGAATTCCGGTACGGAAGCAGTCAGCAAGGGAATACTGGCTGAGAGGGGTTTGGGGACGTACCGAAGAGTAAGTAGGGTGACCGTGGGCCATAGCTATCACGGCGTAAGGCGGTCTCCTTCTCCCACGGAGGAGAATACCTGAACCCCTAGATAAGTCCCCGAACCATTTTCCAACTGAACGAGCCCCAGAGTAGAGCTCGGTTCTAAACGTCTGGTAAGGAGGTTGAGTGCAGGCAGCCGCCCACCTGAGCCTAAAAACGCTTAGTATGATAGTCCTGGCGCGGGTCCGGGGATATCAACCCGGGGTGAGAGGTCCCTTGCTTGGGCGCGCCTGGGGGTGGGCGGAGGGCTGACATTTCCTCTTCCTAGGGAAGGGGGGTCTGGAGAGGCGTTTACCACCGCCGGGGGGAAGCCGGGCCCTAGGCTGGCTGCCAACTCCGGGAAGGTTAGCGAAGCACTGGGCAACCTGACGTAAGGCTTCGCTATTGAAGAGGTGATCTCCGTCGCAGGGAGAATTACCCAGGTGGTGCTGTGCCCGTCTACACAGCTCGGACGCCTGCAACCATGCTGTACGGCGTGCTCTAATGGCAACAGCAGAGGCTCTGCTGACCGACCGGAAGGAGTCCAGCGAAGCACGAGAAAGGAACCCGGAGATATTCCTGCAGTGATAAAGAAGCAGGGAATATTCAAAGGCCTTGGTTGCAGATACGAAGGTGGATAACCGAGATAATCTCTCGGTGACCTCCCGAAGCGACAGACTCATGTAAAATATATATGAAATAATTCTGGCCGCCAGCATAGACGTTTGGAAGGCTTGACGTCCTAGAGTATCAAGCGTCTTCGAGGCACAGCCTGGAGGGCGAGAAGCATGCTTCTCCTTGCCTCCGGCCTTCCTTAGCGCCGATTCCACCACAATGGACCGATGTGGAAGCTGGTGCTGCCGAAACCCCGGGGACGAAGGCACCCGGTACAGAGCCTGCATTGCAGTCGACTGCGCCGGAACCCTCAAAGGCAACCGCCAAGCCCCCAGCAGGAGATCCTGCAGGGAGGAATGCAGAGGAAGCATCACGGCTGCTTGTTCCGCAGGGCCTGGGCTCGGGTCCGGGATAGGGATGGCCAGCAAGTCCGCCATGTCAAGGAGGAAATCCTGAAAAGGCGGCTCTGCCGGAGCAGTTATGGCGGGAGAGGCCGCCAGGGCACTAAGAGGCCGCTCGGGCCGATGCCCGCTGGGCAGAGGAGGGGACCAACCAACCCGAATCGGGGCAGTCAATATGGTGTCGTCGGCTCCCGGAATTGATTCCAAGCTAGGCATCGAAGAGGCCGATGGCACCGACGGCGCCGCAGGAATCGGCCTCAGCCCCGAACCCGGGGGCGGCGCTTCCCCCCGTGACTGGAGCGAATCCGCGGCCGCCGAAGGCCAGGGGCCAGCGGTCTCTGCTCCGCGCTGCGGGAGGGGACAGGGGCCGATCCCGAGTCGTGCCGAGGCCAGGCTTTCAAGGCTGGACAACGACTCCAGGCTGGGCATCGAGCCGAGCGAGGAGATCGACTCCTTCCTCGAGCACCCCGGCGGGGGCGACTGCGCCGGTGGTGGAGATCCCAGAGCGCGGATCGGAACCGCGCCGACCGGTGCCGCGAGCATCAAGGGCCCCCGAGGACGGTGCTCGGTGGAGAGGGGGCCATCTGACGCCGGCGCCGATGTCGATCGGCGGGCGCTGCCCGATGCCGTGCCCCCTCTCGAACCCGTCCTACCCGGAGGGAAAACCTGCTGGGGCATACGGCTCGTCCCCGAGCGGAACCAGGTCACCCGACGATGAGTCCCTGCGGGAGGGGGGAAGTGCAAGGCCCCTGCGGTGGGATCGAGGCGATCGAAGACCCCGAGGCCCCTTTTCTAGGAGAGGGCGGGGCCCTCACCGGCCGCGTCGATGCCGGGGGGTCGCCCGTCCCCGGGGAGGGTTAATGGCGGTTCCTTGAACTCGACGCCCCTGCCTTCGCTGGCGGAGTGGCGCCACTCAAAACCGGTCCCACACTTGCGCAGGGCTGGGGTCCCGGCGACCCAGCTCGGGTCGAAGCGAGCGGCTTCGAGGTGAGTGAGGCCAGGGGATCATCCCCGGCGAGGGGTGGAACCATCGACGCCGGCGCGCTCGAAGCGGGTACCGCCTCCATGCATGGCCGGAACGCAGGGCCAGGCTGTTCCGGGCCGATCGGCCCCAGAGGCACCGAGGGCAGCGGCTGGCAATCCCCGGTGGGGAGCGGGTTACTCGACGCCCACGGGTCGGCACCGCCCGAAGCGGATACTACCCCCGTAGGGGCGCCATACCGGCGCGAGTCAGTCGGCCCCGGAAGCGCCGAGGACCGCAGCCGCCAATCCCTGGTGAGGAGCGGAACGCTCGACACCGGCGCCGACGTCGAGGGGCCGGCACCGCTCGTAGCGGGTGCCACTCCCATGCACGGCGGCGATGGAGGAACGCCCGGCTGGACCGAGTTGATCGGCCCCAGAGGCGCCGAGGACAGCAGCCGACAATCCTCGGTGAGGAGCGGACTCGACACCGCCGATGCCGGGGACTCAGTACCGCCCGAAGCGGGTACCACACCCGAGCATGGCTGGGATGTAGGGAGGTCAGACCCGGTCGAGTCAATCGGCCCCGAAGGCGCCGAGGACACCAGCTGACGATCCCTGGCGAAGAGTGGAACACTCGACGCCGATGCCGGGGAATCGGCACCGCTCGAAGCGGGTACCTCCCTCGGGCATGGCTCGGCAATGTTCTGTGAGGAGCGAACCTCAGGAACATCCCGAAACCCCGTAAATGCTTTGGAGCCCGAGGACTCCCGCCGGGGTATAGCAGCCAAGGGGGACTTGAGGGGTCGGCCGGAGCCGTCGCCATGCCGCGCATGAGACTCGCCCCTCAAGACTCGGCTAGTCTTAACAGACTGTTGTGTGGATACCTGATCCTGGAGAGAAGAACAACCCGACGACCGCGCGTTGGGCGCGAAGACGTTGTCGAGGGATATCCGAAAAAGGGAGGGTCTTCTCCCGACACTGTAGCCCGGGGGATCCGGGAAAGAAGGGTCAGGCCCCACACAGGAGAGGCACCAGGCATTGGAGTCCAATTGGAAATTTAGATCCCCGCAGTGAGGGCACTGCTGGGGAGAAGGAGGCTCCATGCTGTAAGCCCGGAAGGCCTCGGCGCCCAGAAGGGGGCGACCAAAGAAATGAAATTTAAATGAAAATTAATTGAAAAAAAAAGAAAGAAAGAAAGGGGCACGAAGGTGCCACCGTTGGCGGGAAAAGCCGCGACTACAGAAACAAGAACAAAGGAAAAAATTTCTGCGGTGGCAGGAGGGACGTCCTGCCTGCTCCGCGGAAAACGAAAAACTGGGGAGAGGCAGTAGGAAGGGCGGGAAGCCACCGCGCAGGCGCGGGGGATGCTCCCAAAGGCTTTCTGATTGGATGCTGGGGAGCATTCCCGTGCGGGCTCCGTCAGCGACGTCTCCCACGTGTGAAGACTCATTCCTGCTTGTTCCTGGAGATCTGCATTTTCTTCACAGTATCTGCAGGAGGAAGGCCGGGAATGTCCCCTTCAGATACTGCAAGGCTTTTGCGGCTTACACTGCCATTAGCAGCATCTTAGTAAACATACCCCGAATAAGGAGCACTTTTCAAATAGCCCACATAGTGGCGCTTTTAGCATGCAAACCTCCAGCTAATTCTAAAAGAGCTAATGCAAAGTACACGTGTGAAAAGTCAGGCGGCAGAGTCAAGGCATATGTATTTAGTTTCCCCGTTTTCTCCCCCATGTTCAATTCCCTGTTATTTGTAAACTCAATGTTATTTGTATACATTGCAGTATTCTTGTTCGATGTACACCGTGCTGATTTTAATTGCGCGGTATAGAAGAAAATGTTAAATAAAATAAATAAATAAATATGTTTGAAAATGAAATACTGTATGAAGTGGAGGAGTAGTCTGATGGTTAGAGCACTGGCTTGGGAACCAGGAGACCAGGGTTTGATTCTCACTAGCTCTCCTTGTGTCCTTGAGCAAGTCACTTAACCCTCCATTACCTCAGAAGAATCCAAGTTATCATTGTCCCTGTTTAATGTACATTACCAAGTTTAAGTTAAAATGTAAATAAATAAAGTGTTTGCGTGCTGTTTTAGTCTTCCAGCATCAACATGTCCACCGAGTAGCCTAGTAGAGCAGTGAGCTGGCAGCCAGTGAAACCAGGGCTTAAACCCTACTGCCCGCCATTGCTTCAGACACAAACTTAGACTGTACCTGAATGTAACTCACCATGAGCTACTCCTGGAAAAGCTGTGAGCTAAATCCAAGTCCAGGTTGCCCTATGTGCTCTTGTGTGCTGGAGTTTTCAACCAGGCAGAGGTTCGTGAGCAATCCCTATATAACAACATAAGATAAGCCCTGCTGACGCAAAACAGTTCTGCAGGACACGTACCCTGCAGAATACCAAAAAATAAATCACATTTACTATAGCTCACTTCTAGAGACAAGCAAAGGATTTCCCAATTTTATGGACTTTTCCTCCAAAACTCTTTTGAATTTCACCATTTTAGTCACCTTGACCACATCCTATCACAACAGATTCTACAGTTTAATTGCATGCAGGCCATAACGAGGACTGTGCAGCCTGTGTGGCCACACAGGGGCAAGTAGTAAGGGGGCATCATCTCTAGGGCTTCCAAGTGCCTTCACACAAATGGGTCGTGGGATGCCGGGTTCATTTCCAGCTTGCAACACTCCTGATTGCGTGTTGTATGACAAAATACTTTCTAGGATTTGTTTGCAGTCTGCTGATAGTTTTATGGAGTGACCTCTTGTTTTAGTGTTTGAAAGGTTAAACCAAAGCCGTTCCACCACATGTATGCCTGTAAAAGGCTTTGTGTAATAGCCCTCCATGGTGCACTAACTCAGCAAAATATTGAATTAGTTTTTGTTGTTTGAAGAATTTTTTTCTAGCTTGTGGCAAAATGGGATCTTCTCTTCCTGAACATATGGTGTCTATTTCTCCGATTGGTCATGGTCTCTGGTAGGCTGGATCTTGAACTGGACATATTCTGGGGCATGAGGCATTAAACAGAACCAGCTGCTTATGGCCAGCTTGCAGAGTTCACAGAAGCAGACTGCTATGAACTTAGGTGTCTGCTTTATAAAAAGTATTTATCAGAAAACTGAGGCAAAATGTTGCCAGGGCTTGCAAATTAAGCCTCTTTGCAATTTTTGAATACTGGAAATAGAATTTTTTAAAGAAGTAGAACAAACATCAGAACTGATGCTACCAGTAATGATTAATGTATATATGTCATCCTCAGTATACATAAGCAGGTAATGAGCGCGCAGAATCCTCTTGCTGGATACTTGAATATGTGTTTGTCCCGCTGCTCTGTTGGCTCTTCTGCACAGGGGAAGGTAACATTTGCTACATTGCCGTGTAGTTGCTTCTTAGCTCTTCATCTAGAACACTGCTTTCTCGCTTTCTGCAGGTGAACACAAACCTCAGTGATTTTCAGTTTCTGTTTTTTGACCTGATCATCACCACCACTGTGGCAGTGTTGATGGGCAAGACGGGGCCAGCAAAGGAGCTGGGTTCACAGCGACCCCAGGGCACTCTGATCAGCATAGCCGTGCTGGGCAGCCTTCTCCTGCAAACCTTCCTGCTTATCGTCATACAAATACTGGCTTATTTCATCACCATCTCACAGACCTGGTGAGTGCTTGTTTTGTTCAGAACTGGTGCATACAAGGGCTGGAGCGATGGCTTAGTGACCGTGTCCTTTATTGACTTGCAGGAGACCTACATTTAATTCCCAAGCCCAGGGGCAAGAGTAGTTTCTGCACTCGTCATATAACAGTGTCACCTGGTCGTCAGACTCAGAGTGAATGTATACTAGGTTCCAGCAGGAGCCCCTGTCACTGGGGTGGGCCAATTTAAAAAAACTGGGGAATGAACCCAGCAAGATGTGACTGAAGCCTCCCAACAGAGGCTGATTCTGATTCATTTGCTCCCAGCGGAGAAAACTCTAGGGCCTAAAAAAAAAGCAATCTGATAAGTGCTGGCTTAGTAGTGACAGTGGGTGCTGTTGCTCCTTGGTGCTTCTGCTAGACCTGATAGAGACCTGTCTCTGTCCCTCTGATAGCTGGGAAAGCCAAGCGTCCTGCAGCAACGAAGAACACAGAGCACAGGTGTCAAGCCTGGAGACTGAGCAGCGAGCTTGTTGCTGGACATAACGCTGTGCTCAGCTAACATCTATCTTGTAAAACGTGTTTAGCTTGTCTCATTCTTGTCTACCCATTGTTGACCATTCAGCCAATGCTTAACCTCAGTTTCTCCATACTGTGTGCTGGTGAATAGAGTGACTGATGCACTGATTCATTCCCAGAGGTGGCTGCATGATCTTTCAATCTCCCGGAGTGTGCAACTCTCTCACAGTGGCTGCAGTTTGCATGCAAACAAATTCCAGGCTGCCCCTCCTCGTGCACTTTGTTAATTTTGCCACTTGAGGTGGCCCTCGTTTCTTGCAGTGGGCTAAAACAGGATTTCCCAAACTCGTCCTAGTGACCCTGTAGCCAGTCGGGTTTTCAGGATATTCATGCATGAGATAAGTGTACGTGTGTCTCCAGCACATGCACACTTACCTCATACAGGGGTATCCTGTGGGGTCACCAGGACAGCACTAGGGAACTCCAGGCTAGATTATAAGCATGAATTGTCAGAGTATCAAGTGAATGGAGGATAATCTCAGTTGAATCTCTGAAGTCTCTGCTTTATTCTCTTGTTTCAGGTTCATACCTTTAAATGATACTGTAATAGCACCTCTGAATCTGCCAAATTATGAGAACACGGTCATCTTCTCTGTGTCAGGTTACCAGTATTTAATCCTAGCTGTTGTCGTGTCCAAAGGGTACCCCTTCCGGAAACCACTGTACACCAATGGTAAGAGTTCAGAGAATGCATTATATTTATCAGATGCACCTTCATTGCCAAGTGTCATGGGTTTAACAGAGTCATAGAATTAAAAAGAGTCAGTCGCTCATCACTCACTCATTGGAGCTACCAGGTCAAAGGCAGTCAATAGTGACCCGAAGATAGCCTCAGTGAGGAGAGAGAAGGGTGATTGGTGGAGTTCCTCAGGGATCAGTCTTGGGGCTGATTCTGTGCAGTATCTTTGTGAAAGTTATTACAGATGGTTTAGATCAGGGGTGTCAAACATACCACCCACAGGCCCAAGAAGAGTCCATGAAGGGTCCCTGCTGCAGCCCCCTGGGCAATACTGGAAATCTCCTGAGTGGCTGGTTACAGTACTAAAGGGCTATCTGAAACTTCTCTCCCTCAGTTTGGCTAAAAGGCGGGGTGTTGAGAGGAGGCATGCCCCATGGATAGGGAAAATGTTTAGGTTGGGGAGGGAAAGTCATAGAAGGCATTTGCAAATTTACATGTGCACTTTTCCTACAAAAGATTTACCTGTAGATAAAGTTTCCAAGCTAAAATACAGTACGTGCGTACTGCTGTGAACATTTATGCAAAGTCCATGGGTTAAGATACCTGCAGACTTTGTCCACATGCAGATGGTTTGCAAATTGTCTCCTACATTTGTTGGCTGTCTTGAGGAGCAGTGTTCTACTGTAGTCCAGCAGCTGCTGGTTCTAGTCCCGGCTGTGACGTGTATCGTTACAGCTCTCGAGGTTGCTTACGGCAGCAGTTCAGTATTTCTCTGACTCCTTGGGCCTCATTCGTCAGCAGTTCACCCCATGAGACTATGTGCAAGATGTCACTGGATATAAAGGAATGGGTTGTCTATGCAATATGACATTATTATGATCGATTTGTCTTTTATTTTTTCTTTTGCTTTCTTTTGTATCTTCCTCCACAGTCCTCTTCCTCCTTGTCCTCATCATCCTGTTTGTGTTGATGATCTGGCTTACTCTTTACCCCTTGTGGTTCATGAGGTTCCTTCTGATGCTGAAAGAGATAAGCGACATGAACTTTAAGCTGATGCTGCTTGGATTTGCTGTGCTCAATTTCTTCACTGCTTTTTTGCTAGAGGTGGGAACAAAACACTTCTACTTAATGTTCTTTTCTCTCTCTAGTCTCCTATGTAAGTCCTTTTGCATTGCCCTGCAGTGATTATCACCACCAACAGAATTATGCCCTCATCAAAGGGACCCATTCTCTTCATGAAAATTATTGTACTACTGAGTCTTTGCGTCACACCCAGTATCCCTATGACCAGAAGGCAGCCCATGTATATATGTTTTTCATTTTGTAACATAATTCTATTCTCACGCCCTTTTCTTCTCCTACCCTTCCATATAACCTACTTCTTTCAAGGAGGAGACGGGAGTATCTTATACAGTACAAAAATTGGAAACAATTATGGTAATGGGTAACTGAGACTGAATAATAAGAATGCACCAATAACTTTTAGACTATAAGCTGCACCTCATTAATCTACAAAAAAGGAGAAAAGGGACCTCTGTGTTCCAATTCCCTGTATTAAAAGTAGGGATCCCATTAATGCAATTTTAACAACACTTATCTATGCCAATTCCCATGCAGTATAGAGGCTCAAAAGAGACCTTTGTTTCGCTATTTCTCTGGGAACAAGCAGGAAGTCAATCCTCACATATGGGTGATGTCGGCACAGATGGAGATCTCATGGAAGCATCCCCCCAGCTTTCAAAGAAAGCCTTTGGGAGATGCTACCACGCATGCGTGGTCCCCTTCCTGCCCAAGGGTGCCATCTTGCTCAGTTTCATTTTTTCCGCAGAACCCTTCAGACGTCCGTCTGTCTTGTCCCCAGAAAAAGTTGATTTTTTTTGCCTGAGTTTCATACTTGCCTCCAGTATTGCACTGGTACTCTTCCCACCACCCGACCTCGCTGCGTTGGATCTTTTTCGGCAACTGGCAGCTCTTTTTTCCCCCATGGCTTCCAGTGGCTTCAAGAAGTGTGATTGGTGCACGAAAATTATGTCTTTGACCGACACACACAACACCTGTCTTCGCTGCCTCGGGCCTGACCATGATCCTGCAGCATGCAGTCTCTACAAAAAGATGTCCATCAAGGCCCTCAAAAGCCACCAGCAGCAGCATGGTAAGCTTTTCCCCGAGTCCCCAGTACCTCCAAAGGCCAGGGCCTCATCTGAAGCCTCAATATCTCGGGCGGGCCCCTCCAACCCCAAGCCTCGCCGTGGTTCTTCAGAGAGGGGGGTCTCCCTCAAGGGAACCCAGGAAGAAGAAGAAAACCTCAAAGGCAGCATCCCTGGACTGATCCAACAGGCTGGGTGTTCCCCAGACCAGGTCCTGCAGTCAGACACACTCATCTGAGGGAGCAGCCTACAAAGGTCCCCCGTAAGGACTCGGCCTCAGTCGCCAGACACCATCCTCGTCAAGGACTCCCCTTTGGGGGAACAGGTGTCGGACCTGAGCCCATTGGTGCCCATGCCAATAGCTGCAGAGCCTTCTGGCCTGGAGTCCAGAATGGCGGCCCTGGAGCGCAGTTTGTCTGCCTTCATGGACCAGCAGCGAGCGCTGTTGTCCGGTACGACCGGTTCATCCGCCCCAACCACCAGGTCCTCGACATCAAAGACGCCCCCGGAGACCGAGGCAATCCTTGTCCGAGGTCTCGATCCAGTTCCCGCTCAACAGGACTGCGACCATTCCCGACCAGTGCACTCTGTGCCAGCCACAAGGCCTCGGAAGGCCGCAGACCGGAGCCCATGGACCGCCCTTCCTTTGAGTCCTAGACGGACTACTCCAAGTGGGAGATGAAGGATGAGGAATTGCCCAATATCCATCGCCACTGCTACATTCCCTGATACTGTCCCGCCTCGGAGCCCCAGTGGCGGTCTCTGCCAAAGCATATGGGGCTCCTTGATTTCGTCAAGGTCATGTCTAAGGTCCTGGTGTTCCCAACGGAATTGGAGGAGGACCCTCGGGCAGATGAATTAGAAATTCTCCAGTATGAGACCCCTCCGAGGGAATCGCTCACAGTACCCATCCCTCCCATCCTGGAATGGCTGATGCTCTGCAGGTGGGAAACACCGACGTTGGTGCTGGTGGTGAGCAAATGGCTCAACTTGATGTATCGAGTCTGTTGGAGCCCTGGCTTCCAGAAGTCACAGCTGCCACACAACTCCATGGTGGTGGAGTCGGCCATGTGTCGACTGAAAAGTCAGAAGATGCACTCCTCGGTGCCTCCCCCGCAGGGAAGCATACACCTTGGATGCCCTCGGCAGAAAGTGTTACTAGGGCTCGATGTTCATCAGCCGCATCCAGGCTTACCAGCTGTACATGGGCATGTACCTGAGAGACCTGGCGAAGGAACTCACCGGGATCTCAGCTGGTCTATCTGAGGAACCCCTGCAGCAATTCAAGAACCTGGCCAAGGCTGTCCGTGAGTGCTCCAAGTTTGTCTTGGGTAGCCTTTGATGGATTCAAGTCGGCGCTCGAGTAGCGGTGGTGGGCATCAGTGCTCGATGCCAGGCTTGGCTACAGTCATCCGATCTTGAGCAATCGGTTCAGGGCAAATTGGTTGATGTCCCATGACAAGAAGTGAACCTCTTTGGCAAAACCTTGACTGACAAAGCTGCCGAGCTGAAGACCGTGTTCATGATGAGGACCAAGCTATCTAACAAGACTGCTGCCCCTCCCCGATGGAAGGGCTCGGGTAAAAAGCCCTTCCTCCCGAGGAAAGGGGCTGCTTACAGAAACCATACACCTTTCCAGACCTCCCTAATTCCCCAACAGGGTCAGCAGGCCAAGGTTCATGAGCATGACCCTGATAAGCAGAAGGCTCCAAAACCCCAGGCACCAGCCCTGATCCAGCCAGAGGGGAGTTTTTGACTCCTTGGGCATAGCCTCTCTACCCCTAGAAGGTCTGCAGCCCACAGGTGGACGTCTGACCCACTGCGCCCAGAGATGGCCAACCATCACCACTGATTCCTAGGCACTTCGAGTGGTCAAGAAGGGTTACCTCCTCCATTTGACTTAGACACCTTCCCCTTATTTTCCAGGAGAGCCCTTCAGGTCTCTCCTTTACCGGGACCTTCTAAAGGAGCTGGCAGGTCTTCTCAAGGACAAAGCGGTGGAACCAGTGCCCCACCATCTCAACGGCAAAGGGTTCTATTCCAAGTACTTCCTTGTGCCAAAAAGGACAGGGGGCCTAAGGCCCATCCTCGACCTTCGCAACCTCAACAAGTTCTTGGTGAGGGAGACGTTCAAGATGCTTTCCCTTGGAACATTGCTGCCTTACTTCCAGCAGGGAGATTGGCTATGCTCCTTGGATCTGAAGGATGCCTATTTCTATATCCTCATTCACCCCAACCACAGGAAGTACCTGTGGTTCATGGTGGGGAGCAGACACTATCAGTACAGTGTGCTGCCTTTCAGCTTGGCCTCTGCCCCAAGGGTCTTCGCAAAGTGCCTGGCAGTCGTGGCCGCCTTCCTCCGCCTCCAGGGTTTTTTTGTCTTCCCCTACATGGACTGACTCATAAAGGGAGGCACAGTGTCAGAGGTGCAGCAAGCAACTGCATGCACCATACAGATCCTGCAGTACTTGTGCTTTGTGATAAAGTACCCCAAGTCTTATCTCCTTCCGACACAATGTCTGGAGTTCATGGGGGCATGGCTGGATACCCTCCAGTCAAAGGCCTTCCTGCCTGGGGACCAGGCCAACTGCCTCAGGATCCTGGCACGGGACATACAGCACTGTCCCTCCGTGCCCACTCAGCTCCTCTTGTGCCTCCTCAGACACATGGTCTCCATGGTCCACGTCACCCCAGATGCCCGCCTCCACATGAGGGCCATGCAGTGATGTCTCCGGGACCAATGGACTCAAGCCATGGGGTGCCTCCGAGACAAAGTCTCCATGATGCGCCAGTTGGCGGACTCTCTGACCTGATGGCAGACCCCCAAATATCTCGAGGCGGAGATGCCTTTTCAGGCCCAGAGCCCCTTAAGGGTCTTCATCATGGATGCCTCCCTGCTCGGCTGAGGAGCCCACTGTGAGGAACTCCGTACTCAGGGCAGCTGGTTGCTGGACGAGGGCACCCAGCAGATCAACCTCCTGGAACTGCAGGCAATACACTTGGCTCTTCAAGCTTTTTACCACCGCCTGTGTCACCAGCCGGTGCTGGTCCAGACAGACAACCAGGTGGCAATGTTCTATGTGAACAAACGGGGGCACGTGGTCTCATGCCCTCTGCCAGGAGGAGGTGCTTCTCAGCTCCTAAGCAGTCCAACAGGGTATCTCCCCGTGGGCAGTGTACCTACCAGGCCAGAGCGACCTACTGGCCAACAGATTGAGCAGGGTCCTCCAGCCGCATGAGTGGCAGCTGGACCCAATGTGGTCTATTGGCTCTTCCAGATCTGGGGGAAACCTGTGATGGACCTATTCACCGGTCTGGACAACTCCCAGTTGCCCCGCTTCTGTTTGTCAGCAAACCCACCCCTCCAGGGTGGCAGCAGACGCGTTCCTCATCTCGTGGTCAAAGGGCCTCATATACACCTTCCCTCGCATGTCGCTGATTGCCAAAACTTCAGAACCCTCCTTGACAAGGCCTCGCTCATTCTGATAGACCCTCGGTGGCCCCGGCAACCATGGTTCCTGTTCCTCCTCTGACTATCGGTGGAGACCCCCATCCCGTTGGGGAACTCTCTAGGACTCCTGTCTCAGGAAGGGGGCTCTCTTCTGCACCTCAGCTTAGGGTCCCTGTCACTGACGGCATGGCTTCTGAAAGCCCCTTTCAACCTCTCAGGTGAGGTAGAGGAGATCCTGCTGGCCTCTCGTAAGGCTTCTATTAGGAAAGCTTACACTCTCAAGTGGCGCAGGTTCTCAGCTTGGTGTGCTGAACACGGGACTGACCCGTTCTCCTGCCCGGTGGGACTGGTGTTACAGTACCTTCTCCATCTCTTGCAATCCGGGCTCAAATCTAACTCCGTCAGGGTACACCTCAGTGCTCTGGCGGCACACCACCACCTGGTGGATGGCAAACCCCTCTCGTCCCAGCCATTGGTGTCCTGCTTTCTAAGGGGATCTGCTCTTATCGAAGCCCCCAGTTTGTCCTCCGGTGACCGAGTGGGACCTTAATGTAGCATTGGGGTAGCTCACTCGCCTGAGCCTGTGGCTGCCTGCCACCTGCAACACCTCTCATGGAAAGTAGCGTTCCTGGTCGTGCTCACCTCCGCTCGCAGAGTTAGCGAGCTTCAGGCCTTAGTGGCGGAAGCATCTTATACCAGGTTCTGCAAAAACAGGGTGGTGCTCCGCATGCACCCTAAATTTCTTCTGAAGGTGCTATCGTCCTTCCATCTCAATCAGGAAGTGGTACTTCCCATCTTCTTTCCGAGACCTCGCTCCAGTAAGAGTTAGACAGTCCTTCACATTCTGGACTGTAAGAGGTCTTTGTCCTTCTATCTCCAACGCACTCAGGGCTATCATAAAGCTGCTCAGCTTTTCATCTCCTACGACCCCAGTAGACAGGGGGAGGCAGTGACCAAGCATATGCTATTTACCTGGGTTAGCGGATTGTATCACCCTCGCCTATGAGCAGGCAGGACTACTGCTGGAAGGCCAGGTCACGGCGCACCATGTCCGGGCCATGGCGGCCTCAGTGGCAAACATGCGCTCCGTCCCAATGGTGGACATCTGCCGGGCCACCACCTGGTCTTCAGTCCATACTTTCGCAGCCCATTACTGCCTGGAAAGGGAACAGTGCCTTCGGCCAGGCTGTGCTCTGTAATGTTTTCAGGGTTTAGGCAACTCCTATCCTCTGACCCTTCTGTTTTCAGGCTACCAGTGTACTAGTTTAATTGGACACAGGGGTCCTACTGTGGTCTGTGGACACGGACTAAATTGCTGCTGCATGTGGCTCCCTGTGAGTGAGACCGTGTTTTTTCGCTATGGGCTTTCGGTAGCCTGTAGCTGGGGAGTCTCATATGTGAGGATTGACTTCCTGCTTGTTCCCGAAGAAAGCGTAGTTACTCACCTGAAACAGGTGTTCTCCGGGGACAGCAGGAATCAGTCCTCACAAGCCTTTTTCCTCTTATTGGAGTTGCTTCTTTACCATCTTTTATCTTTGCCGTCTTTTAGCTATGTCATCTGACTGAACAAGATGGCACCCTTGGGCAGAAAGGAGACCACGCATGTGTGGTAGCATCTCTCAAAGGCTTTCTTTGAAAGTTGGGGATGCTGCTGCGAGGGCTAAATCGGTGCCGACGTCACCCATATGTGATGACTGATTCCTGCTATCCCCGGAGAACACCTGTAACAGGTGAGTAACTACACTTCTTCAGGAGCTTGTCAAAATCATTTGTTTTCTTTATCACATCCAGAATGGCAATACTGATGTATACACAAATTTACATTCAAATACCTACAATCCTGTGGTTTTATATGTTACATATCCTCAATGACAGTGGAATTACAAAAAGGTGCAGAGATGGGTGGCTAAAATGTTAAAGGAACAGCATGACTCCCTTGTGAGGAAAGGCTAAAGAGGTTAGGCCCGGGAGATGTAATACAGGTCTTTAAAGCCTGAGTGGAACAGGTTGATACAAATCAATGGTTTAGTCCTTCAGAAAGTGCAAAGACTAAGAGATATGGCATGAAGTTACTAAGTAGTGCATCTAAAACAAAAAGGAGAAAACATGTTTTACCTCGATACATAGTTAAACTTTGGAATTCGTTGTCAGAGGATGTGGTAAAAGCAATTAGCGTACCTTGGTTTAAAAAAACGGTTTAACCAAGTTTCTGAAGGAAACGTCTATGAACCATTATTAGGGAAAACCTGAGGAAAGTCACTATTTATCCCTAGGGGTAAATAGCATGGAATCTAGCTACTTTTGGGATCTTTTAAGGTACTTGTAACCTGAATTGGTTACTATTAGAAATGAGATACTGTACTTTGTTTTGTGGACTTTTGGGCTAACTCAGTATGGTGGTACTTATATTTCTTGAGACCTACCTCTGTCTAGGTGCTACCTAGGTAAATAGGCTTCCAAGTACTGAAACAGAACATTAACACAGCTCATTGGAGCTGGGCACTGCTGTAGGATGGCGTGTATCCATGTGATCATTGCTATCTGTGCTTTGGTGGCAACTGGCTGTTTTGCAAGGCAGCGCCCACTGATACAAGGAACAGCAGTGAGTACTGAGGAAACCCACATGGAGCAACAGTGGTATGATTATTATATTAGGAAAGCATTGGAGTAATTATGCAAATAAGAGGATCAGACTTTCCAGAAGGCAGGCTTATGCCATACAGGGTCCATGGTTAAAGCTGAAATTCAGGACGTTTATGACCGTCTCACTAACCTTAGTGACTATGGAGATTATTGCAAAACTTTGTAAGAAGATATAGAAAGGAGCCAGGGTGTTGACTTAGGTATTGTTTTTGCAAGAAGTAAAAGCTGAAGATGGCAAGGTCTGAAAGGTCTAATGAGGTGGTGGAGACCATCATCTAGGCAGACATTGGAATGCTTCTGCCGGATGTGGATGAAGAGAGGTGGGAAAAGAAGCAAAGGGTTGCAAGGGCACATAACATACGTGGAGAAGGAGGAGATTGGTTTTGGTTTATCTAAGGAATTTTTATATGGGCATCTATCCAAATTGATTGAATCTCAATGGACAGACTAGATGACCATTTTAGTCTATCTGCCATTATTTACTCTGTTACTCTGCTGATACAATAAACTAGATACTTGAGCTATAAATGTTTTTCAGTCATTTTTTATGCCCCAAATACAGAAATGATAGAGTGGAAAACAAGTTTGATATTTTTTGCTCATGATTCAGTTAACACCATGCCTGCTTGTTCCTTGTCTTCTAGACTGCATTGGACCATGGAGTGCTAAACTGTTTACGTTGTTTGCATGGGAAGAGAGAGAGTAAAAAACTGTACAAGAGACTGGAAAAGGAATTGCGTGCGCAGCTCTCGTGGCCACCTTTGAATGAGGTCATCTTTGCTAGCCCAAAAATGTCGATGAATTTCAGATAGCATCAGCTGGTTGTCTCCATTCCACGGATATCTGATTGGAACCACTGGAGGTTCTTAGTTGTTTTTAAAATAACATATTTGGTAACACTTTTGGTGCTTATCATAAAAGCCAAAAATCCGCACTCTCCAATTGTGCACTGGACTGAACAGTGTGCTGATCATGTTTTGCTACCTTCCAAAAAAATCTCAGTTTGGGAACAAAGAAGTAAATACCATGTCTGTACTTGAATGTCTTGGGCCCACAGTGGAATTCTCTCAGTGCAAAGTTGCTTTTACATAGAGATTCTTGGTGCAGCCATTCCTGTCCAATTGAGAGAATTAATCCATAGAAGAAAACTGTAACGAAAAAGAGAAAATGAGTCGCCTGGATCTAGAGCCATCCATTGCTATTGCTTTTCCTACATTTTTAACTTCTTGTGGACATTAGCTTTACAGGCACACAGTGGTAGTTTCACTTGTCTGTTCTGTGGTAGAGGACCAACCTGAGGAGCGCAGCCCTGCCAGCAATGCTGAGGGACTACCAACTACAATTTCTGAGTCAGGAGACCATGTCAAGCAGTGCTTCATATTTATGTCCTTAATTGCTGGAGACAGTAATAAAAACGTTCTGTTGCATTCTTGGGGAATATTTTTAAATATAGCATTTTGCTGGAACCCTGTTTAGCTCCTATCCAGTTCCTGTCCCATCTTTTCTAATGAGCAAAGGTGTGCCCAAAAGAAACCTTCTAAAATCAGCTGCCTCTCCTTCGGTGAGTCCTTTGGTCAGTTGACTGTGGTCCTAAGGCCTCAGTAGTCTTAGCACCCACCTAAAGACAGTCAAACGATGAGAGCAAAGAACACAAGAAGTTCTCTTAGTGTCCACCATCATGTCTTCTGCCCATTGCATTAGAAAGTGGGCTCTTACCATGTCTCTTTCTGCTCCTCTGATCTCTGTAGTACCCCCAGATCCTTCAAGTCTCCTTACTTCAATGAATTAATCTCTGCACAAAAGACAGAGCACATGGGCCAGCCCTTAACATCAAGTTCTTCATTTCTGAACCCTTCACAGTGAGCTTCCTATGATGGTACCATGAAAATAAAATAAATTGGTGGCTTAGGCAAAGAAAGGAGTTAAAATGACACTAATGGGATCAGAAACCAGGGTTCATCTTTGCAGCCATAAATGGGGAAAGTGGGTTTGGTTTCCAGAAGCAGTAAGTTACTATTGAAGGCAATCAGGTTGTATTGAGTTTGCAATGTTCTTGGATATTTTTAGGGGAACCTTTGATGATATTTCCGGATATAATATAAAGTGAAGTGGTTATATGCTGTGCTGTAGCACTTGTTGTAGGTATTCAGTAGGTGACTGAATAGAATAAATACCATTCTTTTCTCAGTATACAGCCCTGGAGACTACAGCCAGAATACACACCCAGCATTGAAACATTTCCTTCAGCTGCCAATGGTGCAGTCATGCTTTATATGTATATCCATGTAACACCTGCACTGGGCGCTCTCCTCTTCAGCTTTCAATACTGTATCCGTGCTTGACATGTACCAGTCAACTCAGTCTTCGGAACACACCCAGCCAGTCTAGATTTTAGGATATCCACAATGAATATGTATCGGATATAATACATCATGGCTGCCCTTAAAACCCAACTACTCTTCAGCTATCCATACTGTATTTGTCCTTTTCATATATCAGTGTGGCCCCTGCCTGGGGCTGTGTTAATGACCATCTTGACTGTGATGATTTTCCTTATGGGGGGGGGGGGCGCTAGGTCTGTAGGAGTAGTTTCATAAACTTACAACATTGAAGATTCAGAAATTAAAAGCATAAGAGTAAAACAAAAAAGAAACTTTAATCATGTATTTGTTGAACTGTCACCTGCATTATCTAAAATAAACTATTTTGCTAATTTAAATGCCAAGAGAACATGATGATTTAAAATTTCTGGGTGCTCTTATGTCATATTTCTATATATTTGGGCTTATGGTCACCCTCTGGACTCTTTTGGCCTCCTTTGGGCTTGTTCCATTGCATGAGTGGTATCATGGATGTTCAGCAGAGCAGATCTAAGCAGTTTTCTCATGCTGAAAGCACATGCGACGTCCCTGCAGATGCATGCATGTGTGCACAAAGCTGCTGCAGTCAGCTGCTTTTTTTGTCATAAGTACTGATTTTTTTAAAGAATAATACAGGGACTCATGGCTGAGAAAGCCAGTCCAGCTACCTGCTTTTTAAATATCACAGTATAATGATGCATTTTCTAGTTTCATGAGTAGGGGGCACATGTTCCCACATTACCCCTTTAGAAGGTGAGCCACTATACTGTTGAGGATCACATTTCAGTAGAGGGGAGCCGCTGTATGGATAAGAACCTTAAACATTAATTTTCAGCTGGACTACTAGGTGTAGTCAAAAATTATTGAGACTTGTACAATAACACAAGAAGTATAACACTGACCGTTATTGCATTCAGTCTCCTTCAAAGTAGTCCCCTTCCGATAAAACACACTTCCTCCAGTTTCCTGCCACTGCTGGAAACAATTTTGAAATGCCTCTTTTGTTATACTGTGAAGCTGCTGGGTTGAATTTTGCTTAATGGTCTCCAAGTCATCGAATCTCCTTCCTTTCAGTGGTAATTTCAGTGTCCTCTTCGTCTCTCCGGGCCAGTCCAGGCACATTAGGGTTGTCAATCTTCAACAGCAGCTGAGGACTGAATTCCAAAGTTTTGCTGACGTGCTATCCAGCTCCCCCTGCTGGCAGAACCTCAAGTCTTTCAGTCCTCAGCAGCTGGAAGGGACATAAAGCTGACAGGCTCCCGGAGAAACGAAGAGAAATTATAGGCTGGAGTTTTGGGGTTTTTCTCGATTCCGCTGAGAGAGTACAGTAGTTGGAGGGGAAGAACCCTAGCAGGGCTCTTCTCTGCTGACACAGAGATCATTCGACTTTGCAGTAAAGAGGGCTGATGTGAAAGGAGCAGTAGAGGCAGAGCCTGCCTCAGTCAGTCAGCAGCTCCTAGTCCCGGGTGAGGGCGGAGAGGGGTACTGGGAACCCCAGATTCCATCCATCCGCCTCTGGAACCAAGTACACTCTACCGCTAGCAGCGGGAGTGAGTGTCTTGCTGAGGAAAATACTGCATTTTAAAAACACAGTTTATCAGGTACGTCAAAACCAGATGGCTCAGCTGAAGCAGTTCGCGGGGTGATTTCTGCGGCGCAGGTCAGCAGCGTTTCTAAGGACGCGCATGCTACCGAGCCTGGGGGGCTTTAGTTTCGGTTGCTGATCGCACTCCTGGGGTTTTTGTCAGCGTTTCACGGAACGTTGAATTCGGCACAGTTATTTATTTAACATTTTTTATATACCGTCTTTCTACAAATCAAGACGGTTTACATAGAACGTTTCAAAGGCAGTGTGTTTCAACTGTTTACAAAGAACAAAGTAACAAGGATACATAGGCAAACAATAAGAACTAATTTATGAACTAATTACAATGATCAATGATCAACTATTTACATATGTATATATAGAGCTACAGATGGTTGTGTTATAGGATTTGAAGGAGCATGGGCGGGGAGGTAGATGTAGAGGGTTAGGTACTAGGGTGGTAGGGAAAAATGTTCAAGGAAGAGGTGAGTTTTTAACTTCTTACGGAACTCAGAGTGGCTCACAGTTACGCAGCTCATGAGGAAGGGCAGGGCCGGATTTACCTTGAGTGAGGCCCTACGCCAACAAAAATTGTGGGCCCCCAGCAGGGGCGGCCCAAGGGGGGGTACGGGGCCTCATTTGCATAAGGGGCCTCATTTGCATAAATATTTGCATAATGTTACCATATACTAACTTTTAGTAAACGTGCCTCTTAATGAGTGTATGGATAAAGAAAGACTAAAAGATTTCTACATTACTATAATCCAGTGCCAACTGCCAGACACATTAGGAACTATTACAAACACTGCCCATTTAGAACCCATAGTAAACCCGCCGTATCCTAACAGCACTACCAGGACTCACAAAGCACCATACCCTACCAATCAAAAGGCAACACTGCAAATATTAAACCAATACATTTCAGAGAACAACAATACATGACCTACTGGGGAAAGAGAACAAGTGGCAATGTCAAATAGGAATTATATATAACAGAACACCTCAGCTCAGTTACACATGCAGAACATAGACCATCAAACAAGTAATCACAATTTAGAAACAGGAAGACAATAATTAAACTGGGAATCCCAAAAGCCAAACTTGGAAAGTACAACACTGTAGAAATAAAACTATACATTAATTTGCTCTTGTACTAAACAAAGCGCAGACGTTAATGATGCACATTTACCAGAGCTGACATATTCCAATTAATAAATTCAAAATAAAGAGATATTTTTCTACCTTTTGTGCATTTTTTTCAGCTGCAATTGCTCCAGCCACATTCTTCTGGTTTCTTCGTGTCTTCTGCTAACTCTCCATCGTCTGCTGTCCATTTGTCCTTTCTTCTCTCTGCTAGATTTTTTTCCATTCTCTCTCTACATCTGCTTTAACATACTAATCTTTCTCCTTTTGCTCTTTCTCATTCCTATTTCATCCACTCAAATTTTACCCCTCCATCCTCAATCCCCACTTACTCTCCCAAAACCCGGCCAATTGTAGATTTCTTATCCCTCCCACACAAAATATTTTTCCCTTCTCCATTTTACTCTTCCAGCCCCATCCCATTCTAATCCTCCCCCAACATCAGCTCCCTTCTAGTTCCAGCCTCACCCAGCATCCATTCCTTCTAGTCCCTGCATCAGCCCATTTCCAGTCCTAGCCACCCATCAGCCCATTTCCAGTCCTAGCAACCCCCCAACCCAATACCAGTCCTAGCCCCCCCCATCAACCCACTTACAGTCCTAACCCCCCATCACCCCATTTTCAGTTTAAGCCCCCCCTATAACCCATTACCAGTCCTAACCCCCCATCAGCCCACTTCCAGTCCTAACCCCATCAACCCATTTCCAGTCAGCCCCCCATAGCCCATTGCCAGTCCTAACCCCCCCATCAGCCCACAGCCCATTACCAGTCCTAACCCCATCAGCCCACCTCCAGTTTTAACCCCCCCCAGCCCATTTCCAGTCCTAGCCCCCCCATAGCCCATTACCAGACAGCCCCCATCAGCCCACAGCCCATTACCAGTCTTAACCCCCCCAAAGCCCATTACCAGTCTTAACCCCCCCCAAAGCCCATTACCAGTTCTAAACCCACCCAACAGCCCATTACCAGTCCTAACCCCATCAGCCCAACTCCAGTCTTAACCCCCCAGCCCCTTTCCAGTCTAGACCCATAGCCGATTACCAGACAGCCCCCATCAGCCCACAGCCCATTACCAGTCTTAACCCCCCAAGCCCATGCCAGTTCTAAGCCCCCCCAACAGCCCACAGTCCATTACCAGTCCTAACCCCATCAACCCACCTCTAGCCTTAACCCCCCCAGCCCATTCCCAGCCCCAGCCCCAGCCCCCCCAATAGCCCATTACCAGTCCTACCCCCCTACCCCCGTCGGCCTAAAGTAAAATTTAATTAAAAAAAAAAAAACCTGCTGGCTGCCGCCGCGGGGCCCCCGCTGCTGCCGCGGCAGCCCGGACGGACCCGCGGGGGCCCCCACGGCAAGCTGACTCCGTCGGTCCGTCGATCCCGCCCTCCCGCCGGGCACGCAGTGAGAGGCGCGAAGGAAGAGTGTCTCCCTCGCGTCTCTGTTAAGCCTGCAGGGGCTGATGGGAAATTTCCCATCAGCCCCTGTGGGCTTAACAGAGACGCGAGGAGACACTTTCGCGTCTCTCACAGCCTGCACCCTGCACGGAGGGAGGGAGGGAGGAAGGAACCGACGGAGTCAGCTTGTAGAGGGGGCCCCCGCGGGTCAGTCGGTGCTGCCGCGGCAGCAGAGGGGGCCCCGCGGCGGCAGCCAGCAGGTTTTTTTTTTAAATTTTATTTTAAAAAAATTAACTTTTTCTTTTTTTGTGGGCCCCTGCCAGCTGTGGGCCCTACGCCATGGCGTACATGGCGTATAGGTAAATCCGGCCCTGAGGAAGGGTATTCCATAGGGATGGAGCATAGAGAGAGAAGGCCCTGTTGCTTGTAGATTGTTTACAGTGCCTTTTAGTTGTTGGTATGGTCAGTAGGTTTTTGGTAAAGGAACGGTGTGTTCTTGTGTTGGAGAAGGCAAGGAGTGGGGAGAGGCATGGAGCTGACTCCTTTGAGATAATTTTGTGTATAAGAGTAAGAACCGTGAATTTAGCTCGGTGTTGAATAGGGAGCCAGTGGAGATCATAGAGGACTGGTGTAATGTGAGATCGTCTGGGGTTGTTGGTTATGAGCCGCGCTAACGTATTCTGGGCTAGTTGGAGTGGTTGGATAGTGTTCTTGGGGAGGCCATGATAGATCAGATTACAGTAGTCAAGTGAGGGGGTTGTGAGGGCCTGACAGACAGTACGAAAGGAGTCGGGGCTTAAGAGAGGTTTGAGGTTCCGGAGAGTACGTAGCTTTGTGTATACTGTATTGGTAGTTCTCTTTATTTGATCGGAGAAGGAGAGGTTCTGATCAAGGATGATTCCAAGATATTTCACTTGGTTTTTTATAGTGAGTGTGAGATCACCAAAGGTGAGGGTTGGAGGAGGGGTGTATGAGGGATTGGAAAAAACTTGAAGGAGCTCAGTTTTGGATTGGTTAATTAGTAGGTTGTGCTGGGAGAGCCAAGATTTGAGGCTGATTAGACATTCATTCAGTTTAGTAAAATTAGGATTAGTGAGGTTAAATGGGGTGAAGCACATCATGTCATCTGTATATAATTGGTACTGAATGCCATAGTTTTGGAAAATCTTGCAGACAGGTTGAAGGAAGATATTGAAAAGTAACACAGATAGACTAGATCCTTGGGGGACACCTTGTTTTAGTGTAAATGGGAGGGAGGTATCACTTCCAATACGGACGTGTTGGGTTCTGGTGTCTAAGTAGGATTGGAACCATTTTAGAGTTGTGCCTCTCAGTCCTATTTCATGTTGATGGTGGGGGAGAGAGTCAAAAGCAGCGGATAAGTCAAGGAAAATAAGTAGGCATCCTTGAGCAGGGTTCTGGGTGTGTAAGTACAAGGAATCTAGTAGAGAGGTGAGGAGGGTTTCAACTCCGTGATTCTTTTTGAAACCATGTTGGAATAAATCGAGGGGAGAGTGGTCATCGATATAGTTCTGAAGTTGGGTTTGGACAAGTTTCTTGGCTATCTTTGCAAGGAAAGGAGTACTAGAGATGGGTCTATTTTATTTATTTATTTATTTAAAGTTTCTTATATACCGCGCTTTTTAGCATCAGCACGGTTTACATGGAACAAAACAATCTCAGTACATTTGAAAACACGTATGAGTTACAGATAACAGGGCAATAAACTTGGGTAACAAGGGTAACTATCTACAATAACAATTGAACTATTTACATAAAATCAATTAGCAGCGAGCGTAATTACATCAACATTTTAGTTCTTGAAGGTATGTCTTATGGAGTGGTTATGCATAAGAATCTGTCTTATGACATATTATAATAGCATTACGGTGGCTGGAAGTACTCAGTGAATAGGTAGTGCTTGATAGCCTTCCTGAACTGTTTCATGTCTCGTATTGCCCTGATATCTGGATGAAGTTTATTCCAGCATCTAGGCGCATAAGATTTAAATGCTCTGTTAATTGTTGATTGGGACCAATTTGTGGATTCACTGGGAATGACTAGGGTATTTTCAGCGAGTGGTCTCCTGGATCTTGTCTTGGGAGGTAGACTGATGAGGTCTGAAGTCGTTGCTGATGATAGATTATTTAGGGCCTTGAAGGAGGAAGGGGAGGTGGGGTCTAGTTTTGCTCCTTTTAGGATTGGGCGGATAGAGGCACACTTAAGTGGAGGTGGTACGGAACCAGTCTGGAGAGAGGTTTGTACAATATTCAGAATGTAGGGGCTGAGGGAACGTCTGGTAGATTTGATCCAGGGGACAGGACAAGGGTCAAGGGTGGAGGTTGAAGCATTCAAATCTTTAATAACATCAGATACATTATCTAATGTAATGGGATGAAACTCATTCCATGAGTTTGAGAAGGTTGCATCATGTGGTTGGGTGCTGTGGTCAGTAGTAGGTTGAGGGTTATTGGATGACAAAGGTGGGAGGAATTTAGAGGTCAGATGGTTAGCTATAGCTTGCGCAGTTATTTTTGGTGACTGGTCTTGTTGTAGGGGTTCGTTTATTAAGGATTTGGTGATGGAGAAGAGCTCTCTTGGTTTATTAAGTGCTCGTTGGATAATATTTTCGTTATATTCTCTTTTATGAGTGAGGGTTTCTGAGCAGTAGGTTTGAAGTTTGGTTGTGTGGCAATATGTACATTGGGGTCTTGAGTGCGTCTCCATTTACGTTCAAGGCGTCTAAGCTCCCTTTTTGAGGTTTCTCAGGTTTGTAGAGAACCAGGGGGTGGTTCTTCGGTGTTTTTGAGGAAGTTGCTTGGGTGGAAGTAGGGAGGCTGCAGATAGGATTTCATTCCATTTAGAGATGAAGGACTCTTGGTTCAGGTTTTTGTTATTTAATAGGTCAAGTGATGGGATTGTTTGCTCCAGGAAGTTGGCTGCATTGGTTTGAATTTACGAGTGTGTTGGAGATGGGTGTGTGGTTGACTTCTATGGGATGAGTAGGGGACGGTGAAGAGGATGAGAGCATGATCAGACCAGGGTATGGGTTGGATAGTGTGCTGTACCTGATCATTGAAAAGAGGGTGTTGTGGGATAAATATTAAGTCAAGGATGTTTCCTTTAGAGTGTGTAGGGTGTTGTAGTATTTGGGTGAAGTGAAGGGTGTTCATTGCTTGGAGGAAGGAGGAGGATTGTATTGAAGATGTAGAGTGTAAGTTTAGATCTCCTAAGATAATTATGGGGCGTGAGGTAGGTTGGGGTGAGCATGTTGAGATCGCGGCAAGCATGGAGGGCAGGCTAGAATCCAGCGATCCTTTAGGGGGCCCTCAGAGCGGTACAGAAATGGTGGGAACGGCGGCCATTTCAGAAAAATCTTCAGTTTTGGGGCCTACTCAGGAAAAGCACATGAAACATAAATCAAAATCAAAAAAGCCAATTCAGGTGGAGGAAGCTCCTTTACGATCATTGCCTGCAGCGCAGGGGGGCTTAGAGTCTGTTTTTTCAGCAGACTTTATTCTGGCCTTACATCATCAACCTTATTGTTTGAAGTGGCAGCAGGTTCAGGGCAAGGGCTCTGGCTCCCTGCTGTCACAGAGCCAAGAAGAAGAAATCTCCCAGTTGGACCCGGGTGAGGGACCTTCCAAATCGGCCCTGGGAGCGGAGGTGGGCACTGATAGCATCGGGCAACTTATCTCAGGGCTCCAAGGGGCTGAGGAAGGGGAGATTCTTTCTGAGTCAGGTCTGGATCAGTGGGCCACTGATCTGGAGGATGGTGAGATGGGGCCAAGTGAGGATCCTAATCTGTTTAGAGTTTTTAGGAAAGAGGAATTGGGGGCGCTTATTGTCCAAACACTAGCAGCCCTGAATATCGTTCTGCCAGCGGCTCAGGAAGAGCCCTTGGAGGATCCTCTGCTCCAAGGTTTTAAAGCGGAGCAGAGGTGTTTTCCTGTTCACAGGGTCATAAAGCAGATGGTGGAATCTGAATGGGAATGTCTGGAGGCTACCCTGCGGGCAGCACGGACCATAGGACGGTTGTATCCCTTACCACAGGAGGAGCAGGACTTATTGAAGATGCCTAAGGTAGATGCCTTGGTGTCAGCGGTGACCAAGAAGACAACAATTCCGGTAGAGGGCGGTGCGGCCCTTAAGGATTTACAAGATAGGAAATTGGAAACCCTGCTGAAACAGACTTTTGAGACTTGCGTGCTGTCGCTAAGAGCAGCTGTCTGTGGGGCGTATGTCTCTAGGGCCTCCATTCGATGGATTCAAGGCGGTACTCACTCTACAGGAGATGCAGAGGAAGGCGCAAAGCTGGAGTCAGCTGCAGCTTACTTAGCAGATACTTTCTATGATCTGGTAAGGATTTCAGCGAAGTCCATGGCCTTGGTGATTGCAGCCAGGAGATTTCTCTGACTGAGAAATTGGGCGGCGGACGCATCGTCCAAGGCGCGGCTTAGTAAGCTTCCATACAAGGGCACGCTGCTCTTTGGGGCAGCCTTGGAGAAAATTGTAAAGGATCTCAGAGATTCCAAAGGGGGTCGCCTTCCAGAGGACCGTCCGAAAAGCAAGAAACCTAGCAGTTTGCACAGAGGTCCTTCTCGAGAGTTTCGCAGATTCAGGGGATTGTGTTTTGCCCCGTATCAAAGAGGGCGCTTTGTGGCCAGAGGTCAGTCCTTTCGAGGTGCTCGGGGATTCGGCAGGGGTTATTTCGGGACCCAGCAGAACTCTAACAAAAAGCCACAATGAAGGGAGGTTGGTCCAGGCAGAAATTCCAGTGGGAGGCTTCCTTTCCGTCTGGGCCACCATAACAACCGACCGGTGGATACTGGAAATTATTCACGATGGCTATGCACCCAAGTTTGCTCGGCTGTTAGCGGAGGTTTTCATGGTGTCGCCATGTGGGTCTACGGAAAAGAAGAAGGCGGTGTCCGTGATGCTTCAGCGGTTGCTGCACCTTCAGGCGGTGGTTCCGGTCCCTCACGACCAGTTAGGATTAGGTTGGTACTCGATTTATTTCGTGGTTCCCAAAAAAGAGGGATCTTTTCGTCCTATTTTGGATCTCAAAAATGTGAACCGCTGCTTGAGAGTTCCGCACTTCCGAATGGAGACTCTGCGGTCAGTTATTTGTTCGGTGCAGCTGACGGAGTTGCTTATGTCCATAGATCTGACAGAAGCCTATCTTCACATACCCGTCAGACAAGAGCATCAAAGGTTTTTGCGTTTTGCAGTACCCATGGGTCATTTTCAGTTCCAGGTGTTGCTGTTTGGTTTGGCTATGGCGCCACGGACCTTAATGAAGGTGATGGTAGTGGTGGCGGCGGTGTTGAGGCGAGAGGGCATGCTGGTGCACCTGTACCTCGACAATTGGATGATTCGAGCGCCGTCCATGTCGGAGTCTGTAACGGCAACGGCGCGAGTGGTGAGTCTCCTAGAACAGCTGGGCTGGGTAATAAACCAGGCCAAAAGCCAGTTGCAACCGGTACAACGGCTCCTTTATTTGGGTGTGGTGTTCGACACAGAGAAAGGAGCAGTTTTTCTGCCGGAGATCAGGGTACAAAAGATTTTGCGGCAGGTAGCAGCGTTTTTGCGCCTGAAAGCTCCGACAGCGTGGCGTTACTTGCAGCTTCTAGGGTCCATGGCGGCGGCCTTGGACCTTGTACCCTGGGCAAGAGCGCATATGCGTCCATTGCAGCAGGCTTTGCTGACAAGGTGGTCGCCTCAGGAGCATCTCCTGGATCGGAAGTTGTCACGTTCACAGGAAGTAAGCAACAGTCTGCTGTGGTGGTTGGATCCCGCCCATCTTCGGGCGGGAGTTCCATTACTACAGCCGGACTGGGTGCTCATCACTACAGATGCCAGTCTCTTGGGCTGGGGGGCGCATTGTCAATCACACATAGCTCAAGAATGTTGGCCTCCAGAGGTGACGGGTTTCTCCATCAAGCTTTTGGAACTCAGGGCGGTGCACCTGGCTCTGCACGAGTTTCTCCATCTCATAGAAGGAAAGGCGGTGCAAGTGTTCTCCGACAATGCGGTGACAGTGTCCTATATCAATCGGCAAGGGGGAACAGGCAGTGCGGCCCTGTTAGAGGAGAGTCAGCGGTTCATGAGCTGGGCGGAGTGTCACCTGTTAGCTCTTTTGGCGGCGCACGTGGCAGGATGAGACAATGTGCAGGCCGATTATCTCAGCCAGCATGTGGTAGATCCGGGAGAATGGGAGTTGAATGCGGCTGTGTTTCACGACCTTACCCGACGATGGGGACAGCCGGTAATGGACCTGATGGCCACCTTCGAGAATGCCAAGGCGAGTCGGTTCTTCAGCAGGCGCAGAGAGCAGATGTCGGAAGGTCTCGACGGTTTGGCGCAGCCGTGGCCGTCAGGGATGCTTCTTTATGTCTTTCCTCCATGACCCATGATTGGGCGAGTCATTCAGCAGATAGAACGTCACGACGGTTGGGTGATTCTCATCACCACAGACTGGCCCAGGAGAGCATAATATGCGGACCTGGTGCATCTCCTGGTAGACAGTCCCTGGAAGCTACCTGCTCAGTCGAACCTCTTGGGCCAGGGTCCGCTTCTCATGCCAAATGTGGATCGCTTCTCGCTTATGGCTTGGCTCTTGAGAGGGAAAAGTTGAAGCATAGAGGTTATTCGTCGTCAGTGATAACTACGCTGTTGAAGGCCAGGAGACAGTCTACTTCCCTAGCGTATATTCTCATTTGGCATATCTTTGAGCGCTGGTGTGAGGAGCGGGGCTTGCGGCCGAGCACCGCTCTAGTGCCAGAGGTGTTGTCGTTTCTGCAGGAAGGGCTGGATAAGGGGTTAGCCCTTGCTACTCTCAAGGTTCAGTTGGCGGCTCTGGCGTGTTTTCGCGGTAAGGTACGGGGAGTTCTCCTGTCCGGTCATCTGGATGTTCTGTGATTCTTGAAAGCGGTGAAGAACATGCATCCTCCGGTTCGGGCAGTGGTTCCGGCCTGGGATCTGAATTTAGTTCTCGAAGCATTGGCGAGACTTCCCTTTTAACCGGTGAGGGAAGTATCGCTCAAGGAACTATCATGGAAAACAGTTTTCTTAGTGGCTTTCTGTTCGGCGAGAAGGATTTCGGATCTACTAGCGCTGTCGTGTAGAGAGCCGTATCTGCAATTTTCTGAGGAGAAGGTGATTTTGCGGCCGGTTCCCTCTTTTCTCCCGAAGGTAGTGTCTAGCTTGCATGTGAATCAGTCTATTTCGCTTCCAACCTTTAAGGTCCAGGAAGGAATGCCCATAGATGAGGTTTTGGATAAGTTGGATTTAGGTAAGGTGCTTAGAAGGTACCTGAGAAGGACGGAACTCTTTCGAAAAGCAGACAGGCTATTTGTGCTGTTTAGGGGGCCTCGGAAGGGAGAAGCTGCCTCCAAGGCATTGATTGCTAGATGGGTAAAACTCGCCGTTGCAGCGGCATATCAGGCAAGCGGGAAGACGCCCCCGGAGGGGCTCTGCGCTCATTCGACTCGTAGCCAGGTGACATCCTGGGCCGAGTTTGCCTTGATTCCACCTGGGGATGTATGCTGGGCGGCTACTTGGTCGTCTCTGCATATGTTTGCAAAGCATTATAGATTAGATGTTCAAGCCAGGGGAGATGCAAATGTGGGGGCTTCGGCCATCATAGCGGGCCTAGCGGGTCCCTCCTGGGGTTAGGTACTGCTTTGGTACTTCCCTAATGTGCCCGGACTGGCCCAGAGAGATGAAGAGGAAGAAGAAATTAGACCTTACCTGCTAATTGTCTTTCCTTGAGATCTCTCCGGGCCAGTCCAGGACCCACCCAATACATTTGCAGGTTGACTGTGTTAAGCAAGGGCCTCTGGTAACTCAGTAGTCCATGTTTTGCCAGGCTTAGGGTCGTGTGAGTTACTGCGCAGGAGAATCAGAAGAGGTTACTTGTTGATATTCCGCCCAGGGAGCCGGGGTCAGTGTGGTCTATGGGGCTTCCACAAGCTATGGTGAATTTCGCTATAGAGTGAATATTTAAAAAAAAAAAAGGGGAGGAGCTGGGGGGTTTTTTTAGGTAGTCTCTGAATATTCATTTGATGGATTAGTGTTTGTTTATGATAGTTTGGTTTTAAGGAATAGGTGAGACTGCTTGGATAGTGATAGACTGAGGTTCTGCCAGCAGGGGGAGCCGGATATAAGAACATAAGATCATAAGATATGCCATACTGGGTCAGACCAAGGTCCATCAAGCCCAGTATTCTGTTTCCAACGAGCAAGAATGTTTTAAGAACATTCTGCTTTTTTTTTTAATTACTTTAAAAACAAAATCTTCGAGGCCCTCTGCAAGGGCTTTCAGATTCGCGAAGGGAGAGTTGTGCTCCCTCGCGTCTCTGTAAAGCCCGCAGGGGCTAATGGGAAATTTCCCATCAGCCCCTTATTAGCCCCTGCGGGCTTTACAGAGACGAGGGAGCCTCTCCCTTCGCGAATCTGAAAGCCCTTGCAGAGGGCTCGACGTGGAGAGGGGGCCCCGCGGGACACGCCATTCTGCCGCTGCTGCGACGGACGCGCAGCAGCTAGAGCCAGGTTTTTGTTTTAAATTTGCCGGAAGGGAAGCTGGAAATGGGCTGGGGCTGATGGAGGCTGACTGGAAGGGGGGGGGGGTTGGACTGCTAATGGGCTATGGGGGCGCTAGGACAGGAAAAGGGCTGATGGGGTGGGCTGTGGGCTGATGGGGGGGTTAGGACTGGCAATGGGCTATGGGGGGCTGACTGGAAATGGGCTGATGGGGTTAAGACGAACTGCAAATAGCTGATGGGGAGGGAGCTTGAATGGAAATGGGCTGTGAGGGAAGGGAGCTAGAACTGAAAATGGGCTGATGGAGCGGGCTGGGAGAGTAAATGGAGAGGGGAAAAATATGTAGAGAGAGAGGATGGAAAGAATGCACAAAAGGTAGAAATATATCTCTTTATTTTGAATTTATTAACTGAATATGAAGTTCTGGAAATTATTGCCTTCCTGTTTCTAACAGTGTTTCCTTTTGATAGGTAGGGACTGGTGCTTTGTGAGTCCTGGTAATGCTGTCAGGATACAGCGGGTTTGCTATGGGTTCTAAATGGGCAGCGTTTGTAGTAGTTCCTAATGTGCCTGGCGGTTGGCACTGGATTATAGTAATGTAGAATGCAAATAAGGCCACTTATGCAAATGAGGCCCCGCACCGAGTCTCCGCACATGGCCCCGCACCCCCCTTGGGCCGCCCCTGTTTCCAACAGTGGCCAATCTAGGTCATATCTACCTAGCAGTTTCCCCAAGGGACACATGTTCCACAATGCTTGTATTGGTTCAAGCATTGATATCCTGGGTCCTTTCTTAATAATGGTTTATGGACCTTTCCTCCAGGAACTTGTCCAAACCTTTTTTAAACCCAGCTACACTAACAGCCTTTACTACATCCTCCGGTAACAAATTCCAGAGTTTGATTACACGTTGAGTGAAAAAATATTTTCTTTTATTAGTCTTAAATAGTTTACCCTGTAGCTTCATTGCATGTCCCCTAGTCTTTCTATATTCTGATAAGGTAAACAATCGATCTACGTTTACCCGTTCCACTCCGTTCATTAATTTATAGACTTCTATCATATCTCCCCTCAGCCGTCTCTTTTCCAGGTTAAAGAGCCTTAACCTTTTTAGCCTTTCTTCATAGGAGTATCCTTCCATCCCCTTTACCATTTTGGTGGCTCTTCTCTGAACCTTTTCTAAAATCGCTATATCCTTTTTAAGATACGGCGACCAGAATTGCACACAATATTCAAGGTGCGGTCTCACCATGGAACGATATAGAGGCATTATAATATCTTTTGTTTTATTTTCCATTCCTTTCCTTATCATACCTAGCATTCTATTTGCTCTCTTGGCTGCTGCTGCACACTGGGCTGAGGGTTTTAACATGGTATCCACAATGACGCCTAAATCTTTTTCCTGGGTGGTGGTTCCTAATGTGGAACCTTGCATCGTGTAACCATAGTTTGGATTGTTCTTCCCTAGGTGCATAACCTTGCACTTGTCCACAATAAATTTCATCTGCCATTTTGATGCCCAGTCTTCCAATTTATCAAGATCCTCTTGCAATTTTCCACAATCCTCTTGGGTTTTAACAACTTTAAATAGTTTTGTGTCATCTGCAAATTTGATAACCTCACTCGTTATTCCACTTTCCAGGTCATTTATGAATATGTCAAAAAGCAGCGGACCAGCACAGATCCCTGGGGTACACCACTATTCACCTTTCTCCATTGGGAAAATTGGCCATTTAGCCCTACCCTCTGCTTTCTATCTTTTAACCAGTTCCTGATCCACAATAGTACACTGTCTCCTATCCCATGACTCTTTAGTTTTGCCAAAAGTCTCTGATGAGGGACCTTGTCAAAGGCTTTCTGAAAGTCCAGATACACTATATCAACCGACTCACCTTTGTCCACCTGTTTATTCACACTTTCAAAAAAACATAACAGATTAGTGAGACAAGATCTTCCTTGTCTAAAGCCATGTTGGCTGTCTCCCATTAGGTCATGACTACATGCTGAGTAATTTTATTCTTTATGATGGTTTCTACCATCTTTCCCGGTACTGATGTCAGGCTCACCAGTCTGTAGTTTCCCGGATCACCCCTAGAACCATTTTTAAAAATTGGTGTTACATTGGCGATCCTCCAATCTTCAGGTATTAGAGATGATTTTAATGATAGTTCACAGATTACTAATAGTAGGTCTGCAATCTCATATTTCAGTTCTTTTAACACCCTTGGATGTATACCATTCGGCCCAGGTGATTTGCTACTCTTCAGTTTATCTAATAGTTGTAATACATCTTCCCGATGTATCGATATTTCCTTCAATTCTTCCACACCTTTAAATACCACTTCAGTCATGGGTAACATCCCTACATCTTCCTCAGTAAAGACTGAAGCAAAGAATTCATTCAGTCTCTCCGCTATCGCCTTGTCGCCTCTTAGTGCTCCTTTAACCCCTTTATCATCTAATGGACCAACTGACTCTCTCACAGGTTTTTTGCTACGAATGTACTTGAAAAGGTCTTTACTTCGCGTTTTTGCTTCCGCAGCAAGCTTCTTCTCAAATTCTCCCTTTGCCTGCCTTATTTTATTTTATTTATTTATTTTATTTACATTCTCTTATATACCGCGCTATTCTGCATCAGTGCGGTTTACATTGAACAAACTGAAATTACATTAAACAGGGCATTATAACTTGGAGATAACTATTTTACAGGGAACATGGGGCTATGGAGGGTTAAGTGGCTTGCCCAAGACCACAAGGAGCACCTGTGGGACTAGAAACCCCAGTCCTTCCGGCCCAAGGTTGCTGTCCTCTAGTGGGATTTGAACCCCCGACCATCCGGCCTGAAGTACCTTGCCCCAACCACTAGGCCACTCCTCCACTCCAATGCCTTATTAAAAGAGGGCTGCTATACAGTACAGTGTTCCCTCGCCACTTCGCGCTTCATGTTTTGCGGCTTCAGTGCTTCGCGGGTCAGCAGCCACATTGTGGAAAGGAGCGTTGTTTCATGTTGATGCGCGAGAGAGAAGGATCCCTGCATATCAACCAAAGAGATGAGTTGACTCAGAGTACTGTACATACCACAGGCTTTCATAAAGGCGCGTGATTGGTTTCCGGTGTGACATCGACCAATAAGAGTACGAGTGGATTTATCCCTGTGAGTTGATTGTCTGCGCATCATTGCAGCCTCACCTAGCATCTTCTCTTGTTGTATCTCTCCAGTCTTGTCCATGATGTTGAGGGGCAAATACTACTTCGCGGTTTTTCAGCTTTCGCGGAAGGTTCTGGTCCCCATTAACCGCGAAAAATGAGGGATCACTGTACCCTGTCTTGTGCTGCTGAGGTAAGCTATATTCTGATTTGATTTAAATTATAGCTCTTAGCTGCTGCTAGGCTCTAACTTGTTACCCTGCACCCACTCCCTAACCTTGAGGGTTAAGGAGGGATGGGCCTTTTTGTAGTTGTGGGGGCCAATGAAAGTCGGGAACAAGAAATTTATTTTTATAAGGATTTTATTTTCCCCGCTCCTTGGTGGACAGGAACAGGTGAGAGGATAACCAAATCAGGAACAAAGAAATATCCAGGCTTTCAATACTGTGCTTTAAACTATTCTTCACCGTGGAGGCACATTACATCATGTGTCCTTCTATCTTGGATTCAGAAATAATCAGGTAAGAAATAATACTGCTCATCTGTTGAAACCAGATTACATTCCAGCTTATTTTTAGTGCTTCATAAGCTCTTCATTTCAGTTGCTTAAACACTACTCGTTTCATAAGCTTTTTCACTCAGGTATTTGGACAGCATAACAATCAGAATAAAGTACCAGATATGACCATTCAAGCTTGGCTCTTGTCAGCTCTGTCTATCAGCCCAATTGAGCAGTCCATTGGCTGATTAATGTCTATCATAGGCACCGGAGCAGGTAAGGGAATTCCTGTCTCAGGACTATTTCCTGCTTGAACGGAGTTCTGTTCATAAACAGCTGTTTTGTTTAGAAACTGTTTAAACTCATTGAGCAGCAGTTCTGCCTGTCTTCTAGCTGGACTACCGGGAGGATATTCTCCTTGCTTAGGCAGGTAATTATTTACTTCTGGAGAGCAAATAATGCTGTCTCTGTTTAAACACTCTATGCCCGTGGTGGAGTTACCTACCCCTCCCCCACTTATCTCTGTTTGTAAGTGTTGGATCAACATGTTCCTCTGCACGAGCTCTGCTCTTAAAGAATGTTTCAAAGGTAGGACCTTCTGAATTACCGTGGCCTAATTCTCCTGTGAACAGTTCAGCTGAATTCTTTACGTCAGCTTGCTTGTTAAAAGCTGGAGCTGTTTGTTGAGAAAAGCTAGGCTTATTTAAAGAGGTTTCAGGCAGTAGCCAACGTCTCTCACACTGCCTGAAACTATCCTGTGCTTTAAAATCAGGATTCACTCTTTCTGGCTTATAAAACTTGTCAAAGGAATTAAATGTAGCAGGTACCTTAAAATGAGGCTTGTCAGAGAATGCCTTGCCAGGGTGCGTTTCTCTCTAAGGGTAAACTCTGTCTCCCAGAAACCTAGGCTTTAATCCTGGGTCTCTCAGTGCTTCCAACCTCTGTTGCTCCCAGACGGTTCTTTCAGGCACTGAGTATCCCTGGCACCTACTTCCTGGTTCTGAATCAGTTTCCCTTGTTTTGCAGCTGGGCAGTGTTTCTCTAGCTGGGTCAAAGGACTCTGCATTTAAGAGAGCTTCTTGCCTTTCCAATGTCCTTTGCCTTCTCACTCGTGGGCTCAATCCACTTTCACTTCTCATTCCATTCGTACTGCTCATTCCCCATCTTCCACTCATTCTCATCTGCATCCTACTCCTCCTACTACTGTCTTCCTTCTCTCTGCTTAACAAGGGGCCCCTGCTCTGGGAAGCCTGCCTCCTACTAGGGCGTGCCCAATCAGCAGCTCTGGTTCCCTCCTCCCCTGAGGTGAGCTGTGTTAGCTGATTAGTTGCCTGCAACTTGTGCTGAGAATGGAAAACCTTGCCTTTTCCTGCAATACCTGAACCAACCAGCGGGTCAGTATCAGTTTCCATGGCTTCTGGTCTTGCCACTGCATCACAAACTTCTTATGAAATTTAAATTACAAGCTCTCTGCTGGGTTCTAAATTTAACCAGAAAGCTCTCTTCTGTGTTTTAAATTTAAGCTAAAAGTACTTTGCTGATGCTAGGCCCTGCGTGACTATTAAATGTAAACTGCAAGCTCTCTGATGGGTTCCAAATGTAACCAGAAAGCTCTCTTCTGTGTTTTAAATTTAAACTAAAAGTACTTTGCTGTTACTAGGCCCTGAGTGACTATTAAATGTAAACTACAAGCTCTCTGCTGGGTTCCAAATATAACCAGAAAGCTCTCTTCTGTGTTTTAAATTTAAACTAAAAGTACTTTGCTGTTACTAGGCCCTGAGTGACTATTAAATTTAAACTACAAGCTCTCTGCTGGGTATGAAATGTAACCAGAAAGTTATTCTCTGTGTTTTAAATTTAAACTTAAACTTCTGCTACTAGGCCCTGACTGATTTAACAAAAAATAGTGGGTTCACAGATTAATTAGCTTTAATACAAAGAATTCCTTTTAGAAAATTACCAGAAGTATATACTCACAGTTGCAGATCTCTCTCCAGAAGTAACAGTCCCTTTTTCTAGTCCTTCTAGTCCTAGCCCGTCAGCAAAACTTTGGAATTCAGTCCTCAGCTGCTGGAGAAGGTTGACAACCCTAATGTGCCTGGACTGGCCTGGAGAGATCTCAAGGAAAGACAATTAGCAGGTAAGGTCTAATTTCTTCTTTGGAAACAAGAAAAAGTCACAGGATGCGAGGTCAGGTGAGTATGAAGTCTGATGGATTTGCTTGATTTGGTATTTGGCCAAGAACTGCCAGACAAGATGTGATGTGTGAGCTGGAGCTTTATTGTGATGAAGCAACTATTCACCATCCATGTGCAACTTTGGCCTCTTACAACAAATTGCATCTCTCAAACGAGTCAGAACTTAGACATAGTACCCCTTCTTGATAGTTTGGCCTTTTGGAGCATACTCATGATGAACAATACCCTGGTAATCAAAGAAAACTGTGAGCATGACATTGCTCCTCACCTGACGGGCTTTCTTCAGCCTGGGAGAGTCTGGAGTCTTCTATTGTGAGAACTGAGCCTTACTTTCTAGGTCATAACTATGAACCCATAATTCATCACTAGTAATAATCTTTTTGATGAAATCGGAGTCATTTTCATTACATTCCAACAACTCCTTTGCTGCAGATAGTCGATCTTCTTTTTGGTCAGGGGACAGGAGTTTTGGCACAAATTTTGCAGACACACATCTCATCCCCAAATTGACAGTAAGAATGGACTGTACCGACCCGAAACTGATGTCCATGTCCTCAGCAAGCTTCCTGATAGTCGATGATTTGAGCGTATTGCGGCACGCACTGCTTCAACTTTGTCTTCATTCCTGCTCATGGATGGCCTTCCAGAACATTTGTCATTGTCAACACTTTGGCGGCTCTCTTGCAAACGTTTGTACCAGTCATAAATTCGAGCACAGTTCATGCATTCATCACCATACACTTGCTGTAACTTGTCATAAGTTTCTTTGAACACATCTCCAAGTTCCTGGCAGAATTGAATGCAAATTTGTTGTTCAAATTTTTCACTCATCGTAAGTCTGACAAACTGCTTTTACACAATACCAAACATCATGTGATTAAAAAAAAGTACAGGTGTACTGCAGCCACGCTACACTCTGCACATGCAGAGCACATAACTGCATGTGTAATAGTATTGTGGTGCGATGTATTGTTATATAGCTACACAACAAGTCTTGATACTTTTTGATCACACCTCATATATGGTTAGTGCCGCTGAAAATAATTGCAGATCATCCCTGCACAATCCAGACGGTGCCAGGAAGAAGCATGGGCATTCCACCCAACTAAATGGATAACGCCGATATCTATTCCTTTCTCCGTATAGCTATGCAGATACATTTAGGATAGCAAAAAGGAGGTAAAAGCAACTTCAGGAAATGCTTTTTCATGGAAAGGGTGGTGGCTGCCTGGAATGCTCTCCTGATGGAGGTGGTGGGAGCAGAAACAGTGATGGCATTCAAAAAGGCATCAGACATACACTGAGGATCCTTATATGGCAAGATGTAAATAATTTCAAAAACCGGGGGGGGGGGGGGGGAGGGGGGGGGGTAATCCACACAGAGCTGCAGGAACAACCTTAAACAAAGGCATCAAGGGGGGTAACCCGCACAGAGCTGCAGGAACAACCCTAAACAAAGGCATCAAGGGAGGTAACCTGCACAGAGTGGCAGAAGCAACCTTAAACAAAGGCATCAAGGGGGGTAACCCACATAGATCTGCAGGAACAACCCTAAACAAAGGCATCAAGGGGGGTAACCCACATAGAGCTGCAGGAACAACCCTAAACAAAGGCATCAAGGGGGGTAACCCGCATAGAGCTGCAGGAGCAACCCTAAACAAAGGCATCAAGGGGAGTAACCCGCATAGAGCTGCAGGAACAACCCTAAACAAAGGCATCAAGGGGGGTAACCCGCATAGAGCTGCAGGAGCAACCCTAAACAAAGGCATCAAGGGGGGTAACCCACACAGAGCTGCAGGAACAACCCTAAACAAAGGCACCAAGGGGGGTAACCCGCATAGAGCTGCAGGAACAACCCTAAACAAAGGCATCAAGGGGGGTAACCCGCACAGAGCTGCAGGAACAACCTTAAACAAAGGCATCAAGGGGGCTAATCCGCATAGAGCTGCAGGAACAACCTTAAACAAAGGCATCAAGGGGGCTAATCCGCATAGAGCTGCAGGAACAACCTTAAACAAAGGCATCAAGGGGGGTAACCTGCACAGAGCTGCAGGAACAACCTTAAACAAAGGCATCAAGGGGGGTAACCTGCACAGAGCTGCAGGAACAACCTTAAACAAAGGCACCAAGGGGGGTAACCTGCATAGAGCTGCAGGAACAACCTTAAACAAAGGCATCAAGGGGGGTAACCTGCACAGAGCTGCAGGAAGAACCCTAAACAAAAGCATCAAGGGGAGCAACCCACACACAGATGCAGGAACAACCTTAAACAAAGGCATCAAGGGGGGTAACCCACATAGAGCTGCAGGAACAACCCTAAACAAAGGCATCAAGGGGGGTAACCCGCATAGAGCTGCAGGAACAACCCTAAACAAAGGCATCAAGGGGGGGTAACCTGCACAGAGCTGCAGGAACAACCTTAAACAAAGGCACCAAGGGGGGTAACCTGCATAGAGCTGCAGGAACAACCTTAAACAAAGGCATCAAGGGGGGTAACCCGCACAGAGCTGCAGGAACAACCCTAAACAAAGGCATCAAGGGGGGTAACCTGCACAGAGGCAGAAACAGCTCTACAACTCTAGCCACCTTACTAGGCAGACCAGATGGACCTTGCTGGTCTTTATCTGCCATCATTTGCTATGTTATCTTTATCTTTATTTGTCACATTTGATATACCGCCCCATACCAGGGTATTAGGGCGGTGCATAATACAAAATATCATGGCTGCAGAAAGGAAAGGTAGAAAGGAACGCCATTGAGTGGATAGGAAAGCAGTTAAGAGAACAGAAAGAAAACAGCAGCAAAAGTGGTAAACAGCATCAGCACAGGATAGCAGCAGCACAGCGATACACAGCAGTAAATCAGAGCAGTATCTGGATAGCAGCCTGACTATCACTTATCCACATAGCAGTGGCACTTGCTGCTACATGCATTTTTTCAGCAACGCTCACTGTCTGGATAAGGGCACTGAATATATGTATGATATTTAAACGTGACTGTCATTGTTTAAAAAAAATGCTGACTGTGGTGTTAGGTCATGCTGGAAAACATCAGACACTGATGCAGACTTCTGAAACTGCGGTACTGTGTCAATCATAAGTTCTCCAGGAACAAGCAGGAAGTCAGTCCTCACATATGGGTGACATCAGCGTCAATGAAGCCCTCGCAGAAGCATCTCCCCAGGTTTCAAAGAAAGCCTTTGCGTGGTTCCCTTCCCACCCAAGGGTGCCATATTGCTCAGTCTCCTTTTTTCTGCAGAGCCCAACAGACATCTGTCTTTTTTTCCCTGGAAAAAGTTGATTAATTCATGTGAAAAAACTCTTTTATCTGGTTGCGACCAGTCCCTTTCTTGCCTCCGAGCGCGCTTGACCCGGTATCACATCTCAGAACCATTCTAGGTTTTTTCCTCCAATGTGATTCATGCCTTTTTCCATCTGCTGGCTGCTCTGGGGTCTTTGACCTTGCCGGGGTACTTGCCCCTTTCCGGACTGTAAGTTCCGGCACAGTTGTTCTGTCTGCGATGGGGGGCATTCGGCACTTAGATGTGTCAAGAAAGGGGCAGCGGTTGTCCCCACACCTGCTCCCAAGCAATAAGGACTGGATGGGTCTGGCCCCGACACCTATTCAGTTCGCGGCACTTAGGCCTTGGCTGAGGCGATACAGGAGGCATAGGGATGGGGTGGTGCTGGAGGAGGGTTTTCTGTATGGTTTCCCCATACCGGTGGTCAGAGATGGGGGTCCGGAGAGGGCGACAACTCGCCATCGGTCAGGCGTTTGGTTCACATTGTTAGGGATAAGTTGGCGGCGGAGCTGGAATTGGGTAGGGTGACCGGGCCCTTTGCGGACTGGCCATTCGCACATTTTGTAGTTTCCCCGTTGGGTATTGTTCTGAAGAAGGAACCCGGGAAGTTTCGGTTGATTCACAACTTGTCCTTCCCGGTAGGGGCATCAGCCAATGACCATATACCAAGGGAATTGTGTACAGTGCGCTACGCGTCATTCGACGAGGCGGTGGGGTTAGTATGGGAATGTGGGCCGGGGTGTTTGCTGGCAAAGGTGGATATCGAATCCGCTATCTGCCTGTTGCTGGTTCACCCTGCTTCTTTTCATTTACTGGGTTTTAAGTTCGAAGGGCAGTATTATTTCGATAAGTGCATGCCAATGGGTTGTTCGGTATCCTGTTCCTATTTTGAGATGTTCAGTTCGTTCATGCACTGGGTCCTGGAGGAGTCAGTGGGATGTGGGAACACGGTCCATTATCTGGACGATTTTTTATTCGTCGGCAGGGCACAGTCGGGGCAATGTCAGGAGCTTCTGGACGGCTTCGGGAGGCTGGCACAGGATTGGGGCGTCCCATTGGCGGTGGGTAAGACGGAGGGTCTGTCGACGCGCCTCACATTTTTGGGGGTGGAGCTGGATTCGGTGGACATGGTGGCGTGACTGCCATTGGAGAAAGTGGAGAGGTTACAGGTTCTGGTGACGAACTTGATGGGGTCGGCAAAAGTAACGCTGAGGGAGATGCAGGCGCTGATAGGCTCACTGAATTTTGCTTGTCTGGTCATCCCGATGGGGCGGGTGTTCATGCGCAGGTTCTCGGCTGCTACATCGGGTGTACTTAAGCCGCACCACTGCATTAGGGTTTCTAGGAGCATGAGGGTGGACTTGGGGGTTTGGGATGAGTTCCTAAAAGGCTTTACTGGCATAGCTGTTCTGATGGAGAAGGAAATATCTACTTTCGATCTGCAGCTCTTTACGGAAGCGGCGGGTGGTTTTGGGTTGGGTGTGTATTTCGGGGGCTCTTGGTGTGCGGAGCCATGGCTGCCAGCGTGGCGCGAGGCGGGCCTGACCGATAGTGTAACCTTTCTGGAATTATTCCCGGTGCTGGTGGTTCTGGAGCTGTGGCCGGACAGGCTGCACAATCGCCGGATGTTGTGGTGGTGCAATAATGAAGCGGTGGTTAGTGTGATTAATAGATATGCCCCGCATTGCTTGAGGGTGGCGGCTCTGATGAGGGAGGTTGTGTTAGCCTGTTTGAGGTTGAATGTGGTGGTGAGGGTCCGTCATGTGCCAGGGTGTGCTAACCAGGTTGTTGATGCTCTTTCACTTTCAAGTGGGACCTGTTCCGGTGTTTGGCAGCAGAGGCGGACACTGTTGGAATGCGGGTCCCGGAGCACTTATGGCGGCTTGGCTTGAGGGCATGCTGAACCTGTTGGGGAGTTCCGTATCACCAGCAACTTGGCGGGCCTATTGCAGAGGCTGCGACAGTGTGGTGGAATTTTTGGCAGCCCGAGGCTGGCGGCAAGGTCCTGTCCTGGACCACCTCATGGGCTTATACATCACGGCAGCGAAGGCTGCGGGAGCAGCGAGATCGACGGTTCGGGCGCATATAGCGGGCTTTGCATTTTTCTCCAGGGCAGTGGGGTGGGGAGCATCCAGCTGGGGATTCCTGTTGCGTCAGTTGTTGCTAGGATGGGAGTGGGATAACCCTCTGCAGGGGGATAGGCGGCGGCCGATCACGCATGATCCTGTTGGGAAGCTGTGCGCGGCGCTGCCTTTGGTGGCAGCGTCTGCATATGAGGTCACGCTGTTCCAGGCAGTGTTTTGTGTGGCCTTTTTCGGGGCTTTCCGGGTAGGGGAATTGGTGGCGGCCTCCAGCTCAGCAGCAGGAAGTGGGGCACTACAGTTGCATCATGTGCGGGTGTCCAAAGGGGAGTTGGGCATCCGGTTGGCGAGGTCCAAGACTGACCAGAGGGGCAAGGGTGCATGGGTGCTCTTGAGAGCTATTGGGGGTTCCCCAACCTGTCTGGTGGCTGCTATGGAGGCTTACCTACGGGTGAGGCCGCAAGGCGGCGGTTTTCTCTTCCTGCATGAGAATTTGCGCCACCTGACGCGTTTTCAGTTCACGGCAGTCCTGTAGATGACGGTGCTCCAGGTGGGCTTGGAGCCGAGTGACTTCGCACCTCATTTATTTAGGATTGGGGCAGCCACTAGTGCCGCAGAGGCAGGCTTGAATGAGCAGGATATTCAGCAGATAGGCAGATGGCATTCTAATGCATTCCGGGGGTATGTGCGTTTGTGAGGGGGAGTGCGGGGATGGTGTTTAATTGTGTTTTTTCTTTTAGATGTGGGCCGGATGCCGTATGGCTGCTGGATGATTGGCCATTCGTTTGTTTACTGGGCTGGTCAGCATGCAGCGGCGAGGCCTCTCGGGGCGAACATTTGATTGAACGCTGCGGAGGTGACCGTATCATGACTGGGCGAGCGTGGTTTTTGCTGGCTGCAGCTATTGCCTTTGCTTATGCACCATCAGCGTGTAAGGGGATCCCCGGCGTTGCTGTTACATCTCGGAGGCAACAACTTGGGGACGTGGACAGTTAAGCAGCTGATCAGAGCGGCAAAGAGAGACCTGGACGAAGTGTTGTTAATGTTTAAGGATGTTGTGTTATGGTCGGATATAATTCGGAGGCCTGCTTGCTGGGGCCACCGGAGGTGGTCTCGTGGGTTGATTAAAGTTAATTGGCAAATTGGCCGCTGGGTGTGTGCAAAAGGGGGATGGCAGATTTTGCATCCTTGGGTAGAGGTAGATTGTGCTGGCTTATATCGGCCAGATGGAGTACATTTATCCCCGGTCGCGGTGGATTTGCTCCTGAATGATTGGCAAGAGGCCTTGGAGTATGTTGTTCAGGGCAGGGTAGCTGGTCGCAGCTTTGCAATTGGGGGGAGGCTCAGGGACAGGTGTCACTGAGCCTGTGGCAGGATGCCGGAGGTGTCCGGGGTCCAGAGTCTTGGCAATATGCAGGGCGGGGGTGGGGTACCCCCGATTTGGAGAATCCCTCGGGGATTTTGCTAATAATATGGCAAAGCCGGAAGAAGGGGGATGGAATTACCGGGTGATGGTTCCCGGCGGAGGCGGGAGGGAACTCACTTTGCTACTCACATGGCTGGTGAGGGTTCGTCCCACTGCCGGAACCTGAATGACGCAGTTCTGGTTGTTGGTAGTTTGTTTGGATAATGTTTATGGTTAATAAAGCTGCGACCAGTTGAATGCCAATAAAGTGTACTGTTGTGGTTATTTTAGGGGGGGGGGGTGGCGGAAGGTGCCGTGTAAGGGGACCGGGAGCACCACATCCACCTTACCTGGTTACTCCAGATGGCACAAAACCTAGCTGCCCATATAATCCACAGGGCAGACAACTCTGACCACACCACTCCACTACTACATAATCTCCACTGGCTACCTATTGCAGCCAGGACCAAATACAAATTTATAATGATAGTTTTCAAATTATACAACAAATTGCCCCCTCCTACCTCTCCTCCCTCCTCACCCTTCCGGACATCACTAGAAGTAGAAGAACATGTTCCCAGAATACTCTCACAATACCTGCCCATATCTGCAGCACCAGTAAAACTACCAGTTCAAGGGTTTCATTTATGTTACCCCTACCCTCTGGAACGTGCTCCCAGATAACTTGAGGCTTATAAAAGATCTTCAGTCTTTTCAAAAGAAACTGAAAATGCACCTTTTCATCCAACACTATAGCCCCAGCACCTTTAACCAGCCACCACAAACACCCTAACTTCTCCCCAATCCAATTCAACCATCCTCCTTAACTCTCATATATTAAAAGTTTATGTACCAGTGAATTGAGACTTTTATAAAGTCCTGGAAATAACTTCATCTTCAACGTCATTACTTGTAAATAAGTTATACATTGTTACAATGTAAAGTTGACTGTTATGCTTGCCGTTCACTGTAAATAAGTTCCTCTGACGTTATAATGTAAACCTATTTGTTGTGTAGGAACCACAAAGGAGAGCAAAGCCCTCAAAATACGTAGGAAACAAAACACAGGAAGCGAGTGGCAGATGGAGGTCACAGGTGGCTTTATTGCTGAAGAACCCCTACACGTTTTGGCAGTTGCCTTCGTCAGGGAGTATGCAGCTTAAAACATAACAAATTATATAAAAAAGATATATAAATACATTAATCATTAATTAAAATAATCATTAATAAAATAGTAAATTAAAGAATTATTTTTTGAAAATAAAACATAAAAATAAACATGACAATTATAAATAAATAATTTACAGGCATATACATGGAATTAAAGGGAACATAAAAACAATATATAATACATAGGGAACAAAGGGCAGAGGGCTATAAAAAACATAGAAAGCAACAAGAACTCATTTAAACAATACACTTTGAAAAAAAAGATAGTGGTACAGCGGAAACCTATTTTTTAGTTATACTCACACACTGTGTCAGTCCTTTGAAGCACCACTATTGTGCACATATGTCTTTTTACTAAAAGTAATGTAAAGTAAAGCAACAGTTATTTCATGACTTATGTCTAATTATAAATATGACACTGGAATAAGAAAAGACCATGAATGTAAGAACAAGAACTATGTGTGTCCTGGATTTAATGGATCCTACAGTGAGGAAATAAAATCTAAATAAAATTTGTCTGAGTAGAGCTATAGAGAAAATACTGCTGAATTTACAAGCTGAAGGAAATATGCAAATGAGTGAAATGCGTTGTGAACGGGAAGCACCTTATCTACAGTAAGGGGACGTGGACTGGAGAGAAAGCTATCTTAAAAGGCTAATATAAAAACTCAACAAAAATTTAAAAGATTCAAGAGCTCTTTTTTTGTAGAGTCGAAACCCCGTACTAAAAGGGAACTTGCTACCATCTCACCGAATGAATTTATTACAAACAGTGGTTACATGCCGGTTTGCCATGTTATAAGGGTCATATATCATTTCATGCCATAAAAAAAAATAGGTGAAAAGTAAAAATTCCATAAAGTAATAGCAATAAGATGTATTATGTATTATTCACATGTGAATTCTTTGTACATTAAAACTGACATTGACTAATGATGAGAAAACATCTGAGAGCAAAGGGGCTACACATCCTACCATAAACTGGCTTTTTTTTTTTTAAACTCTGCCAAGGGTCCGTACTGAGAGGGGACCTGAACTGATTGAAAAATTAAAAATAAGAGCCAGGGGAAGAGGGAAGGAGGAAGGAAGGGGAGCCCCTCTTTACTCATTTCATATGGTGTCTCGTGCTCTCTAGGCCTCCCATCTGCCTGCCCCCAGCAGAATGGGACCTCAACGTGGTCTTGATACAGCTCATCAAGCTGCCATTTGAGCCTCTGGCTACCTGCCATATGCGTTATCTCTCATTGAAGGTTGTCTTCCTGGTGGCACTCACTTCTGCCTGCAGAGTCGGCGAGTTTCAGGCCTTGGTGGCTGAGCTACCCTACACCAGGTTCTATAAGAATAGGGTCATGCTTCGCACACACCCTAAATTCCTTCTGAAGATGGGGTCCGCGTTCCACCTCAATCAGAAGATGGTGCTTCCCACCTTCTTCCCACGGCCCCACGCTGACAAAGTGGCAGCCATTCTCCATACTCTGGATTGTAAGAGGGCCCTGTCCTTCTACCTGCAATGTACCCAGACCCACTGCAAAGCCTCACAGCTTTTCATTTTTTACAACCCCAGTTGCCTGGGGGAGGCTGCTACCAAATGGACCCTGTCAATCTGGGTGGCGGACTGCATCACCTTCACTCACAAATAGACTGGGCTCTTATTGGAGCGTCGGGTTATGGCACACAATGTCAAAGCTATGGCGACCTCTGTTGCAAGCTTATACTCTGTTCCTATGGCAGACATCTGCCGAGCTGCCACCTGGTCCTCAGTCCACACCTTTGCAGCTCGCTATTGCCCTTCAGTCTTGGGAAAACACACGATGCTGCACACGTCTCTTATCACTAAGAGACATGATAAGAGATGTGTGCAGCATCGTGTATTTTCCCGAGACTGAAGGGCAATGAATAGAGATCCCCTGAGGAAACAACTAATGTGAAACGCGGTGGAGGTGCCTAGGGAAGGCGTTGGGATCAGTGAGAGAAATGGGAGTGTGACCAAGAAGTCAAAGTACAAGCCAAACACTCGTTGTTTGAGTATTGAAGAGCTGCGATTGTTACGTTCCTTTAATAAGAACATTCATATTGGAATTAAGAGAAATGTGATGCATCGCATGTACCATACGCTTTCATCATTATTACCCTGTAGTTTCGCTAAAGGTCATTGATGCTATTAAGCACTAGTACTGGACGTATTACAAGTCTGACAATAAGTGCTAAAAAGTCTGAGACCTTTTAGCGATGGTAAAAAAAATTTTGAGTAACCATATGAAATTGTATAATATATAAAAAGAAGAGATTTGGTTCTACGTTGATAGAATTGGGCGTTCTGTAGTATAATTAATTTATAATCGCTCAGATAGAGACCATAACTAATTGTTCTACACAATAATGGAAGGGTATGAAATCTAACCAGAAGCTCTCTTCTGTGTTTTAAATTTAAACTAAAAGTACTTTGCTGATACTAGGCCCTGAGTGAGTATTAAATTTAAACTACAAGCTCTCTGCTGGGTATGAAATCTAACAAGAAAGCTCTCTTCTGTGTTTTAAATTTAAACTTAAACTTCTGCTACTAGGCCCTGACTGATTTAACAAATACACTGGGTTCACAGATTAATTAGCTTTAATCCAAAGAAGTCCCTTCAGAAAAATTCCCAGAGGTATATACTCACAATTGCAGATCTCTCTCCAGAAGTAGCAGTCCCCTTTTCTAGTCCTTCAAGACTCCAGAGTAGTTCCCTCTGGTTTTATCTACACACAGAAAAGGACAACTATGCAGATTAAAAATCCCGAAAGATTTCACAAAAGCCCACAAATCAACAAACAATAGAGCATTTTCGCACATAGCCCCTACTAATCTGGAATTCCCTTCCAGAGGAGCTACGAAAGCTAACAGAGATCACAGAACTACGCAAGAAACTGAAAACCTATCTGTTCACCAAACATTATAACATAAATAACTCAATATCTACAATAGACAAAGGTTAAATAGACAATCCGGTTGCTCTATGCAATAAACCTTTAACCTATACAGATAGCACTCTCCAATGATGATCTTCTGACCTCCCCCATGTAATCCATGTATATATATTCATATATAACTTGTATATAGTTTCCACACTGTTCGGTATTATACCACATTGTTTGTTCTATACTTTATATGATGTTCCTTGTAAATAAGTTCTGTATTATTGCAATGTTCCATGTAAAACAAACTTGATTTGTTAATTATTGTTAACTGTAAACCGCAACTGAACTCTTGGAAGATGCGGTATATAAATGTGAATAAATAAATAAAATAAAAAATAATGCTTTTGCCCAGTCAATCCATCAGCTAGAATGACAACTTTAATAAAGTTAACCCCCCTCCCCCCAATCTAGCTATTTAGATCAGGCTTCTCTTTCCCCGGGAACAAGCAGGAATGAAGTCTTCACATATGGGTGATGTCACCGATGGAGACCACACGGGGAACACTCCCCAGCTTCCATAGGAAGCTTTTGAGATGTTCACCATGCATACATGCCTGTCTTCCCGCTCAAAGGAGCCATCTTACCTTGGTCTTCTTTCTGCGGAGCCTCTTGGACATCAATCTGTCCCCGGAAAATTGTTGACACCCTTGAGGTGCTTTCTTTGCATTTTTCATACGATTTTAAGGTCATGTGTCTCTCGTTTTGCTGCATTTTTCTTGGGACCCTGTTTTTCTTTTCGTGTTTTTGTCACATGGGGGTTTTCTCTCACACCTCCCTAGTCAGCTGGGATGTTGGAGTTCCTCTGACTTGGCAGAAGCTGTCTTCCCCAAAATGTAAAAGCTGCCTAGAGGCTTCAAGAAGTGTATCCAGTGCGGCTGCACCATCTCAGTGAAGAACGCTGTAGCTGGTGCCTTCAATGCCTCTGGCCTGACCATGAGCCCTTCACCTATGCTGTCTGCTTGCAGATGATGCGCAAGGGGTTCTGGAATCAGGAGAAGCGGCAGGAATCACTGTTTGGTTCCTTGGTGTTGATGCCCTGGAGGGCCTCTGCCAAGTCCTCGGCTCAGCGTGGTGCCCGAGCTCTCTTGGAGCCAAGGGGCCACGATGCCCTGGACCGGATGCTGTCTGTTGATGAAGATCACCCCCCTGTCGGTGCCTTGAGGATCCCCTCCAAGTGCCTCTGGATCAGAGGACCGCCATCGGGAGCACTGGGAGCATCAGCACCGTAGAGAGGAAAGCTGTCGGTATTTCAACTTCCTCACAGACTCCAACTCCAAGGGCTGGGAGACTAAGAATCTCTTCTGCCAGAAAGCCATCAGGACATACCCTCTGACCCTTCGCCGCCTTATGAGCACCATAAGTCTCCACCTGAGGACATCTCTTTTCATGAGTTTGTTCGAGACATGGCAAAGGCTTTACCCTTTACCATCGAGGTGGAGGAGGATCACAGGGCAGAAGAGTTGGAGATCCTCCAATATCCTCCCCCCACCCAAGAAGGCCATTACGGTTCCCATCCACTGTATCCTGGAAAGGTTGCTTTTTTGAATGTGGGAGAACCTTCTTATGGTACCTCCAGTCAGTCGCTGGCTGGACTCCATCTAACGAGTGTCCAAGAGCCCTGGGTTTGAAAAACCTCAACTTCCACACAACTCCATGGTCATGCAGTTGGTCATGCGGAGAGTTTAAAAGTTCTAAAACCCATTCCTCAGTTCCTCCAGACCGGGAGGCCTGGACACTGGATGGGGATGGGATGGGGGGCAGGTGTGGGGATGGAGGACTGGGAACTGGTGGAAGCTGCTGCTGGGGTGGACCGGGCAGGGTGTGTTCCTGGGGAATCTAGCTAGGAATGTGCTGCTGCAGGGCACTGTGTGAATTGAACAGGGCTGGTGTGAGTGCTGGGTGGGGCTGGGACTAGATGGTAGTTGGTACTGGGGGTGGGGCAGGGGGGTAGGGTGGTGACTGGCAGGGGGGGGGGGACAGAAGCTGGGGATGGACAGATGGGGAGGGAAATGGGTTCTTTGTGTGAGACAGAGGACATAGCTGTGATAGGCTGTGTATTAGGGGGTAAATGGGGATTGGGGTTGGTGTGGTGTGATATGGGTGGGTGGATGGACATGGTGATGGGAGGGGGAAGAGGGATAGGGCAAAAGGGGGCAGATGTTTGTCCCAGCAGCAGATGTGGGGGAAATGGGGATCTGGATATGAGATAGACAGGTGAGTGGACATTTGCAGACACCATGATGGTACCAAGGGTCAGCATCTTTGTTGGGAACATGGGATCCAAAGAGACATGGGATATGCCATACTGAATCAGACTACGGTCCATCATGCCCAGTGCCCAGATCCCACCAATGGCCACTCTCTAGGTCACATGTACCTAGAGGTTTCCTGAACACTCACACAGGAAGACAGACCTAAGGAGCTTAATATGTATACTTTAGAGGAAAGGCAGGATAGAGGTGATATGATTGAGATATTTAAATACCTCCATGGCATAAATGCACTGGAGGAGAGTCTCTTTCAATTAAAAGCAAGTCCTGCTATGAGGGGACATAGGATGAGGGTGAAAGGGGATAGACCCAGGAGTAATATGCAGAAATATTTCTTTATGGAAAGAGTGGTAGATGCGTGGAATAATCTCCCAGTGGAGGTGGTAGAGACGAGGACAGTATCTGAATTCAAAAAAGCATGGGACAAACACAGAGGATCTCTAAAAGTAAAAAGGGGACTATTGTAGTGGTTCATATGGTCTTTTTCTGCCATCATGTTTCTATGTTGTGCCTCTGGTCACAGGGGCCCTATGTGGGCTTCAAACCCTTGATGCAGGATCCATGTATTCAGAACCACTGTGCCACAGCACCACAACATTCACTGCAGTAATGCACAGTGGGCACAATGCAGCTGCACTGGCATGTGTGGTACTCAGAGCAGCTGCTGTGTGAAGGAGGCTAGGGTCTGGGGGAGGTGTACATAGTCTAGCCCTGCCTCATCCTGCTATCAGTCACCCACACCCTGGTCCACCCATGCCCTGTGGGGTGGGTCTGAGCAGGGTACCTGGCTTCTGCCCTTGGGTCCTTGCCCACCACTTCCACACACAGGGACACCAACACTGCTCACCTAGCATCTTGGGGCACAGGCACCACCACACACAGCATCCCATTTAAACTATGCCCCCTTGGAACCTACCTCGAATGTGACGGCTCAGTGTTGGAACCCCCCAAGTGTGTGTCTCCAGGGTACAAATATCACTGTCATAAATGTGTAGCACCATCGGAAACATATATCACCGCAACAGACATGGGCACATCCATGCATGCTATTTATGTGCTGCACAGCTGCACATTGCTATGTGTCACTGTATGTGTGTGCACGTCATGTATTCCATGTTTTTGTGCATCTACACAGTTACACATCCACATGCTATAAAATGTGCATCCCTGCTGCAGACAAGCCCCTGTGGTTTAGGCATTTTTCTGAACTGTAGTGGTTTGTGTGATGGCGTCCACGTTCTCAACCTGTAAGCACAACTTCACTGATGGTGAACTGACCCTCCTCATTGAGAAGATCCTTGCCGACTTTGGGGTCCTGATAGGCACAGAGGAAATCAGGGTGAGAGCCTATGAGTGGCAGCAGAAGTGGGTCTCCATTTGTAGGAAACTCAATGCCATCTACCATAACAACTGTGATGTTGAGGAAGTGAAACAAAAGTTGTAGTAGGTGCACTGAAACACCTGCAACAAGGCATGCAGTGTGGGGCCAGATGTCAGGAGGCACAGCTGACCAATCTGGAGCAGCAGGTTCTGGCTACAGTTGACTTGGCAGCCATGAAAGGCATCGGTGATCTAGTCACCTCACAGATGTCGCAGGACCAGGGTGCATGCCTGATCTCATACATCTCCCACATGGACTCTGTCCCAGACCTGTGTCTCTGGTTCAGGTACCCCCTGCATCTCCCACTGCACCCTTCACATATGTACCCTCTAGGTGGCCATGGGGCACAATTGGGCATGTATGTTGCACTGTCACATTCACTTTTGCTGCTTCATTGGGGGGGGCTCTGTGGTTGTGGGTCTGCCCTGTTGTGCATGGCTCAATCCCTGTTTCACTGCTGCATGCCACACTGGGGCATCTGTCCCACCTGTTGCTTTTTCTCCCATTTCTGCGGTGTAGTGTCTCTGGGGGCTTTGTGCAACACTGCTGCTCATGTGTATGTGTGCACTGCATGCATTGGTCAGTATTGAATTGTTTGTTCCTTCCTCTCTCAATAGGTACTGCTGCAGCTGCAGGACTCACCACTACCCAAATGCCTACCTCACTGCCCCCCGCTTCTCCACTGCTGCAGTCACCAACACTGGCTGCACCCTTTGTGGTACCACCGGAGGGGGATGATCCTTGACCAGTGGGCCCTGCTCACATGCTACTGGGGCCCGACATCAGCATGGAGCAGGAGGTTCCTGATTCAGCGGATGGGTAGGACCAACTTGCCCTGTCACCAGAGCCCCCTGGACAGCAGCGTGATGCTGTACACAGAGATCAGCTGCACCAATGCACATATCTGTGGCTAGTGCAGTGTGCTTGAGAGCCTGCTCACTCAGAATGAGGCACATGCAGAGCATGACCATCTGAAGCTGGGCTCCTGCATCGCAGTGTGGCCCTCCAGGAACATCAGCTGGTGGCAATGGCACACCTGAATGCATGTTTGCTGCCTCAGCTCCAGCATAGATCAGCTGCTCGCCCAGCTGGACAGGTCACAGGGTGTACCTATTCCCATCCCCATGGCTCTATGCCCACCCAGCCATTGTCCCCCACCTCCACCACCATCTGCTGCTGCTGCCAGCAGTCCTGTGCCAGACACCCTGCTATCCACCAGCATGGTCTCGACACACTCCACTGCACGGGCAGCATCGGCTGTGGGGTCCATCAGCATGAGGCAATTGCACATCCTGGGAACTGTGCCTCGGGGTGTGGGGCCACCAATGGTGTTCCCTCCCTTTCCATGAGGCTCTTGGGGAGACCAGTGAGGACAGCAGCAACAACTCTGTCTCAGAGGGCCCACCACTCTCCACACTGGTGCTTGTCCTGGCACCAGGAGCTGGCAGTGTGACCTCAGGGCGGGTGAGGGCAAAGGGGCAGGCAAGGTGTTGCGGGGGGCAGAGCTAGCCCTTGTATGCAGGGCTGATCTGTGTGCCTGGGGTGGGGTTACTGTGGTGTTTCTGGGGCTAGGGGTTGTGGGAGGTGGACGGGGTGATCTGCAGTGGGCTATGGGGCATGTGTGTGTGGTGTGGGCACTATTGTGTTCTGGGGTCTCACATGGGTGCAACTGTGGGGAGGGCTGGGTTGGGCATTTTTGGGTATTTTGTGTGCATTTGTGTACTGGTTGTTCCACTGATGCCAGCATAATTACATTGGTTTACTCCACATCTGCCTGTCTCCATGTCTTTATGCTTCATTCACTATAGACATGCTCATTTGTATCTGTTACCCTGGTGCAGCCATCTTGGCTATGTGCACAGTGTTGTTTTTTTTTCTATGTCCTTTCCTTATACCAATTCTACCCTAAACCTGGAAGAGATTATCACTTCTTGGAACAACAGACTCAACCGCATCTCATCTCGTCCGACCAGAAATAAGTCATTAAGAAGAAAAGCTACGGCACCTTGGTTTACATCAGATCTGAAAGAATCCCTAAAACATTTGCGAAAACTTGAGAAGAAATGGAGGAGATCACGCAACGACACTAATCAGTCTGCATACATGCAACATCTTGAAACCCACCGCAAAGCTATTTCTGAAAAAATGAGACTATATCATACAGACATCCTTAAACGTGCTATAAACAAACCTCACGACCTATTTACCCTCGTTAAGAAATTAGCCAAAGAACCCTCACAGGAGCACCAGTGTGAAATCAACCCACAAGCTTATGCCCTTTACATACAATCTAAGATATGCTGCACAAATAAAATTACAATACCCACTATCTTGAATGCTCATGCACTCCCAGCTCCTTTAGCTTCTTTCTCCACCCCTTCTTTGAAGCTAATTGAAGATATTATCTCATCTCTCAACTTATCCACAGCACACACCGATCCGTGTCCAGCTTTTGGATAAAGGACCTCCGCAAAGAACTTGCTCCAACAATATCCAAAATCATAAGTCTATCATTTGACACTGGCTCATTCCCTTCTGCCCTCAAACAGACCTCCATCCGACCTCTACTAAAAAACCTTAAATTAGATCCGCAAAAAACAGACTCTTACCGACCCATCTCCAGCATACCCACCCTTGCGAAAATAATCGAAAAGATAGTTTACAGACAATTGCAAGACCATATCGACACTGAAGCGCCTCTGGATACCTGTCAACATGGATTCCGGGAATCTTACGGGGTCGAAACGCTCCTCACCTCACTTCTCAACAGCTTAAACTCTGGCATCGACAACATCAAACAGGGCTTTGTCCTCATCTTTTTAGATATTGCGGCTGCTTTTGACTCGGTCTGTCACGACATTCTTATTGTCCGCCTAAGAGAGAAGGGCCTCTGTGGAAATGCTCTTGAATGGTGCAACTCTTACCTCTCAGAAAGATGGCAGCAAGTTCGCTCAAATGGTGAAACATCAGATCCATTTCACCAAGGTCAAGGAGTCCCACAAGGTTCCTCTTTGTCATCATTATTATTCAACATCTACATGCAACCCTTATGCAACATTATCAGGTCCTTCAAAGTCAATTATATGATCTATGCTGATGATGTCTTATTATATATGCCATTCTGCATTGATAAGATGAATCTCACCACCATATCCAACTGTTTTAACGCCATCTCAGACTGGCTACTGACTCAAAATCTCAGAATCCAGAACAAGAAAACAGAGGTACTTTTCATCTCAAGAAACCCCAAGTTCACACCACCTACATTCCTTGAAGTCCATGATGCTAAGTTGCAAGTAAAACCCCACATCCGTTATCTTGGTGTTACCCTGGATCAGAATCTAGACATGAAGACCCACATAGCCAACACTGTAAAGGCAATTTATTTCAAGATTCGCTCCCTTAGACACCTTTGCCAACTAATTGATCCAGATGATTTCCGTACTGTCTACCAGGCTTTAATTATCCCACACTTTGACTTCGCAAATTGTATACTACAGGGGCTCCCCCAATCAACCCTCAACCCGCTTCAACTAGCATTAAACAGTGCTGCAAGAGTGCTCTTCGGGGTACCAAAAAGAGAACATGAATCACCTTCAAGACCCTGCTACTAGTCTTCAAAGCTCACAAAGGACCTGCTCCCTCCTCTCTATCAGAGTTGATACAACCTATCCCCTCCAACAGGCTTAGAAGAACCTCGGAACTAAACATGCTTAAAGTTCCAAAAGAATCCTTAAAATACATCTCTGCAACTGTGAACCGATCATTCAGCTTATGTGCTCCAAAACTGTGGAACACCCTCCCACCACACATTAGGGCCATCTCTGATATCCCCCAGTTCAAAAAGGCCTTGAAGCATCACCTTTTCATCAAATACTTTCCAGAGAACACAATAACACAAGTCCATCCAAATAGCTCTAATCCCGTTCCTATCTAACAAGATGCCTTTTCATGTAATATTACTACCATATGTATATAGTTCAATGTCTATTATCCTTTGTTACAATTACCCCGGTTTTCCAAGTTTTTCTTCCTGTTCCATGTAAAAACAGATATATGTATCTTATCTGATGTTTTGTAGTTCTATGTAAACCGCGCTGATAATAAATAGTGCGGTATATAAAAATGTTAAATAAATAAAATAAATAAATAAATGTTTCTGATGGTCTACTTTGCACATGTACACTATCGAGGGTACACGGGAACACTCAGAATCACACTTACAAATCGCCGCCGCCAGACATGCCCCAGTCCTGCCCCTCTTCTGCATGTTTTGGGTTCCCCATTCACATGGTGTGTATGGGGGTTGTCGTTGCAGAATAAGGGTTTTCATGTCAGTTAGATGTGCCCCATGCACGTCCATGCAGCTTATGCATGGTCCAGAATTACCCTCAAAGTGTCTGGCAGTTGTTGCCACCTTCCTCTGGAACCCTGGGGGTATTTGTTTTCCCTTACTTGGATAACTGGCTGATCAGGGGTGTGTGACACTAGATGAGGTCCGGCGGTCTGCAGTTGCACCATTCAGGTTCTGGAACATCTGGGCTTTGTGATAAATTATCCAAAGTCACACCTAAATATTACCCTAGCTTAAGCCTATTTGCCTGAAGATCTGGCCCAGCAACTTCTAGCACTGACCCGTGAACTGCAGCAGAGCCAGTCCACCACCGCTCAAGGGATGCTTCATATCCTCGGCCACATCCTCTGGCCTGTCTACAGATGAGACAAGTGCAGTGGACACTCTGCACGCAGTGATGTCAGGTTACGGGCTGGCTCAAGGACATGGTGATGGTTACACCACCCACTCAAGGCATCCCTCTCCCGGTGGCTATAGCTGAAGAACCTGCTCGAGGGTCCCTCCGCACCAGCACATCCTGACTACAGATGCCTCCAAGCTGGGCTGGGGAGACCATCTCAATGGTCTGTATATGCATGGCCTTTGGTCGGCTCAGGAGAGCCTGCACCAGATCAACTTCATGGAACTCCGAGCCTTCTCCAATGCCCTCTGGGCTTTTCAGGATCATCTAGCTGAACAGATCGTCCTTATCCAAATGAATAACCAAGTGGCAATGTTCTACATCAACAAACAGGGCGGTATGGGCTCGTACCTCCTCTATTGAGAAGCGGTGCATCTCTGGAAGTTCATCATCTCACAGGGCATGAACCTCAGGCCCATGTATCTGGCCAGAGAGCTCAATGTCCTGGAGAACTGGCTGAACATGGTCCTCAGCAGGCAAGTGGCCAACCATATCTTCCAGCTCTGAGGCATGCCAAGCATAGATCTCTTTGCGTCCTCAGACAACGTGCAAGTGCTGCCGTTTTGCTCCCGGATCTCATGCAGCACTTGGATGGCCTCCAATGCTTTTCTGTTAGACTGGAGCGAGGGCCTCCTTTATGCCTATCCACCGATCCCACTAGTGGCCAAGACCCCTGATTCTCATTGTGCCTCACTGGCCCAGAGAGCTGTGGTTTTCTCTCCTGCTCCATCTGTCTCAGAGACCGCCCCTCAGCTGTGACCAGGAGCTCATCTTGCAGGACCCCAACGTCCGTTCCCTAACCCTCATGGCATGGATGCTGAGCAGGTAGCTCTTGCAGAGCTCTGCTTGCTTGCCGACATGAAGAATGTGCTCCTTGCTTCCCACAAGGACTCCATGCACCACTCCTATGCTTTCAAATGCAAAGGTTTTCTCACTGGTGTGCTGGCAGGGCTCTAGACCCCTTCTCCTGCTCAGTGGAGGCACTATTGTCTTATCTCCTCCATCTTTCAGACTCCAGTCTAAAATCAAACTCCATTCGTGTCCATTTAAGTGCTGTGGCTGCATACCATCATAGCTCTGATGGCAAACCCATCTCTGCTCATCCTCTCATGGGCCGCTTTATGAGCGGACTCTTACTCTTGCATCCCCCAGTCAAGCTCCCGCCTGTGGCATGGGACCATAACATCGTGTTGGTGCAGCTCCTCTCTGACCCCTTTGAGCAGCTCAGCTCCTGCCCACTTAAATTCCTTACCTGAAAGGTCATTTTCCTGATCACAGTCACCTCTGCATGCAGAGTGAGTTACAGGCGCTGGTGGTGCCCCCTCCATACATGCGATTTTATCATAAGAGTTGTCCTACGGACTCACCCTAAATTCCTGCCTAAAGGGGTTTCTGCCTTACCTCTTAATCGGTTCTGCCCACATTTTTCCCCAACCCTCATTCCAACCGGGCTGAGGCTTCTCTTCACACTCTGGATTGTAAGAGAGCTCTTGCTTTCTATCTCAAGAGAACGAAAGCACACCGCCTTTCCTCCCAGCTCTTTGTCTCCTTTGACCCCAGTAGGCTAGGTGTGGCCATCTCAAAACACACCCTTTCTCTCTGGGTTAGAAACATAGAAACATGACAGCAGAAAAAGACTACATGGCCTATCTAGTTTGCCCTTCCATATCAACTACAATAATCCCCTTTTTACCTTTAGAGATCCTCTGTGCTTGTCCCATGCTTTTTTGAATTTAAATACTGTCCTTGTGTCCACCACCTCCACTAGGAGACAATTCCATGCATCTACCACTCTTTCCATAAAGAAATATTTCTGCATATTATTTCTGAGTCTATCCCCTTTCGCTCTCATCCTATGTCCCCTCATAGCAGAGCTTGCCTTCAATTGAAAGAGACCTTCCTGTGCATTTATATCACAGAAGTATTTAAATGTCTCCCCTATCCCACCTTTCCTCTAAAGTATACATATTAAGATCTTTAAGTCTGTCCTCATATGCTTCATAATGAAGAACACTAACCACTTTAGTAGCCACCCTCTGCACTGACTCCAACCTGCCTATATCCTTCTAAAGGTGCAGTTTCCAGAATTGCAAACAATACTCCAAATGAGGTCACACCAGAGATTATACAGCGGCATTATCACCTCCTTTTTTTTGCTGGCCATTCTTCTCCCTATATACCCAAGCATCCTTTTGGCTTTTGCAGTCACCTTTTCTACCTGTTTAGCTACTTTAAGATCATCAAACACAATTACGCCCAGGTCACACTCTTCTGTGAACAGAAGTACCTCACCTCCTACACTGTACAGCTCCTTTGGATTTTTGCAGCCTAAATGCATGATCCTGCATTTTTTAGCACTAAATTTCAGCTGTCATATTCTAGACCATTCTTCAAGTTTAGCTAGATCCCTTCTCATATTGTTGATGCCTTCCTGCATGTCTACTCTATTGCAGATTTTGGTATCATCTGCAAACAAGCAAACCTTACTCGACAGTCCTTCCACAACATCACTAACAAAGATGTTAAATGGAATTGGATCAAGGACACCACTGGTAACCTCCTTCTCCTCAGAGTGAGCTCCATTTACCTGTACCCTTTGTTGCCTCCCACTCAACCAATTTCAAATCCATTCAGTAACTTTAGGGTCCATCCCCAACGTGCTCAATTGTTTATAAGTTGCCTGTACAGAACAATGTCAAAGGCTTTACTGTAATCTATATACACCACATCTAGGGCTCTCCCTCGGTCCAACTCCCTGGTCACCCAGTCAAAGAAATCAATCAGATTCATCTGACAAGACCTGCCTCTGGTGAATCTTTGCTGCCTCAGATCCTGCAATCCATTGGACTCCAGAAACCTCACTATTCTCTCCTTTAGTAGCTTTTCCAATAATTTACTAACCACAGAGGTTAGACTAACTGGCCTGTAGTTCTCAATGTCATCCTTACATCTGCTATCAAAACTTCAAGAGACTACACACTCAGCTAAGACTTTCAAACATTATCATTGCCTGTCTTTTGATAAAACTTTACCTGTTGCATATAGGTTTATAGGGATCTTCAGCCTGTCTGTGTTCCTTGCAGAGCCTTTAAATCAGATATCTGAGTGTGTCCTCAGTTCATAGAAGGTCTACTGGCCAGGGACACTTAAGTTCACGCACACCCTACCCCATACTCCATCCACCCCTGGGTTGCATTGCCTTTATAGTCATCATATACATTGACTTATGTGCTTTAATTAGGTGTTACATATACTTTTTCTTTTCTCCTCCTAGGACAGCTGAGTCAGAATGTCGCGTATTCAATGTCATAACTGTGGTGCTTTCATTCCAAGAAGAATCATTTGGATCCTAAGAGCTTGCCCTATATGCCTCAAGTTAGCGTTAGCTGCTATGCATGAAGAATTGACTCTACTATGGGAAGAATTTGCTGCAATTAAACATACTTCCTCTAGGTTACAAACTGAACAAAATCCACTACCGCTTCCACAAAGAATCAAACAGCCCAGGAACAAATGGATCACAGTGGGCTCTGGTAGATTGCGACCTGTAATGCAGAGACACCCTATACATCAAGTGATATCCCTGCATAATGCCTTCTCTGCCTTGGAAATGAGGGTGCCCAATCAATGGAAACAGAAGTGCCCTTAAATGATAGATTTAATGCAAAATCTACTGATAATGTACCAAATAGGAAGAAAAAATCACAAAACAGAAAACTGCTACTCATTGGAGATTCCATCATCAGAGACACCAACTTGGGAACTCAGCTCAAAGGAGAGAGGATGGTCAAATGCCTCCCAGGCTCTTCAGCCAGCAGGAATACAAACCAAATTGTTGGTATAGTTAATGCAAAAAGTGAGCACTCCAAAACTAATATTGTCAGCCACTTGAGTACAAATGACCTGGCTAGAAACAGTGCCTCTGCAGTTCAAAGGGACTTCCAGGCTCTGGGAGAGAAACTCAAGTCCATTGCTAACACTATAGCATTCTCAGACGTTCTACCTGTTCATGGTAAGGGAGCAGAAAGGCTGCATCACATAAGCAACTTTAATACATAGCTCCAAACCTGGTGCAAACAAGAAGGATTTAGATATATAGGCGACTGGAGAAACACATTGATCAACAAGAGACTATACTGTATTGATCGACTACATCTCTCCGCTGCAGGGAAAAGGATCCTAAATGAAAAATTCAGGCATTATGTGGACAGGCATTTAAACTAGGGGAAGGGGGTGACGGATGGAGAAGGACAAATTCAGTACGTCACTCTCAGCAAAAGAAAAACATTGGAAACAGCCACACACTTGAACACCACATCAATGGCAAGCGGGAAAGGGCATGTAGAACAAAACCCATGCAAAAGGCAGGCAAGCCATTCAACAAATGCTGGAAAGCAATGTGTACAAATGCACAAAGGCAAGCCTAGTAAAGTTCCTGATCTGGAAGCCCTAATGGTGGAAATGGACTTGGACATTGTGGCCATTACAGAAACACGGTTTAACGAGTCACATGAATGGGATATAGCCATATATGGCTATAATCTATTTAGGAGAGAGAGAAAAGGAGGAGCAGTAGCCCTATATGTCAAAAGCAATATTAAAGCTGCTGAAATGCAGGAGAGATGGGGAAAAGAAGAAGCGCTGTGGATTGTGTTGGAAAGAGGAGATGGCACTATCATCCATACTGGTGTGGTCTACAGGCCTCCAACTCAAACCAAAGAAATGGATAGCGAATTGATTGTTGATATTGCAAAGATAGCCATGAAGGGGGAAGTAATCATATTGGGTGACTTTAATCTACCCGATGTGGATTGGAGTGTACCTTCTGCAAATCTGGAAAGAAATAAAAAAATTGTGGATGCCTTCCAAGATGAGTTACTTAAACAAATGGTGATGGAACCGACCAGGGAGAGCTCCGTCCTGGATGTAGTGCTCACCAATGGAGATAGCATGTCGAGTATCCAGGTGGGTGTCCATGTGAGCAGCAGCGATCATCACACGGTGTGGTTTGAGATAAAAGCCAAGCTGGAATCCAATCACAACAAACTCAAAGTCTTAGACTTCAAAAATGCTGACTTCAGTAAAATTGCAAAGTACCTGAAGGAGGAGTTGGTAGGGTGGGAGGGGATAAGGGAAGTGGAATTGCAATGGGCTAAACTAAAGAAAGTAATAAAAGGTGCAACACATACATACGTAAGGAAAGTAAATAAAAACAAGAGGAAAAGGAAACCTATTTGGTTCTCCAAAGAAGTGACTGCACAAATAAAGGCAAAACACACAGCTCTCACAAAATTCAGAAGCTCGCAAACAGAGGAACACAGAAAAGAATACAAGATCAAATAAAAAGAGACAAAACGAGAAATAAGGACAGCAAAATCAAAGGCAGAGGAAAAAATAGCTAAAGATATGAAGTGCGGTGAAAAGACTTTTTTCAGGTATATTCGGGAGAGGAGGAAAATCAGAGGTGGAATTGCAGGACTCAGAAGTGATGGGAACGGATTCGTGGAAAGTGACATTGAAAAAGCGACAATGTTAAATGAATACTTCTGCTCTATCACTAGGGAAAATCCTGGACAAGGACCACCTGTGATTGACAAATATATAAATGGGAATGGAGTAGATACCACACCATTCACAAAAGATGATGTGTTAGAATAGCTTGCAAAACTGAAAGTGGACAAATCTTTGGGACTGGATGGGATACACCCCAGGATACTGAAAGACCTCAGAGAAGTTCTTGCAGGGCCTTTAAAGGATGTTTTAAATAGATCCTTGGAGACATGAGAACTTCCACGGGACTGGAGAAGGGCTGATGTGGTATCTCCACAAAAGTGGTAATAGGGAAGAAGTGACACCTCTGTGGCGGGAAAAGTAATGGAGGCGCTTCTGAAAGAGCGAATAGTGGACTTCCTTGAAACCAACAGGTTGCATGATCCGAGGCAACATGGTTTTACCAAAGGACGATCTTGCCAAACAAATCTGATTGAGTTCTTTGACTGGGTGACCAAAGAACTAGATCAAGGACATGCGATGGATATGATCTGTCTAGATTTCAGCAAAGCCTTTGATACTGTTCCTCATTGGAGGCTTATCAATAAACTCAACATCTTGGGGATGGGCCCCAAGATGGTGAATTGGATCAGAAATTGGTTGACTGGCAGACAACAGCGGGTGATGGTAAATGGAACCCACTCGGATGAAAGGAAGATTAGCGGTATGCCCCAGGGTTCAGTCTTGGGACCGGTACTGTTCAATATATTCGTAAGTGATATTGCCAAAGGGCTGAATGGAAAAGTCTTTTTTGCAGATAACACCAAAATTTGCAAAAGAGTGGACTCCCCTCAGGGAGTGGAGAACATGAGGAAAGATCTACAAAAGCTGGAAGAATGGTCTAATGCTTGGCAGTTAAGATTTAATGTGAAGAAGTGCAGTGTCATGCACTTGGGAAGCAGAAATTCAAGGGAATTGTATGCGATAGTGGGCGAGAGATTGATGTGCACGGACTAGAAAAGAGACCTTGGTGTGATTGTTTCTGGTGATCTCAAGGTGGCGAAACAGTGTGAAAAGGCGGTGGCAAAAGCTAGAAGGATGCTTGGTTGCATACAGAGAGGAATTACCAGCAGAAAGAAAGAGGTACTAATGCCACTGTACAAGTCGCTGATGAGGCGTCACTTGGAATATTGTGTTCAGTTTTGGAGACAGTATCTCGTAACAGATATAAAAAGACTGGAAACAATTCAGAGGAAGACGACCAAAATGATTTGGAGCCTGCATCAGAAAACTTATGAGAAGATAATTGAAGACCTAAATATGTACACTCTGGAGGAGAGGAGGGACAGGGGAGATATTTTTTTATTTATTTTTATTTAACATTTTTTATATACCGCACTATTCATCATCAGTGCGGTTTACATTGAACAACAACATACCTGTCAGTACATGACTGATCTAGGTTTACAGATAACAGGGAAAATCAACTGGGTGTGAACTGGGGAATAACTATCTAAATAATTATACATAATTATATTCGGACCTTTAAATACTTAGAGTATTAATGAACAAACAAACCTCTTCCAAAGACGGGGAAGCTGTAAAACTAGAGGGCATAACATGAAGCTGCAAGGGAATAAATTAAAGGCAATGTCAGGAAATACTTTTTCAATGAAAGGGTGGTGGATGCTTGGAATGCCCTCCCGATGAAAGTGGTGGGGTCAAATACAGTGACAGAATTCATAATGGCATGGGACAGACACAGTGGATCCCTTTATAGCAATAGGATAAAATCAAAATAAACTAAACTATCTCTTATATCTCAACAAACAGGGGTGCCCTACACAGAATGGTGGGTACACCCCTAAACAAAGGCATGGGGAGGGGTGACCTGCACAGAGTGGCAGGTGTACCTACTCTTGCCACCTTGCTGGGCAGACTAGATGAACCATACTGGTCTTTATCTGCCATCATATACTATGTAGTGTTCTGTGATTGTCTCTTTCTCCTCTGCCTTTAGCTTCTCTGCGTTTCTGGGCAATTTTCAGAGTTTCTTTGGTCATCCATTTTGGCTGCCTTTGCTTTTTCACCTTTTGTAGAGATTTCTCACTTTCTTTCAACACAACCTTCTTGATGCCATCCCATAACTCTTCTAGAGATTTGTCATTTCTATCTAAAGCAGCAAATCGATTTTGCAGGCAGTCTTTAAATTCTGGTGGAATATTCTCAAGGTCATATTTTGCTACATTCATGAGTGGCTTGATCTTTTTCAACTTTAGCTTGAGATTGTGTACTAGTAGTTGGTGATCTGTACCACAGTCAGCTCCAGGTTTCCTATTTGATGTTATAGAGCTTTTCCATCGTTGACTTCCACAAATGTAGTCAATTTGATTTTTCCATTGGGTGAAGTCCATGTGTATAGTCGCTGCTTGTGTTGCTGGAAGAAGGGTGTTTGAGATGAATAGATGGTTGGTCTTGTAGAATTCTATCAGTCTTTCTCCAGCTTTGTTTCTGTTGCCAAGTCCATATTTTCCAACCATTTTGCCATCTTCTTTGTTGCTATCTTTTGCGTTCCAGTCACCCTTGACTATCAGGATATCCTGTTTGCATGTTCTGTCAATTTCAGTTTGTACTTGTTCATAGAACTCATCAATTTCATCCTCTTCAGATGTTGGGGCATATACTTGAATTGTAGTTGTGTTGATAGACATTCCTTATAGACAAATAGAAATTAAGCATTCACTGACTGCATTGTATTTCATTACAGTTCTTGCAAGTTTCTTCTTAATTATAAATGCGACACCATTTCTTCTTTGTCTTTCATTTTCAGCATAGTAGACCATGCCACAGTATTCTGCACTATTTGCAAAGCAAGCACAGACCTAGCAGGTAATCCCAGAAAAGAGCATTACAATAATCAAAGTGCATCAATACCCAAGGATGCAACACTATAAGGAAATCTTGTCTGTCTAAAAATGGTTTAAGCTGACACAACATCCGAAGCTTTAAAAATGGTAGCTTAACAGAATTAATCTGGGGCCACAAGCTCAACTTCATGCACAGTAAAACTCCCATACCACAAACCTGCAATGACACATTTGGCATAGGAGTCGCCCAAGACCGTGATAAAAATAAAAGCTCAGTTTTTGCAACATTCAAAACCATTTTAAACTCAACCATCCAATCTCTAACTGCTACAGTTACTGATTGCACACACACCGCCTGCATCATCCAATGCTCCAGAAAAAGGAATTAAAATGTGTTTATCATCTGCATAAACAAAATAATGCACCCCCATCTCCAACAGAAACTTGCACAAAGGCAACATGTACAAATTGAGCAAAACAGCTGACAAAGCTGAGCCCTGTGGAATGCCATTCTTGAGGGGATATTATCCGCATGATACCTCGACTGCACCCATCGCCCAGCCAGAAATGATTAGAACAACGCAAGCACAGTACCAAACACACCAACCATCTTCATTCGGTAAAGCAAAACATTATGATCAAGTGTATTAAAAGTTGCAACCACGTCAAATAAAGCAAAAAAGAAATGGGACTCATTATCAAAACCTCACAAGATGACATCAGCTGACCCTTGCACCCATCTATCTAATGGTTCAGTCGACTCCCTCACAATCTTCTTGCTTTGAAAATACCTGAAAAAAAATTGTATTATGCATTTTTGGTTCCATGGCAAATTTTCTATCAACTTCTCTCTTTGCTTGCCTTATCAATGCTTAGCATATAACCTGCCAGTGCTTATGCTGCTTTCTCCTAGAGGACCCTACTTGCACTTAAAAATTTCCCAGCGGGATGACAAGGAAAGGGTTAATATTTTCTCTCTTTCTGTTGGCAGGAAGTGCACGTACACTAATGGTTACCACATGCATGGTAAACCCTATGCTAACCATTAGTGCATTAGTGCACTCTAGTAAACATGGTTTCTGGTTTATTAAAATTTTCTATACCGCCCTTCAGAACAGCAGAGCAGTTTACAAAATAAAACATGCTCCTTAGCAGATAATTTGGAATGCTCAGTCTCTTTTAGCATGCAGTAGCAGTTACTGTGGCCCCGTGTTAGCTGATTGTTACGTGCTAAAGTGTTAAACATTAGTTTAGTAAGCATGACCCTTAAAGTACAATTGAACAAATTCTAAAAAATATATATTTTTTTAGAAAGGAATACAAAAAAAAAAGTAAATATATTAAAAATGGCTACATAAAAAAGTATAAAATAATAAGGGGAGGATCACAGAAGATAATGGAAAAAAATAATAGGTAAATAATAACCATAAAAATAAATAATATAAAATGAAATTAAAACTAATGAGGATGTTTACTAAGCTGCAGTGGATAGCGTGTGATATCGGGCTGCATTAACAGCAGAAAACATGGGAAGTGGTGGGATGAAGGTAGAGAAGCATGGCGGCAGGTGATCGCCAGCATGAGGGCAATAGCTGCGCACTGTCTGATAAAACTGCTTATAGTGCAGCTGCAGATAACACTACCTCAAGAGGTGGCATTATGTACAGCCAAGCTATTTGCATAGTGGTGGTGCCCCACCTGTGGGTCCCCCTGACACCCCCTAAATAGCAAGTGTAGTCGGGTGCTGCGGCTCATACAGTCCACAATATCCATAAATACCCCCGATCAAGCCCCCCACTAAATTCACACTAACTCCTCCTGGACAGCTAAGAATATAAGAAATGCCATACTGGGTCAGACAAAGGGTCCATCAAGCCCAGTATCCTGTTTCCAACAGTGGCCAATCCAGGTCACAAGTACCTGGCAGGTTCCCAAAAGGTAGACATGTTCCACAATGCTTGTCCCAGGGATAAGAAGTGGATTTCCCTGGTCTGCTTTAACAATGGTTTATGGACTTTTCCTCCAGGAACGCATTCAAACCTCTTTTAAGTCCAATTACAATAACAGCTACATCCTCCGGCAACAAATTTGAGAGTGTGATTACACATTGAGTGAAAAATGATATCTTCTCAGATTAGTCTTAAATATGCTACATTGTAGCTTCATTGCTCATCTCCTAGTCGTTCTACCTTTTGAAGGAGTAAACAACCGATCTACATTTACCAGTCCTACTCCATTCACCAGCTGCCACCATTATGTAGTTTGCTATCTAGGGCCCACCAACCCTCCTTCCAAAAAGTAACAATTACAGACACTGCCTCCCCTTATCCCTTCCTTTGTCCTTACCATATGATCCCTGGTGGTCCAGCGGTGTCTGGGCAGGAGTAGTCCCCCCTCTCTGTGGGGCATATTTATTAAAATGCACTATTGCAGCTCACAATAAGCCCCAAAAGTTAGCATTCTTTATTGATAGTTGATCCAAGTAGGTTAAAGTTGTCTACTATTTCAATTTCTTCTCCATTAATAATGAACTTATTGATTTTGCCAGTTGTCAGGATCTTTGTCGTCTTTATGTTAAGGTGCAGGCCCATTTTAAGACTATTTTTCATGATCTTGAGAAGCAAATGTTTCAGATCATCTTCACTTTCAGCCAGTAATGTCATATCATCAGCATAGCGAAAGTTGTTGATAAGTCTTCCACCAATCTTCACACCTCCGTTGTCTTCATACAGTCCTGCTTCTCTGATGATTTGTTCTGCATATAAATTAAACAGGTAGGGGGAAAGTATGCAGCCTTGTCGAACATCTTTGCTGATTTTAAACCATTCTGTTTCTCCTTGTTCCGTTCGAACTGTTGCTTCTTGATCAATGTAAAGGTTGTGCAAGAGGACGATCAGGCTGAACATCAAATCCAGTTATTCAATGCTTGGGTCATATCCGGCCTCAGCAGTGAATATCCTTTTGTTGCATAGGCCAGTCGCTAACCAGGCAGCAGCGATATTGTAGCAAAAGTTAGGCCAGAGTTACCTGCACCTGCTTTCGCCACATATTGATAACTGGACAGTCACTCAATATTGCGCTGCCCGGTTAACAATCAGTGCCACTTCCACTCTGTCCTGAAACTCCCTCAACACGTCCTGATGCTAAGTGATTAGTATTTGGGCGTGCAGAACCAGCAGCCATGGATATTCATAGTTACTGCCGATGAATATCCCATTCACTGCGATTAACGTGCTTAGCAGCTCTGCTAACCACATTAATGACTTTGAATATCGGGCCCGTGTTCTTTATCTGCTGTCATCGTCTCTGTTTCTATGAGATTAAGTAGCGCAGTCTCTATCAGGAAGCAGGGAGGGGGGAGATAGGGGACCTCTTTGAGTCTCTTCCAACTCTAATTTTCTATGAAAGACTTCATCTGGTGTTGCATTAGGACCCAGTAGGCTAGCGATGATGGGAGGAACTGCCGGTCTGTTCTGGGGTTCAGATGATAAGTACACTACAAGGATCAAGGAGCAGAAAGAGTTGTTAACGGGTAAGCAGAGAAGGATTTTTTCTTGTTATGTTATATTATAAGAGAAACGTTTGTACAAAAATAAATGCAGGAAACCATCTATCTGTATGAAAACATAACCACTGTCTAAAGTTGAAAGTGGTTTTATTTTGATTTTTTACACGTATAATGTATCCTTATATTTTAGGGGACAATCTTTCTGCAAATCCATTTGATCTCTCCACCTTGACTGTCTGGATGTTTTTTCTTAACTGTTCAGAAGTAAATTTAAAGAGATGCAATTGAGGTTAATGCTTAAATCCTTCTATATATATGTAAAATAATTTCATTTTCTTGTAATATCTTTTTAATGGAAATTACATACCTCTGGTTAATCTCTAAATTGTCTGTCCTGATAGTGCATGAAAGTCGATTAATCTTATAAAACAATGTCCTGTTAGTATCTATAACTATTTACAGATATGTGAGTGTGTGGTCACCCATCTCGCTATCACACATCTTTACTGAAAGAGGTAGTGTCTGGTAGAATTCTTTAAATGCATTACTGTTTCATTTATTTAATAGCAAATAATTACAGCACAAACTGTTCAGAGAAGATGTTTGATCACAAAGAAACACAAACTGAAAATAGCATCAAAGCTTTTTAAATGCGAGTGGTTGTAGGAATGTTAAACTTTTCTTTAAACTTCTGAACTGAGTGATTTCCAGTGACTATCATAGAAGCCTCTCGCCTCCCCCCTTTCTCCCGTTGCCTTTTGTTCTCTCTTCTCTAGCTGCTTGAATTGAAGGCTGTAAAAATTGGGGGATGGGAAGGTACTTCAGAAGATGGAGACAGAATGTGTGTGTGTGTGTGTTTTGATGATTTCCAGATGTTTCCGTACAAGAAACATTAGATTTGATTTTGTACAGGACCAATGCCTGCATAGCACAGCATGTCTATCGGGAAAGGGGGGGGGGGAGCAAATTATATTCCTTGAGGAAAAGAGCTGGATTCTGAGTGCTGCCCGTGTGGCCCCCTGTGCTGGGATAGAAATAGTACACGACCCTTGCTGGTTCTCTAGTGCCCCAAGAGGCGACGGCGGAAAACCTTTGCAGCAGCACCATCTACATCTGTCCCTGACAGTTTCTTAGAAGGGGTTCAGGGGTACAGCTTGATTATTATTTGGCAGATTAAAGTGGAGTGGCTGAAAGACAGGTGAGAATAAGAGGCCGGGGAAGAAGTGAGAGATGGAGAATAGGAGGGTTAGTGAAAGGGTTAAGAAATAGGTAGGGGAAAGGTGAAAGAAGGAGATTGACAGCTGGAGTATGAGAAGGATAGAGAGACGGAAAGAAAGACATTCAGGAAAAAAGTAAAAGGGAAAGAAGTCTGCCAGAGGGAGGAATGGAAGTAGAGAGCAGATCCTGCAAAGTTTATTTGTAGTTATTTACTTAGTTATTTTTATATACTGCTGTATCGTGGAATCAAAGCAGTTTAAAAGTAACATGCTTACCTAGAACGTGACGTATATAAACTATAGTAGACTCTACAGTATACTGAAATCAAAACCAGTTGTTACAACTCATAGGGGTGGGATGAGAATTAATTGGATAACTGAGGAATGTAATCATGTCTAGATGTCAGAGCTGATTTATTTACTCAGGGTTTGTTTGTTTTTTGCATTGTGGTTATGTCACGTTTTCTCTCCAAAGTGTTCCATAAATAGATGAGTTTTGAGCTGCTTACGAAACTCGGTGGGTTCTGAGATAGCTCCAATGCCCTCAGAGTGCACAGAATGAGAAAGCATTGACTACAGGTGGCTTGGCTGCCTTTGGCTCTTAGCAAACGTGTTTTGTGGACATGTTCTTCTTTGAAAATAGTTAACAAGACCTTGTATTTTATCCGGCTCAATATGGGAAGCCAGTGTAACTGCTTTGCTATAGGTGTTGTGTTCTCGCTTTTACATACACCATTTAGAGTGCAGGCTGCAATATTCTCTGCCGAATATCGTGAGTGTACGGAGTGTTTTGATAGACCCTGTAAGATGATATTTTAGTAATCAAAATGAGGGAACACTATTTGTCTGGAATACCATTCGGAAGTCATGGATTTCAAATAGTGGCCGTAGGTGTTGCAGTATCCTCACCTTATGCTATTCTAGCCTTACTGTTTAGTTAATGTGGGATTGTAGAGTTAAGTGTTGATCCAGAGTTATTTCCACGTATCAAGCTTAAGGTTTCATTCATGTCTAGTTCTACGACCTTAACTTTTAGGATTGGTGGAGGGTTAAAGATTGTGTCTGTAGTGATGTAAAGCAGAAGGGGACCACCAGCCAGTCAGGTTTTCAGAACATTCACAATGAATATTCATGAGACAGATTTGCATATATAGGAAACAGAGAAAAATTACGGCAGAAAAAGACCAAATGTCCTATCCAGTCTGCTCTTCCATATAGTCCATTTTGTTTCTTAAGAGATTTTCTGTGTTTGTCCCATGCTTTCTTGCATTCAGATACTGTCCTCATCTCTACCACCTCCACTGGGAGACTATTCCATGGATCCAGCACTCTTTCTGTAAAGAAATATTTCCACATTTTACTGGGAGACTATTCCACGGATCCACCACTCTTTCTGTAAAGAAATATTTCCGCATTTTACTCGAGTCTATCTCCTTTAATCTTCATCCTATGTCCCCTCATTGCAGAACTTTCTTTCAGTTGAGAGGCTCTCCTCCTGTGCATTTATGCCATGGAGGTATTTAAGCATCTCTATCATATGTCTTCTATCCCCCTTTCCCCTTAAGTATACATATTGAGATCTTTAAATCTGTCCCCATATGTCTTATAATGAAGACTGCTGAGCATTTTAGTAGCCATCCTCTGCACCGACTCCAACCTGTTTATATCCTTTTGAAGGTGTGGTCTCCAGAATTGCACACAATACTCCAAATGAGGTCTCACCAAGGACTTATACAGAGGCATTATCACCTCCTTTCTTCTGCTGGCCATTCCTCTCCCTATACACCCAAGCATCCTTCTGGCTTTCGTAGTTGCCTTTTCTACCTGTTTAGCTAATTTAAGATCATCAGAAACAATCATGCCCAGGACCTCTTCTTCTTTCGCGGACAGAAGTATTTTGCTCCTACACTGTACCACTCCTTTGGATTTTTGCAACCCAAATGCATGACCCTGCGTTTTTTAGCATTAAATCTCAGCTGCAAAATTCTTAACCATTCTTCAAGCTTAACTAGATCCCTCCTCGTGTTATCTACGCCTATTGTAGATTTTGATATCATCTGCAAAGAGGCAAACATTACCCGACAGTCCTTCCGCAATATCACTAACAAAAATGTTAAAAAGAATCGGACCAAGAACAGATCCCTGGGGCACACCACTGGTAACCTCCTTCTCAGAGTGAGCTCCATTTACCTGTATCTTTTGTCACCTCCCACTCAACCAATTTCTAATCTAGTCAGTAACTTTAGGGTCCATCCCTAGGGTGCTCAGTTTATAAGTCGCCTGTGCGGAACAGTGTCAAAGGCTTTACTGAAGTCTAAGTACATCACATCTTGGGCTCTCCCTCAGTCCAACTCCCTGGTCACCCAGTCAAAGAAATCAATCAGATTTGTCTGGTAAACCCATACTGCCTCAGATCCTGCAATCCATTGGATTCCAGGAACCTCATTGTCCTCTGTTTTAGCAGCGTTTCCATTAATTTACTCACCACAGAGGTCAGACTAACCGGCCTGTAGTTCTCTGCCTCATCCTTAGTTCTGCTTTTGTATAAAGGAACCACATGCGCCTTTCTTCAGTCCTCTGGAACCACTGTCGACTCTAAAGAAGCATTGTAAAGATCAGCCAGTGGAGCCGCTGGAACTTCCCCAAGTTCCTTCTACACTCTCGGATGTATCCCATCTGGCCCCATTGCTTTGCCTACTTTTAGTTTACTGTAGCTCATTCCTTATGAACACAGTCATTTGAAAATCATTCAAGATCTCTTCATTTCTGTCCTATTTGTGGGTGTTTTCTGAGATCCTGCTCCTGGCCCTTCATCTGTTAAGGAAAGCCCTTAAAACCCATATTTCCAGAGAATGCTACTCTCTAACATAAACCTGATCTGTTCCCTCCTTTCCCCCTCAAACTGCCCCTTCCTACCCTCAATCTCCCCTGCCTCATATCCCCTTATACAAAATTGTACATAGTTACCCCACAGTTTTATATATCAAAATTACCCAAGTTGACTTCACTGTTCATTATAAATGTTCTGTTTCAGTGTAAACCACTTTGACCGAAGGATAAAGCGGTATAAAAAAATGTTAAATAAATAAATGACATAGAACAAAAATATTTGTTAAGCAATTCTGCTTTATCCACATTAGCTTCTACATATTCCTCCCCTTCACTCTTGAGTCTGATAATACAACTTTTACACTAACTCCTCTCACTAACATATCTGAAAACCATCTTGTCCCCCCATTTTATTGCATTGGCTATTTCTTCTTCTTTTTGTATCTTTGCTTTCCTACTTCCTAGTTTCTCTTAAGGTTTTCCAAATATAGATGCCTGTCTTCCTCTCTCTGTGATCTCTTGTATTTCATGAAGGCCTCCCTCTCTTTGTTCACCTTTTCAGCAACTTCTTTTGAGAACCCTAGTGGCCTCCTTTTCCTTTTATATTTATTTACTTTTCTAACAAAAAGGTTTGTTGCCCTTAAAATATCCCCTTTCAGTTTTACCCACTGCTTTTCTACATCCCCCGGCTGTTCCCATCCCACTAACGGCTCCTTAAGTATTGTCCCATCTGGGCAAAGTTAGTTTTCCTAAAGTCTAAGACCCTCACTTTTGAATGGACTTTATCAGCCCTGGTCCTAGTACTAACTATACCATGTGTTGATCACTTGATGTGAGATGACCTCCCACTATAACATCAGAAACACTTTCCCCATTGGCAAGCACCATGTTAAGTATGGCCCCTTCATGTGTGGGTTATGTTACCAGTTGCCAGAATAGTTCTCCTATAGAGAATCCAGGATTTCCTTACTTCTAGATGATACTGCAGCAGGAATGTGCCAATCAACATCTGGCATATTGAAATCACCTATCAGTAGCACGTCTCCTTTCATGGCAGTACTGTGTATGTCTTCTATTAAATCCCCATCTACTTCTTCTGAAGGAGGTCTGTATATCACACCAATGCAAATGGATTTCCATTCCCTCTTTCTAGTTTAACCCACGGTGCCTCCTCGTTTCCTTGTAAGCCCTGTAATTCTGTAGCTGTAATATTATTGTTTTCATATAGTGTCACTCCTCCTCCCCTGCTTCCTATCCTGTCCTTCCTGTATAAAGTATAGCCCGGTATAGTTACATCCCAGTCATGGTAGTCCGTGAACCTTCTCTCCATAGCTGGCACTGAATCCAAGCCAGTCTCTTAAAGCCTCAAAATCTGGGATGATATTTCCCATACTGCAGGCGTTTATGCACCTCGTTTTACAGATGCTCCCCTTTTATCCATTTCTACAGAGGTATTTAATATTTCACTTACCTAGGGGCTTTCTTCATCCATCCCCAATGAATGTAGTTTAAAGTCCTCTTCAGTAGGTTAACCAGTCTGCTGCGGAAGACACTTTGACCCTTCTTGGATAGATGAATGCCATCTCTGCTTTGCAACCCTTGGAAAATCATCCCATGGTCCAGGAAACCAAAATGCTCCCTATCTTTACTTGTTATCGATGTGAGCTTCTCTGCCTTGGCCTTTACCCTCAATAGGGAGGATTGAAGAGAACACCAACTGCGCCTCTATCTGCTTCACCCTCTGTCCCAGAGCCATGAAGTCACTCTTAATATGCTCGAAGGGATACCTAGCATTATCATTTGTGCTGACATGGATGAGCAACATCGGATAATAGTCAGTAGGCTTGATGAGTCTCAGCAAACTCTCCATAGCATCTCAGATTTTGGCACCTTGCAGTCTCGCCACCTCTTCTCTGAGCTCCTCCACTTGTTTCATGAGGGCTTCCGCTTGCAAGCATTTTGCACATGGAACTAGTCCCTTAACTGGCATTGGGCTGTCTTTGGACAGAGGCAGAAGCAGCAATGGGGCAACAGCTTTGGCAATTCATTTTTTCTCAATCATCACTCAGTTGTTGGCGCTTTGGTACCTGTTGAAGTAAACGAGAAAGACCTTTCAAAGTCCCTAAGTTTTCCTCAGATGCCCTTTAAGAGAAAAACAGCTAACCTCGTTTGTGTGTGTTCTATGTACTCGTGTGTAGTCCTGCTTGCTTGCTAAACAGTCATTACTGTATGCAAGAAATTCTGATATTATGTGTTTGAGATATAGATTAATGTGATCCCTTTGTATAATTACCTAATCAAAGCTCCTTTAAGAATATCAAATTGCTTTCTTTTAGTAGATATTCAAATGTGGAACAATTTGCTTTCTAGATTTCCCCTACCATCGAATAAAAATCTGTAATCTTTGTCAACAAGCTTATTGGGGAGTTGCCCTATATACAAGAATTCTCACATGGGGTTGGTGGGAGCTGGAGGGACCTAACTCCTGAGGAGATCAATAACGTCCAAGAGCTTATCTACCTCTTTTAACTTAAAGGCTAGAGGTGAAGAAAAAAAACTCTAGCAGCTGAAAAAAAGCTTTTCCTAAGAACACAAAAATGCCCCCCTTTGCAATACAGCTACAAATTACTAGACAATGCAGCAGAAAATCTTTGCTATTAAAAATATAAACAGCCGCCTTTAAGAGCTCTCAGGCAGAAAGTTTGTCTTCACGAGCCACAGTATTATCTTGCTTACAAGGCAGACCCTCTAGGTGGTGGTAGGTATGCAAATCTCTCTCATGCATATTCATTGTGGATATCCTGAAAACCCGACTGGCTGGTGGTCCCTCGGGACAGGTTTAAGAACCACTGATGTAGAGGACTTTGGTCTTCTTGTAGTTTACATCAAGTTTCAACTCAAAAAGCCATTGTACCGACTATATCAAAGAATTTCATGAGTAGGCTGTATTCAGGCCTTGCTGTGGAGAATGGTATATAAAGCATGATGTCATCTGCATAAATGTGGTAGAATATGTTGTAGTTGTGCATATTCGAGCATATTCATTGCAAGTAGGTATTGAACAAAAGGGAGGACAATGCTGAGTCCTGTGGGTCTCCTTGCTGTTGTGTATATGGATCAGATTTGCGTGTCTCTATCTTTACTTGTTATCAGTGTCTTGTGAGGTAGGAGTGGAACCATTCCAGTACTGTACTGTGTATGTCTAAGGATTGTAGGCGTGATAGAATCAAAAGTGGCAGCTGTGTCCAGGAATAAGGATGAATTCCCTGCTGTGGCTTTTCAGTGCCCTTCATTAGTCTATCCATGAGCGCTGCCGTGGTGCTGTCTGAAGCCATGTTGCTGAGAATCTAGTGTTGCATGTGAGTTAATGTAATCTTGGAGTTGATGCTGTACAACCTTTTCAGTTATTTTCACCAGGAAAGTTAGGCTGGATATGAGTCTATAAGAGCTTGGGTTCTTTGTATGTACTGCAGTGAAGTGCTCTTTAATATTGGACGCACTGATGCAGAGTTAGGAGACAGGCAGAGGAAAGCAGAAAAAAGAGACCTGGACCAACACTGATTGGAAAAGTAAAATGCCCAGACAAGAGAGGACTTATTAAGTTGGCATATATGAGTCTGGGAACTGTCCTTTTTCACTGTCTCTGCATTTTGCTTAGTACAAGAGGAAATACATTCCTGATTCCATTTCTCTAGCATGAATAGTCTGGCTTCTTGTGGTTTCTAGTTCATTTTTTGTTTGAGAATTTCCATTTCTAATTTGTACTCCCTTTCTCTGTATTTTATGTGAATCTATCTGTGTTTTGTGTGTGTTGCTGAGATAAGAGATTCAGCTAGTGTGTAGTATAGTTTCTGCATCCAGTTCAAACTTCTTCTACTGACCTACAAGTGCCTTCATTCTGCGGCTCCTCACTACCCTTCCTCTTATCTCACTCCACATCCCTCCTCAGGAACTCCAGTCCTCTGGCAGATCCCTTTTATCTGTGCCCTTCTCTGCCACTGCCAACTCCAGACTTCATTCATTCCACCTCACTGCTCCATATGCCTGGAACAAACTACCCGAGTCTGTGCATCAGACCCCTTCTCTAGTCTTATTTAAATCCAGGCTAAAAAGCCACCTCTTTGAAGCCGCTTTTGGATACTGATACTCCTCATTCCTCCTTGTCCACTACTTAAGTGTATCTTACCATGCCTCAGAAGAAACCAAGTTATCAATTTCCCTGTTTAATATACATTATCAAGTTTAAGTTTCAATGTAAACAGCTTTGATTAAAAAATTATAAAGTGGTATAAAAAAACAAAAACCAAACCCGTTAAATAAATACATACATACATACTCTAGGCCCCGTTATCCGCCTTCGCTGTATTCCACCTCCTGTCCCCCCTGCACGCACAGAGCCGCTGTGCATGCTGTGGGGTATGAAGGCGACATGGGGGCGGAGAGAGGGAGGAGCATGGGCAGGACCAGCACCCGGATGTACAGGACAGTTTCTGGTCATGGCCCTATACATCTTGGGGGCACTGGGGAATGGCCAGATTATTCCACTTCAGAGGTGGAATAAGCAATGGTTGACCCCTCCCCTCCCCCCCCCCGAATCAGCCAGCCAGCCCCACGGCAGCATCAGTGGCAGGCTGAGTCCCCGCTGCTCGATCTGGGCACTGGCTGGCCGGGTTGGGCGGTGGGGTAAAGGGGGGGACAGCAATGTGGTGGGTTGGCTGGGAGGTGGTTAGGATGTCCCCCTGCTGACTGTAGGGGCATGCCAGGCTGTCTCCAGGCCCGATCCTGTGCCTGTGGGAGCATCTCGCTCCTGCATTGCAGAATCGGGTCCTAACGGAAGCCCTTCCTGCTTGGGGCTGTCCATATGGCCCAGACGTTCCCCTTGCTGTATTGGGCTCCATGTGTTTTGTCTTGATTAGATTGTAAGCACTGATGAGCAGGGGACTGTGTCTTACATCTATATGTACAGAGCTGTGTACGCCTTGTAGCGCTATACAAATAATTAGTAGTAGTAGTAGTAGTATCTGTGTAGAGATCTGTAGCAGTCCTGTTTGTTCTGTTTTCCCAGTAGGAGACATATTTGGTGTTCTAGGGCCTGATATGATATTTCTATTACTGGTTTTCCATTGGTAGGGTTGGTGCTGTTATGGAAGTGATGCACTGGGGGATGGGAGATAGGGGCGCTATGGTGCCTGGGCACTGGTCTGAGGGGAGCACTGAGCTACAAGCAGTAAAAGGTATTGGAAAAGGATGAACCATACAGGCTCAGCAGGCCCATCCAATTTTAAATTCCCTCCCTACCACTACCACTACGATGGCCGTTGGCGGGTTGAGTCATTGGTAGAAGTAACACCAGTGAAAATAAAATTAGTGTGCATGTGAAGGAAAGAGCTCCTGGGTCTTAGAGCATATAGGAACTGCCATACTGGGTTAGACCAAAATTCCATCAAGCCCAGTGTCCTGTTGCCAGCAGTGGCCAATCCAGCTCACAACTGCCTGACACATCTCAAACATTTTATTTATTTATTTATTTATTTATTTATTTATCTATTTCTTCTATACCGCCCCTTCCAGAGATCAGGGGCGGTTTACATGGAACAAGTAAACAAATTTGTATACTAATGTATACATTACATGGAACAGAGATTCTTTTAACTTATACAGATAATAGTTATTAACAGAGATTTATAACATTGTAACTTTATACAAATAACTGTGCATTAATTGTCAAAACTATTTACATTTTATATACATTAATAAGTTTCTGTATCGTAGTGTTGATCAGAGTTTTTCTACCTTTTTATAGGTAGTCAGAGTTTTCTACCTTTCATATGTTTGTGTGTGGAGGAATTTATTTCCTTTTTTTCATCTCTTGGGAGCATTTTGGGGTGTATGTGGTGGAAGTATGTGGTGGGTGTATGTGTGTGGGTAGTTGAGTGTGGTTTTAGGGCTTTGTGTTTGAGTGTTTGGGGATGGTGTGTGGTTGGACTTGGGGGTATGGGATTTCATAGTGTTCGGAGAAAAGGTATGTCTTGAGTTCCTTTCTAAATTGGGTGAGGTCTTTTATGATCCGAAGGTTTATTGGGAGATTATTCCAGAGCATGGGGGCAGTGAATGAGAAGGCTCTGGTGCTGGTGGATTTTTTAGTTTTTTGAATGAATTTGGTATTTCAAGTGAGTGTGTTGCGTTTAGTCTGCGAGTTCTTGATTCTGATGGGGCATGTAATAGCATGGATAGATATGATGGGGCGATGTTGTTCAGGAGCTTGAATGTGATTAGGAGGATTTTATATCTGATTCTGCTGTTTATAGCCAATTTCATGCTACTTATCCCAAAGATAAACGGTGGTTTACTCTTGGACTATCTTGATAACAGTTTATGGACTTTTCTTGTGGGAATTTGTCCAAACCTTTAGCTACACTACTTGCTTTTACCACATTCGCTGGCAATGAGTTCCAAAGACTAATTATCTCCGCTCTTCTGGCAGATCCCTTCTATCTGTGCCCTTCTCTTCCACTGCCAACTCCAGACTTCGATCCTTTCACCTTGCTGCTCCTTATGCCTGGAACAAACTACCTGAATCAGTACGTTAGGCTCCATCTGTGGCCTTGCTCAAATCCAGACTAATAACTCACTTCTTTAAGGCTTTTGGATTCTGACTCCCTTAGTCTCCTGTTTACCCTTCTAGATTTTCCTTACCATTTCCCTAGATGTAGCTTAGTCTCCTGTTTACCCTTCTAGATTTTCCTTACCATTTCCCTAGATGTAGCTTAGCCTCCTGTTTACCCTTCTAGATTTTCCTTACCATTTCCCTAGATGTAGCTTAGCCTCCTGTTTACCCTTCTAGATGTTTCCTTACCATTCCCCTAGATGTAGCTTATTCTCCTGTTTACCCTTCTAGATGTTTCCTTACCATTCCCCTAGATGTAGCTTAGCCTCCTGTTTACCCTTCTAGATGTTTCCTTACCATTCCCCTAGATGTAGCTTAGTCTCCTGTTTACCCTTCTAGATGTGCTTAGTCTCCTGTTTACCCTTCTAGATGTTTCCTTACCATTCCCCTAGATATAGCTTAGTCTCCAGTTGTTGTGTTGTCTCTCTTGACTAGACTGTAAACGCTTATGAGCAGGGATGTCTCTAACATGTCTCTGTACAGAGCTGCATGCTCCCTGTAGCACTATACAAATGATAAGCAGGTAGTAACACTTAGAATTTTATAGAGCTCTATCATATCTCTCCTCAGACTGAAAAGTCCTAATCTCCTCATAGGAGACCTTTCTATGCTCTTTACCATTTTAATCACTCTTCTCTGTACCTTTTCTAATGCCACTATATTTTTTTTGAGATGCAGAGAGCAGAATTGCGCACAGTACTTGAGGTGCAGTCTGCACCATGGAGTGATACAGAGGCGTTATATCATCTTTGTTTTATCTTCTATTTCTTTCCTAATGATTCCTAACATTCTGTTTGATTTTTTGGCCACTGTCACATACTGAACAGACGATTTCAATGTATCGTCTACGATCACACCCAGATCCTCTTCTTAGGTGCTGACTCCTAACGAAGAACCTGGCATTGTGCATCTATACGAGTGCTCTGGAATAATAAACTGTCTTTTTATCCATCAGATCTTTCAGATAGTAAGGGGCTCATACACTGCATTACACAGAACCAAGTCCTTTTTCTTGGACGCCAGGGATCTCAAAAGTCTTTTGCATGCCCTTGTGATCACTCAGCTGGACTACTGCAACTCACTGCTTGGTGGTGCCCCTCAATACCAGCTTAAAAAGCTTCAGCTAGTTCAGAACACTGCTGTTAAGTTACTTTACGGTGCTAAAAAGAGAGATCCCGTAACACCACTTCTTAAAGAACAACCTTGGCTCCCAGTGGCATCTCACATTAAATGGAAGATACTTCTGTTAACTCACCGAGCAAACTATACTGGACTTCCTATTTATCTCAACTCTATACTTGTCCCCTATTACACTCCTCAAAGGACATTAACATCTTCACAAGGCAACTATCTGGCCACCCCCTAAAAAACAAGACTTAGACTTGTATTTTTCCAAAATGCTACTTTTAATTACCAAATTCTCCATCTCTGGAACTCTCTTCCCCAAGATCTTCATCAAGAGAGTTTATATATAAAATCTAACAAAGGGAAAAACTAAATGCTTTTGATTAATCTTTAACCAGTTTCGATAACATCTTGGTCTTTTCAGTTCCTATTTTTCTTCATCTCATTTGCAATCTTTGATGTTTCTTTCCCCTTCCTACTTTTTCTCAGGTCTATAATATTGTCCAAGGTAAGTATTTTTGTTCTATTCATGCCTTTCATTATGTCCCTCTTCTCTTTTTGATTTGTCTTTTTGTTTTTCATGAAGTAATTGTATAGTCACTGCTTATGGAGCATGTCCATTTTCATTGATGTAAACCTCGACTGTCGTGTGACAAATCTTATATAGTTTGGTTATTCTTCCCTGCATGCATTGCTTGTCCCTTGCCTGCATTTGGATGCCCAGTTTTGCAAGGTCTTCCTGCAGTTTCTCACAATGCACATGTGATTTAACAACTCTGAAGGCCAGAGGGCAGACTAGGTTAATGAAACTACGCAATCACATTCAACCTAATTAATGCTTGCTTAACCTTGTTTACTTTTGGCCCATGCTTTATCTCCCCTTGTTTGTTTAACTTCTTGTTTTATGTATAGCCATGTTGATTCACTTGTTCTCTTTAACTATTAGACTAAGCAGTATATAAGCATAGCTAAATAAATAAATAATAATGTTCCCTGTAAAATAGTTATGTCCAAGTTATCATGCCCTGTTCAATGTCATTTCAGTTTGTTCAATGTAAACCGCCTTGATATCATGAAAGGCAGTATATAAGAAATGTTAAATAAATATAGGCCGTGTGGTCTTTTTCTGCCATCGTATTTCTGTGTTTCATGTTTCTATGAATAATTTAATATCATCTGCAAACTTAATCACCTTGCTTGTTGTTCCCAATTCAAGATCATTTATAAATATATTAAAAAGCACCAGTCCTAATACAGATCCCTGGGGTCCTCCACTATTCACCTTCCTCCATTGAGAAAATTATCCATTTAGCCTAATTCTGTTTTCTATCTCTCAACGAGTTTCCAGTCCACGACAGGACATTGCCTTCCATGTCATGACTTTTTAATTTCTTCAGGCGTCTCTGACGTGGTACTTTGTCAAACGCTTTCTCAAAGTCTAAATACAGCATATCAACTGGCTCACCTTTATCCACGTTTATTCACACCTTCAAAGAAATGGAGTAGATTGGTGAGCAAGATTTCTCTTGGCTAAATCCATTTGACTTGTTCTATGAAACCGTCTGTCCATGTGTCCAGTAATTTTTTTCTTAAAATGATTTCCACCATTTTTCCTGGCACTGACATTATACTGTACCTACAGGTCTGTAGTTTCCCAGATCACCCCTGAAGCCCTTTATGAAAATAGGTGTTACACTGGCCACCTTTCAAACTTCTGGTAAGATAGACAATGCTAATGTTAGATTAAAAATCACTAACATTAGCTCTGTAATTTCATCTTTGAGCTCTTTCAGCACTCTTGGGTGTATACCATCCAGTCCAGATGATTTACTGCTCTTTATTAATTTGTTCTACTACATATTCCAGGTTCACTGAGATTTAATTCAAGTCTTCTGACTCGTTGCCATTAAATATACCCTTTCTGCCATAGGTAGGTTCCTCATACCTTCCTCAAAAAGACCAAAGCAAAGAATTAATTTAGTATCTCAGCTATGTCCTTATCATCCCTGAGTACCCCTTTTACCCCTTGATCATATAACGGTCCAACTGACTCCTTCAACAGCTTTTGGCGTTACATGTAACTGAAAAAGGTTTTATTGTGAATTTTTGTCTCTATGGCAAGCTTCTTTTCAAATTGGTTGAGAGAGAGAAACCAGTAGGGTTCAATAGTGATTTTTCTCAATGGAGAAAGGTGAACAGTGGAGTTACCCCCGCAGGCCAGTGATACCATTTGGAGAACTAGGTGCTGACATTCTGGGGGGGGCACCCCATTTCTGCATTGCCGCCCCTCTCTGGGATCTCTAGCAGTGGTAGTGGCATTAAATCTGTGACGCAGCACTTACCTGAACTCTCCAGTGCTGCGTCGCAGTTCCTGCCCCCTTTGACCTGCTGCTTCCAGCCCCCTCTAACGCAGTTGATTAAGTTCGTGGATGACACTAAATTATTCAAAGTTGTTAAATTACATGCTGATGGTGAGAAATTGCAGAAGGGCTTTGTGAGGCTGAGGAACTGCACATCCAAATGGCAGATGAAATTTAATGTGGGCAAGTGCAAAGTGATTCACCCAAACTGTAGTTACACAACGTTAGATCTGGGCATCATCATGAACAAATACATTGAGATACTCTGTTCAGTGTTCGGCAGTACCCAAAAAAGCAAAGACAATGTTAGAAATGATAAGGAAAGGAATAGAGAATAAACACAGGATGATATCATAAGGCCTCTGTATCGCTCCATAGTGTGACCGCATCTTGAATATTGTGTGCAATTCTGGTCTTCGCATCTCAAAAAAGATATCGTGGAAGTAGAAAAGGTACTTAGAAGAGGGGCCAAAATGATAAAGGGGGTGGAACAACGCTCCAATCTCTCGTATGAGGAAAGGTTAAAGAGATTAGGGCTTTTCGGTTGGAGAAGAGTACAAAGACTAGGGGATGTGCCATGAAGTTACAAAGTAATAAATTTAAAATAGAAAGTATTTTTTCTCTCAGCGCATAATTAAGCTTTGGAATTTGTTGCCAGAGGTTGTGGTAAAAGTTAGTAGAGCTCAGTAGGCTAAGACAAAGAAGGGATGTGGTGGACCATGGGCTGGGGAGGGAGACACTGCATCATGGACTAGGGGGAAAAAAGAATATGGATATACTGAAACAAGGGGTGGGGTGGGGTGGAAGTGGGCACGTGGAGAGAAGAGAACAGGGGAGATATTGTATCATGGGGGAAGAGGAAAGAGAAAGAGGGTTGTTGGACCAAAGAGAGAGATAGGGGTAGGGAAAGAGGGAAAAGAATAGGGAGAAGCTGGATCACTGAGTAGGGTGTGAGGAGAGGTAGAGGGAAAAGAATTGAGATGCTGGACAATGGGGGAATGGTGGAAAAAGGGAAGATGTGGAGATGTTGGACCATTGAGTGGGTGGGAGTGGAAGAAGAGAGAAGAGGGAGAAGAAAATGGAAGAGCATTGGGAGAAGCGGTACCATGGGGGGAAGGGATAGAGAAAAGGGAGAGATTCTGGACCATGGAGTGGGTTGGGGGGGGGAGGGAGAAGGGGGAGGAAAGATAATTAGGAGATGCTGGACCATGGGGAGAGAGGGAATTAGAAAGAGGGATGCTGGACCATGGAGTGGGGTGGGGAGAGAGGGTGATAATGGGGAGATGCTGGGTCATGGGAGGAGTGAGGGGGGAGATGTTATACATGGGGGGAGAGAGGGAAATATTGAAACAGAGGGAAGATGCTGCAAATGGATGTGGGAGAAGCAGGACTGTACTGAGCTAGAAAGGTGCCCTGTGCGACTAACGAATCTGGTGCCACCCTCTGCCCCAGCCATATGCAGTAAGTCATTCATTTAGAGCTTCCTGGAAGCTCAGTAATGTTATCAATGCCCCTTCTGTGTTTGCACCCATCACACAGCCCTTGGTATGGCCCTGGAGAGAAGGTGCTGATGCTGGGTAAGATGGAGGGGTTGGGAGAAGGAGGCTGAATGCTGGGTCTCGGATAAAGGGGATGGGGGCTGACCCCAGTGGCTGGGGATCTGAGAAGGGGGCTAGGGAGAGGAGCTAGGAAGAAAGTGAGAGAGGGAGAGGGAGAGGGACACCTACTAGGTCATGAAAGGTTAAAAGAGAAAGACTGAGGACTGGAAGGTGAAATTTCAATTTATGGAGAGGTAGAAAAGGAAAATATGGAAGAAAGAGTTGAAGCAGAAAGATAATTATCAGATGTAGGGGAGGAATGAAAGAAGACAGGAGAAGAAATGGAAAATGGACTGAGAACGCTGGAAAGAAAGTTAAGAGAAGATATACATAGGAAAGCTGAAAACAGTTTGGAACCAACACAAAAAATAAGATGTCCAGACAAAATTAGAAAATATATTTTATTTTGAATTTAGTAAACTGGAAAATATCAGCTTTGAGCAATGAACATAAGAAATGCCTTATTGGGTCAGATCAAGGTCCATCAAGCCCAGTATCCAGTTTCCAACAGTGGCCAATCCAGGCCACAAGTGCCCAGCAGGTTCCCAAAGAAGCACACAGGTTCCGCAATGTTTGTCCTAGGGCAAGCGGTGGATTTCCCAGGTCCTCTTTAATAACGGTTTATGGACCTTTCTTCCAGGAACTTCTCCAAACTTTTTTTAAACCCAGCTTCACTAACAGTTTTTACTACATCCTACGGTAGCGAATTCTAGAGTTTGATTACACCTTGAGTAAAGAAAATATTTTCTCTTATTAGTCTTAACCCTTTCATACCCATGTAGTTTGAAAGGCTTAAGACTAATAAGAGAAAATACCCATTTGGCTTGTAGTTTTCTTATAAAAACTGAGTGGGGATTAAAACCAGTAAACATCAGAAGTCATTTTCTTACTTACTATTATCATAATAAAATACTATATTCAGTTTAGAGTCACTAACCTACTAGGTGGCGCCACTGGCTGGGCTTTTGTTTTGGTAGCCATCTTGAAATTTTACTGCAAGTGTTCTAGTGTTAAATTTTAATGTTCTGAAGGCTTCACTGCATCAGAAAAATTCTCTCAAGTCAAACAGGTATTGTTTTCCCTTTCTGCCAGTTTTATCACCATTTTTTGTTGAAACATTTAGTTGAATGAGACAGTTTTGTGGTTGGTTCCATTTGGAACCATTGGTACTTAGTAGTTGTTACATGTTACTGCAAAATGGTGGTTTGTAATACTTAGTGAATTTTACCACATAGCAGTTATTAAGATTTAAATTTGAAATTTATATGTTATCTTCTAATTAAGTAGTAATCTAGTAGTAATTCAGTTACATTCTGAAATTCGTTGAATGTTTGATGCAGGCAAAATGATGGATTGTGATATGCATCGCAGACAAAATAGAAAAGGAAAAAATGGAATCACAGCTTGTCTTGTTACCAGATGCTGACATTTCTGAACCTGAGTGTGATGTAGAGGATCCAGAGATGGAAAATAATATGGATGAGTTTGAGCGATGATCCACTGAACGAATCAGAAAATGATCTTCTATTATCAACAGTTAGGGATCACGCAAAGCAGAAAGATCCTGATGTTGCTGGTGTAGATGATGATGATGATAATGTTCCATTGAACAGATTATTAAGAAAAGAAATCAAAATCAAAAGATGCAGTAATGTTTCAATGGAGGAGAATAAAGCCAAAAGTCACCTCCGATCCAATCTGGTCGGGAAAATTTTCTGATCCACCTGAGGAGGAAGAACCTCCAATAAAATACTTTCACAGATTTTTTTTCCACTGAACTTATTGAGCACAATGTGATTTAGACCAATTTACTTGCAGTTGAGTGTGTGTCCTCATTTAGAACAACAACAGTAGAAATCGAACAATACTGTGGAATGTTGTTGAAGATGGGCCTGGTTCCAATGCCCAGTTATAAATGCTATTGGTCAGAAGAACTCCGTTTTCCACCTGTTGCAGACGTTAGGAGTCAAAATCGTTTTACCAACATCAACAAGTTTTTGCACTTCAACGACAACACCAAGGTCGTCACTGACAGAAATGACCCTTTGTATGATAGATATTTTAAAGTTCGCCCTCTTCTGGATTTCATTCGAGAGGCTTGCCTAAAGGTTGAACCGGAAGAAAAGCAGAGCAATGATGAGCAGATGATACCATACAAAGGAAAAAAAAACCCTTGAGGCAATACCTTCCAAAGAAGCCTAAGAAATGGGGCTTCAAAGTATTTGCTAGATGCGGGGTCAGTGGTGTGACATATGGCTTTCATTTCTATGATGGCAAGGCTCCTGTTGTGCAGAAAAGCTGTGGATTTCAACCAGGAGACTTTGTTATGAAATGATGCGAGACACTGCCTAAGCACTCAGAATTTCAAACTGTACTTTAATAACTACTTCACTTTTCTGGAGCTTCAGCTGATGCTAAAGGAACAGAGCATCCTGTCTACTGGGGCAATACGGTGCAACAGGATCAGAGGATGCATTATAAATACGGAAAAATAACTAAAGAAAAAGGTCGAGGATCCAGTGATTTTATGGTTGATGCAAACTCTAGTTTGTCAGTAGTTCGTTGGTGTGATAATTCAGCTGTTCAGCTTTCATCAGCACTGAGATCATTTGATCCAATTTCTATGATCAAGCGCTGGGACAAGAAACTCCATGCCTATGTTGATGTGCCCAGCCCAGCTGTTGTTCGAGACTACAGTCAAATAAAGGAGGTGTTGATCTCTTCGATATGCTTATGACTCTATATCACACTGACCATCGCAGTAAGAAATGGTACCATGGAATATTTTACTGGGGCCTTCATCTTGCGGTTGTGAATGGATGGTTGCTTTACAGACGTCACTGTGAGCAGAAATCTGTACCAAATTCTCGAGTGCTCTCACTCCTTCAGTTTGTTATCAGCATTAGTGAGTCGCTGATCAAAGAAAACATCTGTGCAAAGAAAAAGAGGATGACCATCAAAAGTGCTGGATTCTCCTGAAGTGAATGATCCTGATGACTCCCCTGCACCGCCAAAACAGAAATCATCTGCTCAGTCTGATCCAAACGCCAGCATCAGAAATGACGGTGTAGAACACTTTCCAGCTCACTCAGACACGAAACAACGGTGCAGGGCTTGCAAAGCTCATGTCAGGATGAAATGCAATGTTTTCCTTTGCATTACAAAGGAAAGAAATTGCTTCCTCAATTATCACACTTCAGCAGTTTGAATAAAAACATTAAGAACTTTCAGTTTTATATATCTTGCCTTACTTTTATTCTTTATATTGAGTTCCGTTAAGTCCCATTGGTGCCAAATGGAACCATGATAAAAAAAACCTCTTCTATTAACTACAGTGTAATGCAAGTGAACATTTCTGTTTCCTGCTATCCCTAAGCAAAGTTCTGCTTTCTGGAATTTTTTTACTGAAATAAAAAAATTTGGTAGTGAAAGGGTTAAATGGGTTGCATTGTAGCTTCATAGTGTGTCCTCTAGTCTTTCTACTTTTTGATGGCATAAACAACCAATCTACGTTTACCTGTTCCATTCCATTCATTAATTAATAGACCTCTATCATATCCCCCCTCAGCTGTCTCTCTTCCAAGTTGGAGAGCCCCAGTCTTTTAAGCCTCTCTTCATAGGGGTAACACCAATTTTTAAAAAGGGTTCCAGGGATGATCCAGGAAACTACAGACCAGTGAGCCTGATGTCAGTACCGGGAAAAATGGAATGATACAGAGACATTATAATATCCTTTGTTTTATGCTCTTTTCATTTCCTTATGATTCCCAGCATTCTATTTGCTTTCTTGGCCGCCGTTGCACACTGGGCCGAGGGTTTTAATGTATTATCCACGATGATGCCTAAATCTTCTTCCTGGCTTGTGGTTTCTAAGGTGGTTTTGCATTGTGTAACCATAGTTTGGGTTGTTCTTCGCTAGGTGCATAACTTTGCAAACCACATTAAATTTAATTTGTCATTTGGACATCCAGCCTTCCAATTTTTCAAGGTCCTCTTGCAATTTTTTCACAATCCTCTTGGGTTTTAACAACTTTAAATAGCTTGTGTCATCTGCAAATTTGATAACCTCACTCGTTATTCCCTTTTCCAGGTCATTTATGAATATGTCAAAAAGCAGCGTTTTAACAACTTTGCATAATTTTGTGACATCTACAAATTTGATCATCTCACTTGTTCCTACTACTACTACTACTGAGCATTTGTATAGCACTACAAGCTGTATGCAACGCTGCACAGACATGTAAGAGACAGTCCCTGCACCTCAGAGCTTACAATCTAGTCAAGACAGACAACACAGAAGGTGTAGACAGGGATAGAACAAGGAGGGAAGGTAAAGAAAAAAGGAGATCAGATGTCAAGATCCAAAAGCAGCAGCGAAGAGGTGAGTTTTCAACCTGGATTTGAAGAGGGTCAGAGAAGGCGACTGGCGTACTGACACAGATAGTCTGTTCCAGGCGTAAGGTGCAGCAAGGTGAAAGGAGCGAAGTCTGGAGTTAGCAGTAGAAGAGAAGGGCACAGATAGAAGCAGTTTGCTAGAAGAGCGGAGTTCCCTAGGGGGGTTGTAAGGAGATATAAGAGAAGAAAGGTAGAGAGGAGCCGCAGAGTGAATGCATTTATAGGGCAACAGGAGAAGTTTGAACTGGATGCGGAAACAGATAGGAAGCCAATGAAGTGACTTGAGAAGAGGAGTAATATGGGCATGACGAGGCTGGAGGAAGATTAGCCGTGCAGCGGAGTGTTGAACAGATTGAAGGGGTGGGGGGGGGGGGGGTGGGGGGAGAGATGATTCAAAGGGAGACCAGCAAGGAGTAGGTTACAGTAGCCAAGACAGGAGGTGATTAAGGAGTGGATAAGCATTTTAGTAGTGTGTTCAGAAAAGAAAGGGTGGATTTTGCTGATGTTATAGAGAAAGAAACGGCAGGTCTTAGCTATCAGATGAATGTGTGTGTATGTAGAAGGAGAGAGGAGTCAAAGACAACCCCATGGTTGTGAGCTGAGGAAAAAGGAATCAGAGAGTTATCCACAGTGACTGAGAAAGGAGGAAGAGGAGAAGAGGTTTTGGGGGGAAAGATAAGAAGCTCAGTCTTGGCCATGTTCAATTTCAAGTGGCAGTGAGACATCCAAGCAGCAATGTCAGAGAGGCAGGTAGAGATCCAGGTCTCGATTGCTGGAGAGATTTCAGGTGTAGAGAGGTAGATCTGGGAGTCATCAACATAAAGATGGTACTGAAAGCCATGGGGAGAGATGAGCGCACCAAGGGACTGGGTATAGAGAGAAAAAAGGAGCGGACCCAACACAGATCCTTGGGGTACACCAACTGACAGCAGGATAGCAGAAGAGGAGGATCCACTAGAACAAACACTGAAAGAGCGATGGGAGAGATAGGAGGAGAACCAGGATAGTACAGAGCCCTTAAAACCAAGCGAGGACTGGGTATTGAGGAGAAGGTTGTGGTCAACAGTGTCAAAAGCAGCAGAGAGGTCAAGAAGGACTAGGACAGAGTAAAGGTCCTTGGATTTTGCCAGGAACAAGTCACTGGAGACTTTGGCAAGAGCCGTTTCAGTAGAGTGTAAAGGACGAAAGCCAGACTGTAAGAGATCCAGGAGGGCATGAGAGGAGAGGAAGTCAAGGGAGCAGCGGTGAACCGTGCATTTGAGTAGTTTCAAAATGAAGGGGAGGAGGGAGATGGGTCAATAATTAGAAGGACAGGTGGGATCAAGTGAGGATTTCTTGAGGAGTAACTACAGCATGTGTGAAGGCTGCAGAGAAGTTGCAGGGGAGAGCAATAGGCTGAGAATATGAGAAATGGAAGGGACAACAGTGAAGGAGATGGTGCTTAGGAGATAGGTGGGGATCCTATATCAGAGGAGCAGGTGGTGAGTTTGGAGGAAGAAAGAAGGTGTGCAGTTTCCTCTTCAGAGATCACAGGAAAGGAAGAGAGGGTAGCAGAGGTATAGGGGGAAAGTTGGGAGTGAAGAGGGATAGGAGGAAAAGTAGCTGACTTTGTAGGGAATTGGAGGGTGATCTTGTGGATTTTGTCATGGAAATAGCCAGGGTTTGGGCAGAAAGGGAGGGAGGGGTCAGAGGTGGAGGCACTTTGACGAGAGAGCTGAGAATAGTAAAGAGACGGCGAGGGTCAGAGGCAAGAGTTAGTCAGATGGACATAATGGACTATGGCTGACTGGAAAGAGACGAGCATGAATTTGAAGTGTAGAAAGTCTGCAAGGGAGCAGGATTTGAGCCATGCACGCTTAGCTGAATGAGCACAGGAACATAGATAGTGGGTAGTGGGTGAAAGCCAGGGCTGGAGTGCAGTATGCCTCACAGGACGTAGCATAGGCAGAGCAAGAGCATCCAGAGTCGAGGAGGGTGCAGCATTATAAGAAGCTACTGCCTCGTCACCAGACTTAGATGACATAGTGGAGGAAAGAGATGAAGAAACAGTGGAAGAGAGAACCAAAGCGGCAATAGCATGAAGATGTTTAAATAGGTTAGAGGAGACTGGGTGAGATTGAGGTGGGGGGTAATGAAGAGTGAAGCTTAGCAGGTGATGGCCAGATAAGGGAAGAACGGAGGTACAGAACTTTGAGGGTAAGCAATTAGAGAAAAATACAAGGTCAAGGCAGTGGCCGTGCTGGTGAGTGGGGGCAGTAGATCAAAGCTGGAGGTTCAATGAGGAGGTGAGGGAAAGGAGCTTTAAAGCATAAAGGTCTTAGGGATTATCAACATGAATGTTAAAATCCTGAAGAATAAGGGATGGGCAAGAGGAATCCAGAAAGAAGGAAAGTCACGAGTCAAAGTCAGTGAAAAAGGTAGAAGTAGACTTGTCAGGAGGTCGATAAATAACAGCTAACCTGAGAGGTAGTGGAGTGAAAAGGTGGATGGAGTGGACTTCAAAGGAGAGAAACTGTGGCAGCTGGAGGGGTTCGAATTGGCAGGAGGGAGAAAGTAGAAGCCCAATACCACCACCACGGCCAGTGGCACGAGGAGTGTGGGAGAACTGATAGCCCCCATGACAGAGAGCAGCGATAGATTTATTTATTTATTTATTTAATTAACATTTCTTATATACCGCCGCAGTTTACATTGAACAAACTGAAATTACATTGAACAGGGCATTATAACTTGGAGATAACTATTTTACAGGGAACATGGGCAATGGAGGGTTAAGTGGCTTGCCCAAGACCACAAGGAGCACCTGTGGGACTAGAAACCCCAGTCCTTCCGGCCCAAGGTTGCTGTCCTCTAGTGGGATTTGAACCCCTGACCTGGCCTGAGGTAACTTTCCCCAACCACTAGATAGATGCAGTATCATCTGGGAGGAGCCAGGTCTCAGTTGAGGAAGAAGGTGGAGAGCATTAGAGATAAAGAGATCATGAGTAAAGCAAGTTTATTTGAGATGGAGTGTGCGTTCCACAAGGCACATGAGAAAGGGAGAGAGTAAGGGGAAAGGAGTGGGATATGAATAAGATTAGAGGTGTTGTGTGAAGTTCTCCCAGGACAAGCAGGATAAGTCAGCCACAAGTGGTGACGTCATCTGACGGAGCCGTAGATGGAAGTACTCTCAGTAGCCCAGAAGGCTTTAGCCCTCTGGGAATGACCAGTAGCCCCGCCTCCTGATCCGCCCCTAGCTTGCCAGATTTTGTCTTCCGCCTTGCCAGCAAGACGTGTTTCTACTACTCTCACCAATCTCTATGACCTTATGAAGAAATCAGGCTTCAAGAAATGTTCGGGGTGCTCCAGGAAGATGGCCAATGCCGATTCACATCAATTTTGCATCCGCTGCCTGGGTAAGGAGCACCCCATCGAAGATTGCCTCTCCTGTGCCCGCATGTCTTCCCGGGCCCTAAAATCGCATAGGCATGCCCTTCTCGATTCAGCGGATCCCGCTGTTGCCTTGATCTCCAGCGCTGTGGCTCTGAGACCTCCCTCCGTTCCCCCTCCAGCCGGGGATGAGCCTCCTTCGGCCTCCGTTCCCCGCTGCGAGGGTGAGTCCCTGCCTGCCTCGTGTCTGCCTATGGAAGCCGCCATCTCTAATCGATGTGACTCCTCCCTGCTCCCTGCCTCTCTTCCGGTTCCGGCCCTCCTTTTTTTTTTTTTTTTTTTTATTTATGAGTTTCAAATTTTACATCCAATGAAATACAGAAAAAGGAAAACAAGTGATATGAACATTAAGCACCACAAAGACTCTTAGGTCTAAAAAAGAAAAGAGAAATAACCTTTCTTCAGTTAAAACCTCGAGTTTTGGCTGCTGGCGGTACTTTTCTCTTACGGTTTCCATGTAAGTGCCTGGTGACAATACAAGGTTCTAATTATGTTTATTTTGATCCCTCTTTGCTGGAATCATTTTTGGTCTCTTTACAGGCTTGAGTATTATAGATTTTTCCTTTTTTTCTTGTTCTTCGGAACATGTAAGGCTGGGTGCAGTAGCCTTATAGTTTATACTCCGGTATCTTTCTCTTAGTTGGTTCTTCTTGATGTGGTTGGTTAAGTGGTACGGTTCCGGCCCTCCTAATCTGCAACCCCGAAGATCGGATCAGCGCTGACAGGCTCCGGCACAGGCGCTCTGGCTCCCACAGGGCCTCTGAGGGGCAGCACAGCTCTGGATCACTTCACGCTACCGGCTTACGCGATGGGCAGCAGCGCAGATCTTCCCACAGCCGCAGCAGACGGTCCCGGAGTCAGAGCCGGCGCGGATCAAGGAGCCGACGTGATTCAAGGAGCCGGCGCAGATCGTCAAAACGGGATAGCAGGGGTCATCGGCGCAGCGCTAGAAGTACCTCTCACCAGTGCAGCAGCAAGCACAAGCAGAGAAAAATGCAAAGAGACGGCCGATCTCCTTCTTGGCACAGTAACAGCTCGTCAAGCCATGACAGAAGCAGTACTGGACACAAACAAAGCAGAAGCAGAGCTTCAAGTGAGGAATCCTTCTCTACACTACAGAACAGAACACGGCGTTCTTCTACCTCCTCAGTCTCCAGCTATGGAGCAGTCTCTCTATCTTCCTCCTCCTCCTCAGTCATGGCAAGCTTGCCTTCTCCAGAGGATGACGGACAGAATCCAACTTCCGCTGCGAAGTCTACAACTACACTTTCACAGGCATGTTACAGGAGTGGGCTACCAAACTGTCCAGCATGGCTTCCAGTCAACTATTGCTGACATCGCCCCAGTCTGCGGCACCAGCTCCCGAAGCAGTGCCTCCCATGCAGGCTGCTGCCTCAGAGCCTCCCGGGGGAAGCGTTACGGAGCTATCTCCTCCAACACAGGCTTCATCTCACAGGCATTCTCTCTCCACGGAAGTCTCCGATAACCCCGTCGAACTTCCCAACCCTCTGGAAGACCTGACCTACTACAAGTTCGTCTGTAAGGTCATCTCCTCACTGTCCATCGTTCCTTTGGATGCCCCGGACCAGCGCGACGAAGTCCAAAGCGCCCTCAAATTCGTGGACACTCCCAAGACCATCACCGCACTGCCTGTGTACCAGCTCCTCCAAGACAATCTCTCCAAGATGTGGCAAACCCCCGCTTCCAATCAGACCTGTCCACGCAAACTGGATCTTAAATATGCAGTTCAGCCCCTGCCGGGGTTTGACAAGCCACAACTCCCACATCAGTCTATTGTGGTCGAGTCGGCTCTCAAATGCTCCAAAACTTCACGCATCTCCACCAATGCACCACCGGGTAAGGACAACAAACTTCTTGATGACGTGGCAAAGCATGTTTACCAAGGGGCCACACTTAACGCCAGGATAGCGGCTCACCAATTCCAACATGCCATTTACCAGGATTTGCTGGTGACCAACATTAGGTCTTCCGTCGCCCAGCTTGCCGAAGCCCCGCCGGCTCTTCTCACAACCCTGGCAGAACTCGAAGACTGCACCAAACATCAGGGACGGGCTGCCCATGACGCCTTCAAGACAGCCGCGAGAATCGCAGGATCTGCCATTTCCGCACGTCGTCTGGCCTGGCTCAGGGCCTCAGGCTTGCGGACGGACTCTCACGACAAGATTGCGGATACCCCTTGCACTGGGGGCTCACTCTTTGGCGACAAAGTCAAGGACACCGTGAATGACATGCGCGAACGCTGTACCACTTTCCAAACCCTCGAGGAGGGTACAGATCGCCCCTGCCCTTACCGCAAGGGAAACTCACAGAGCTACTCGACCCACAAGCATTACAATTCGTACCGGAAATGGCAACAACCGCGGTACAAACAGCAATCCTACCAGCAACCTTACAAGCAAAAACCATGGCAGCGGGAGTGCACACAAAAGAAGGCCACATCTGGACCGGCTAAGAGCAATCCCAGTTTTTGACTCTCTGCCCTGCCTGCACCTTCCGACGGGGGGTCGCCTGTCTGCCTTCCAGCGCTCCTGGAAGAATATAACGACGGACCGGTGGGTGCTCACCATCCTCAAGCAGGGCTATCGAATAAGATTCTCTTCGCTCCCGCCTCAACGCCCCCCACCGGCGAGCAGCGCCCCTCCCCAGCACATTCTAGCCATGAACTCCGAGATCACAGCCCTCATGCAATCCAGAGCCATCGAACCCGTTCCACCCAGCGAGGTCAATACGGGTTTCTACTCAAGATACTTCCTCGTCCCCAAGAAATCGGGGGGGGGGGGGTGTCAGACCAATTCTCAATCTGCGAAAACTCAACAAGTGCATCACCAAGGAGAAGTTCAGGATGCACTCTCTCTCATCCATTCTTCCCCTCATCCAACCCGAAGAATGGCTAGTCTCCTTGGATCTTCAAGATGCCTACACTCACGTTCCCATACACCCGCACCACAGGAAATTCCTGCGCTTCAAGGTAGCAGAGAACCACTACCAATACAGGGTTCTCCCCTTTGGGCTTTCTCCTGCTCCCAGAGTCTTTACCAAGTGTGTGGCAGTAGCAGCCGCTCACCTACGCAAGCTCGGGGTGTGCGTTTTTCCCTACCTGGACGACTGGCTGCTCACCGCAACCTCTCCCGCAGATCTTCGGAGAGCAGTCAAAAGAGCCATGTCGCTGCTAACCTCTTTGGGCTTTCTGATCAACTACGGGAAGTCTCATCTCTCTCCAGTCCAACAGCTGGAGTTCATTGGAGCTTACATAGACACCACCCAGGCCAAGGCTTTTCTCCCACAGAACAGGATGGGCACCATCATCCACCTAGCCCTCCAGGTGCTCCACTCTTCCCAGTCCACAGCGAGAACCCTCCTTCGTCTCCTGGGGCACATGGCGGCCAACACCCATGTCATTCCCCTTGCGAGGCTGCACATGCATGTCCTCCAATGGCACCTCCACTCCCACTGGTGTCAGCACTCACAACCTTTGTCCACTATGATTCCCATTGACCCCTTCATTGCCAAGGCAATCCGCTGGTGGACCAGCCCACAGAACCTGTCGCAGGGCAGAGACCTACGATTACCTGTACACCAAGTCACCGTGACCACAGATGCATCGACTTTGGACTGGGGGGGCGCATTGTGCCGGCGCCCACACTCAAGGCTCGTGGTCGCCTCCAGAAAAAGACCTGCACATCAACGTCCTCAAGCTCAGAGCTGTCAGCCTCACACTCATGGCCTTCCAGGAACGCCTAAAGGGCAAAGTTGTCAGGATCCTAACCGACAACCAAGTGGCCATGTTTTACATAAACAAGCAGGGGGGCACGGGCACAAGACCCCTATGCAAGGAGGCCCTCTGCACCTGGCACCTCGCCCGTTCATACCAATGCAGCCTCCAGGCGTGCTACCTGCCAGGGGAGGAGAACATCATAGCCGATCGCCTCAGCAGGCAACTGAACCCTCACGAGTGGACACTCCACGAGGAGGTGTCATTGTCCCTCTTCACGGAGTGGGGTCATCTGGATATAGACCTCTTCGTGTCTCGGGAGAACGCCAAATGCCACCTGTTTTGCTCCAAGAGACCCACGCAGTGCAGAATTGCTGCAGATGCCTTCGACGTGACATGGGACCAGTGGCCACTGGTGTACGCCTTTCCACCCATCCCCCTCATCACACGGACTATCCAGCACCTGATCAGGGACAAGACAGTGGCCATCCTGGTGGCACCCTATTGGCCCAGGCAAGTCTGGTTCCCATACCTACATCGTCTTGCGCTGGAACCTCCCATTCACCTTCCCTGAGGCCAGACACCCAACTTGCAGATGCTATCGCTAACGGCTTGGAAGCTGAAAGGCTAACTCTGGCACCACTCAACCTTTCATCTGAAGTGCAGCGAGTCATCCTGGTGGCCCGGCGCCCTTCTACTTGAAAGTCCTATAGCCTCAAGTGGCGCCGGTTCAGCATCTGGTGCGAGACGGAGCGCCTGGACCCCTTCTCTTGCCCGGTCCCCTCTCTCCTGCAGTACCTCTCCTCTCTCTCCTCGCTTGGCCTAAAGACTCAGTCCATCAAGGTCCACCTGTCTGCCATAGCAGCTTTTCACCATCGCATCGGGGACACCTTGGTTGCGGCTCTGCCTCTGGTGACCCGCTTCATGAAAGGACTGTACAACCTACGCCCCCCCTGTCCGTGAACCAGTGCCCCCTTGGGACCTTAACATCGTTCTTGATCAACTCACGGGGGCCCCCTTTGAACCACTGCACCTAGCGAATCTGAAATTCGTCTCCTGGAAGACTCTGTTCCTTATTGCCATAATTTTGGCCAGACGGATCAGCGAGCTTCAAGCCCTTGTGGCCTACCCACCGTATACCATTCTCCACCAGGACCGTGCATATCTATGGGCTACCACATTCCACCTCAATCAGACCATTGAACTGCCCTGCTTCCTGCCAGGTCCGCACTCGGACTTAGAGCAGCAGCGGCTTCACACCCTGGACTGCGTCAGGGCCATTCGGTGCTACTTGGAGCGGACTGCCACTCTACGAAAAGGCTCCCAGCTCTTTGTCTCGTATGATCCCAACAAACCTGGCCACCCTGTGTCCAAGCACACCCTGTCCATCTGGATTTCCTCTTGTATCTCATTATGTCTTTCGCTCGCGGGAGCACCACCCGCTTCAGGGGTCCGAGCTCACCACTTACGGGCTCTTCCCTCCACCATTGCCAATCTCCGCTCCATCCCAGTTCCTGAGATATGCAGAGCGGCCACTTGGGCCTCCATCCACACCTTTCAACGCCACTACTGCTTGGATATGACAGCATACCCGCTTCGCCTTCGGCCTTGCGGTGCTGTCTGTGGCCACCAAACGGTTACCAGCACCTGAGCAGCAATAAAGCGGGACCTTCTTCCATTCTTGGCCTCGAAGAGCCCACTATCTGCACATCAGCGCTCCAACTTGGTCGCTGTCCCTGTTGACTATTGCACTGTTTTCGTTTGCACTGTTGACTGTTGTTGACTGTTGACTCTAATGACTTATTGCACTGTTTGATTGTTCCCAGCTAGCTGCGTTGCCACTCATGTTACTTGCACATTGTTCATTGCCATGTTTATACTGCCTGCAGTGTTGCACATTAAACCTAACCTGTTGCACTTTAATGCCCCGTCTACGCTATCCTTGCCTATTCTGCCCTCTCCCCCCACGCCGCGGTAAGTGCAGCTGGGGAGGCACAACTTGTGGCTGACACATCCTGCTTGTCCTGGGAGAAAACTGAGTTACTTACCTGTAATGTGAGTTCTCCAGGGACAGCAGGATAAGTCAGCCACACTTTCCCGCCCTCCTCCCCGGCTATGGGGGAATGTGTAGGACACGACCTGGCTCTTCAATCTGCCGCCTAGCTCTTGGCGTGCCTCTGCTGAGAGAAATCTGGCCAGCTAGGGGCGGATCGGGAGGCGGGGCTACTGGTCATGCCCAGAGGGCTAAAGCCTTCTGGGCTACTGAGAGTACTTCTGTCTACGGCTCCGTCGGATGACGTCACCACTTGTGGCTGACTTATCCTGCTGTCCCTGGAGAACTCACGTTACAGGTAAGTAACTCAGTTTTCTCTTCTCAGAGTGTGACAAAAGTCTAAGGGGGCCAGGGTTAGGGTTGATATCTCCAAATGAGAGGAGAAGGAGTAACAGAGTGTGGGGCAGAGAGGAGACAGTATGGTGGAAATTGTAGTAGCCCTTTTGAGGCAGGCCCTCCTACTTGGATTCCAACCTGGATTCTTAAACTTTACCTAACCCTTCTAACAGGAAGGAAAAAACAAGACACACGTACAGAAAACCAATTATAATAATTCCAGAGCTCTAGAAGGAAGATTGTTGGGTAGTCCAAAACATGGCTCCTCCCTAATTATCTTCAAAAATCTTCTGCCAGAGATATGCCTTTTATTAAGAAGTATCAGCTGACATAGTTAATTTTTGATTAACATCGGATGATATTATTCATGTTACAAAATCATAGGTCTGGAATAAAATCTGCTTACAGGGTTAATTTTCTGCTGATGCTTTGCAAAATTACATAAAAAACAGAAGTTAAAGGCTGTGATTATAATTACCAAGTGACAGTAGGTGTCGCTGTGATTCTTTCATATTACAAAAGCTGATTAATTACACGATAAGTTCTATCTAAATTCTATTAATTTCCCAAGCTTTATTTAATTTCCAGTTATATGTTGACCTAAGGTCTCTGATTCTTGGAAAGTTCATGCTGACCTTAGTTAGGCTGAAAATTAGCTATCATCTATCACAAAAGAGGGGAAGAACTGTCTGTATCCCAAGATTTTAGAGAAGTTACCCTTTGCACCAGTAACTGTGTATGCATCTTTGTTTGCTAATCTCTGTCTATTGCAACAAGCTGTCAGCAAGTTCTCACAGAGAGAGAAAAACAGACTGAAGCTTCTATCTAAAACTGTATGTTTCAGTTAAGCCTATTTGATTATAATAAGCATATGTTTCTTTTTACCTAAGTAAAGGTATATGGCTATAGCACATTCACAGTCCTGTTTCTTCATTATTCTCTGTGCTTGAATTACTATCTGTGCCTATATCCAGAGTACCATAGACAGATTCTTCACTGTCTAATTCCAGGTCCAAATTGCCATAGACAGGATGATCTATACTCGTATAAGTTACTTTATCACACAAAAGCTCATCAGTCTCTGTTATAGTTTCTAACCTTGTTCTAGGGCTTGGGTCAGTTCTTCCTTTTCCACAGTCCCTTTGGTTCTGCTCAGAACCACATCCCTTGTGGAAAGGCAGTTCTCGGAGCAAATCCCCAGAACTGGGAACACTTTGTAACCTAAGGACTGCAATTGTGTTTGTGGTCTTAGCCATATATGAAGTACAACATTTCATAAAACAGGCAAGGCCTATCCCTAGAAGCAGGAGAGCTACTAGGAAGCCAAAGAGGCCTGTCAGTAAGGCCTTTAAGGGACCAGACAGGCCACCCCACATATTTTCAAACCAGGGTCATACAGAATCAGAAGTACCTTCAATATTATCTTTGAAGAAATGAGTTTCTTTTCTTACCTGATCTAAGATACCAGTTACCACCTTGCTCTGGGAGTCAACAAGCATACAGCAGTGCTCGTGTACAACACCACAAACTTCGCCTTCCTTGGCTAATAAATAATCCAAGGCCATACGGTTTTGGGCGGAGTAAGCCGTTAGTTTGTCTACAGTACCTTGCATGACTGTGAGAGCATCAGTCAAATCCTGAACTGTTACTTCTATCAGGGCATATATTCGCAGTAGCTGTTCACCATAATGTGCTGTAGGACGTATGGTACCAAAGGTACTGAGCCAAACTGTTCCAGTGAAGGTGCTTACTTCTTGTTGGGTAAGCATAGTAGTATCATCTAGCAATTTACGAGCTGCACTTATATCTGCACTGTGGTCATCTGCAGCTCTGCGATGACAGCTACGGGACATCCCAAGTAAAGATTCATAAGGGACAAGTTTCCATGGCAGGTCAAGGGTAGCTATGTAACAATTGCCAGACCAATCAGCAGACAAACCGAACATAAGCTAAGGTTCCACACACAAAATAATGACCTATCAAGGCAAGGAGTCCATCAGGCCAAATTTTGTAATCTTTAGGTTCTGTAAGCAGAACTTCAATCCCAGGCCAAATATCCCTTAACCATGTGTGATAGTATCCTAAATAGGGATATATATATAGTTATCAACATAGCCATATCCTGAACCATCTTTGATTTTCTCCAATCTATACTTTCCATATATTGGTAGCCCATCCTGGTCATAATACTGTAATTCATACTGGTCAAGACGAGTTTTAGGATCAGTGAGAACATTAACAACCCTCAGACTTGAATGGGCTCGTACAGAACTCACTGTGGGATTGTCCATTACCGAATGCACATGATTGTTAGTCATAATGGTCTGACAACTAGATAAATGGGTTTTCCCCACAGGATAAACCCCCTTTCGCTGGAAACAAATAGGAGGGTTGGTAACTGGCTGAGGACTGATAATTCTTGGAGCAGAGGTTGCCACATCTGGCCATGTTACAGTAAGATTGAATAAGGTTTCATTCACAGACAATTCCTTTAATTCTTGCAGAGAAATAGGTCGAGGTCTGGGCAAAACCCCAAACTGCGTAGCTGCTGGGTGAGGTAAGCACACAGCACAATTGGAAATGTTAAAACGCTGAATTAAGGAATAAATGTGAGAATGAAACACATTATAAAAAACACCATGTTTTGCCCAAGGAGCATGCGGGTCATACGCAGGAACCGTATGATCAGGAACCACTGAGGGCGTAGAGGCTGGAGGGTTAAGTGGCTTGCCCAAGACCACAAGGAGCACCTGTGGGACTAGAAACCCCAGTCCTTCCGGCCCAAGGTTGCTGTCCTCTAGTGGGATTTGAACCCCCGACCTTCCGGCCTGAAGTACCTTACCCCAACCACTAGATAGATGCAGTATCATCTGGGAGGAGCCAGGTCTCAGTTGAGGAAGAAGGTGGAGAGCATTAGAGATAAAGAGATCATGAGTAAAGCAAGTTTATTTGAGATGGAGTGTGCGTTCCACAAGGCACATGAGAAAGGGAGAGAGGAAGGGGAAAGGAGAGGGATATGAATAAGATTTATTTATTTATTTAACATTTCTTCTATACCGCGCTATTTAGATCAGTGCGGTTTACATTCAACATCAACTATACAACGCAGGCACTCTGAGTTGTATTTACAATGAACGGGGAGATCAACTTGGAAATAACTGGTGAAACTATCTACATCTTATTTACACTGGTACCTACTTTCAGGCAGGGTCTATCAACATCTTATTTACGCTAGGTGTCTAAATTCTATTTCAGGGAGTACTGTTGGGAGACCGAGCTGGTTATCCTTTTTCATGCTGGGTCTGATTAGTTGGGTGTAGTGGGTGATTGTCTGAGGAGCACCATGCATGTTTACTAAGGCTGGAATCGGGGTAGTATATAGTGAACAGATGATGCTTTAATGCCTTCCTGAAGTGTGTTAGGTTGGTGATGTTTCGCATATAAGTGGGGAGGGCATTCCATGCTCTAGGTGCATAAATCGTAAAGGCCCTATTCATTGTTGCTTTTGTGCATTTCATCATTGCTTTTGGGACCTCTAGGGTGTTTTGCATCGTGGGTCTTCTGTGTCTGTTATGTGGTACGTTGTGTATCATCTTGCTGATGGCTGTGGGGGTCAAGGTGTTTAAGGCTTTGAAGGTCAGGGTTAGTACTTTGTAGAGGGTTTGTGCTTGAACAGGTAACCAGTGGAGGTTCATCAAGACTGGCGTTATATGCTCTCTCCGTGAGGCTCCTGTTAGTACTCTCGCGGCAGTGTTCATTGCGAGCTGGAGCGGTGCTAGTGTTGCTTGAGAGAGACCGTGTAGAATTACGTTGGCATAGTCGAAATGTGGTAATATTAATGCTTGATAGATTGATCGATAGTCGCTGAAGTCGAGTAGTGGTCGTAGGTGTTTTAAGGTCCTTATTTTCAGATATACTGTTCTTACGGTGTTTTTTATGTGGGTTTTCAAGTCCAGCTGCTGGTCAAGTGTAACGCCAAGGTAGCGGATTGTGGGCTTAGTTTTCAGTTCTGTGTTGCCGATTTTTAAAGAGGGTGGAGGGGTGAAGTCCTGGTTCCTGGAGATGAAAAGAACATCTGTTTTGCTGTAGTTGATTCGCAAGTTTTGTGTGTTGAGCCAGTCTGCTACTGCCTCAAAACATCTTGTTAGAGGGGAGAAGTCTGGTTGGTCAGTCCTGAAAGGGATGTATAGTAGGATATCGTCTGCGTAGGCTAGGCAGTTGACCTTGAACGATCGTACTAGGGTGCATATGGGCTGCATGTAGATGTTAAACATCAATGCAGATAGTGACGAACCCTGTGGCACACCTTGGTTTTGCAAAAACGATTCTGAGGTCGTGGAGCCAGACCTTACATGTTGCCATCTATTAGTCAAGTACGATTTGCACCCGTCTAAAGCAGTTCCTTGTATTCCTTTCTCGCTGAAGCGTAGTAGGAGGATCTCGTGGCTCACCGAGTCGAAGGCCGCTGCGATGTCGAGGAAGATGAGGGCGAATCCTTGGTGAATTTTGTCGGTTCCAGAGACTAGGTTGTCAAATAGGGTGGTGAGGAGGGTTTTCCAACCCCGTGTGCTTCTCTGAACCCATGTTGGGATGGATCCAGAGGGGCTTCAGTGTCAATATGCTGTTGAATTTGGCGCTGTACTATCTTTTCGATTACTTTGGCAAGCATGGGGATACTTGAAATTGGTCTGTATGATTCCACTTTCGTTGGGTCCAGTCTGTTATTCTTCAGTAATGGTCTGATCGATGTTTGTTTCAGACTCTGTGGGAACGATCCGGTTGTGAGGGATTGGTTTTACTAATTCACTCAGGTATTGGCTTAAGTTGCAGCGTAACTCCTTTATCCATAGAGCTGGGCATGGGTCGTTGGGCGCGGTGGTGGGGTTGATTGCTGCGATAGTGTCTTCAATCTCTCTGCATGAGATTTTGTCAAATTTGGATAGTGGTGATGGTTGGGATAACTTATGCGGTAGGGTGTTGTCTGCGGGGCTTGAGGTTGCACCAGTCTGTATCATTTTTGATTGTAGATAGTTGGAGTATGCCTGGGGCTGTGGCATATGTGATTGGTCTGCGGGAGGTTCTCTTATAAGAGATTTCACTATATTGAACAGGTCATGAGGCTTGTTTAACGATCGCTTCAAGATGTCTGAATGATATTGTTTCTGTTTCTTCATTAATTCATCTCAGTGTGCTCTTAGGTGAGCGTTGTATGTACTTTGTGCTTCAGTAGAGCGTGCTTGACGCCATCTTCTCTCGAGCTTGCGCAGGTACAGGAGTGATGCTCGGAGCTCTTTAGTATACCATGGAGCGTGCTCTCGTTTCTTTGGTTTTTTGTGTGTGGCTGGTATGCATGCGACAGTCTTGAGGCTATCGTCCCAGGTGGATACCAAAGCATCTAGGTCGTGTGCTGCATTGTTGAGGAGTGGGAGGATCCTCTCTCAAATTTCTTCTTTATCAAAGGGGCGGAAGCGCTTCAGCGATGTTTCGTGGGCAGCATTGGTCTTGTTGGAGTTTCGGTTATAGGTGTTAATAGGTATCTGGAATTTGAGCAGGCTATGGTCAGACCATGGCACCGGAGTTATGGTCGGTAGTATTGGTTGGGTGGGTTCTGTGTCTGTCTGTGGGGCAAAGATCAGGTCCAGTATGTTTCCCTTGACGTGAGTGGGTCTGTCGACTAGCTGAGAGTAACCCAGCTCGTGTAGTGCTTCTAGGAAAGCAGTGGCTTGAGATTCTTGCAGAGTAGGCAGGTTGAAGTCGCCTAGAATCCAGTTTTGGGATTGTGGTCTGTTTGAGTTGCATGCGAGGCCAATTATCGTTGCAAGATCCTCTGAAGACGTTGGCGCTCGGTACAGTAGGTTGATCATGCAGGTGTCGTTTGTTATAGTAAGTGAGTCCAGGTGGGCTGTGCTGGTTGCATTGCTCATCTGGAAGCTTAGGCCAGTTTTGACAAGGATGAGTGTTCCACCTCCTCTCTGATTGGTTCTATGGCATGTGTGGAAAGAAAACCCTGTGGGTAGCATCTGGTTGATGATTGCATTGTCGCATTCAGATAGCCAAGTCTCTGTGATCATGAGGATGTCGAGATCGTGGAGCATGACCAGATCAGTAATTATTGGCCATTTAGTGCGTATTGGACCTGGCGTTGATGAGTGCACACTTCAGGACATGTTGGTGTTGCTGATGGTCCCTTGGTGACTTCTTAATATGTTGAAGTGGGATGTGTAATAAGTGTGAGTAAGGCGTGTCATTGGATTCTCTTGGGGAATGTTGATGATTCTCCGTCCATCTCTTCCCATTGCTGCGGAGTATCGGGATGTGGTTGGGGTTTGTATGAAAGGTGTGGGATGTATGGGGGAGCCAGGTGGCTAGGTGTAGACATGCCAAGGCTAGTAGTGGATGCATCATGTGGTCTACTTCACGGGGTGACAGATAATATGTGGGCTGTTCGTTGCTGGGTACTTATTGGGTCTGGTGCTGACTACTGGGGCAGCTACCAACGGGGTATAAACTCACTGCCTGACAATGTGTAGGTATTTGAAACAATGTGGCAGCAATCAAAACATGAAACCATGCAGCAGCAGCAAACAATGAAGCAATGTGGCGGTCAGTAAATAATGAGACAATGTAGCATTCAGTAAACAACGAGATAAAGTAGCAGTCGGCAAGCAATGAAACAATGTGTCAGCGGGCAACAGGGAAACAGTGAGGAGGTAAGACAGGGTACTGTCTGTATCAGAGCTGTATGGCAATAGCAGTGGCAGAATAACAACGTGGCAGCAGGATGGTGATAATACTACACACATATAAACACCACTGTGTGTGAGCATGATACCTGAATATAGGTCATATTAACAACTGGAACCCGAGTTGTCAGCATTGGTTAGATCAGATGGTGTACGGGAATACTTGCGTCTTTTTGGTCCTGGGGGCTTACAGGTCAAATTCGTAGTCACTCCTGTGGTTGGTTGGTTGCGAACACGAGGCCACAGGTTGGGCCCTCGCCTAAGGGCCACGCCAAAGGGCCCTCTGGCGAGGGCACGCAAGGCGCGGCGGGTGCGCTGGATAGCGCTGCTTTTAACGGTGCCTTCCAGCTGCCCCGATTGGGCAGATCTTGTCCGGTGGTGTGTGTGTGTCTCTCTCTCTCTCAATCCCCCTCTTGGGGAGAGCAGCCTCTGTGCCGGCGTGGAGGAAAGGAGATGTTGCGTGAAGATCTCTTCTCAGATGTGTGACAGAAGTCTAAGGGAGCCAGGGTTAGGCTTGATATCTCCAGATGAGAGGAGAAGGAGTACAGAGTGTGGGGCAGAGAGGAGACAGTATGGTGGAAATGAGGGTGAGGTTGTCTTAGAGAGAGGAGATGGCTGAATGAGAGGGAGAAAGTGGTGAAGCTCAAGAGCTGATGATAGGGTAGTGGACAGAATGGAGGGGGAAGTAAGGATGGTAAAGGGGAGATAAGGAGGGTGAGAAGTGAAGGTTTTGGGAGGAGGGGAGACAATTAGGGACTATGAAGAATAGGAAGACAAAGTGATGAGGAGCCATAGAAGAGGGATGGAGAGGAGAACAGAGGCCAGAAGAAATAGATAGATGGGATAGAGCACCTCTGAATAAGAGAGGTAATGAGCAGATGACAGCTGTAAGCAGGGCCGTACCGAGTGTAAATTGCGCCCTGTGCGACTTGCACATTGGGCACGCCCCCCCCCCCCCCCCCCGTTGCGGCGGGAGAGAAGAGGTGCTCGATGTACAAGTTGCCGGTATGCTAAGCAGATCTGTCCCTCCCTGCAGGGAGGGACAGATCTGCTTAGCATGCCAGCGAGAAGGCTTAAGAGGCACATTTTAGCTGTCTTCCGTTGCCTGCCGCCGCTGAGAGAAGAAAAAGTGGTGGTGGCAGGCAACTGCAGACAGTTAAAATGCGCCCTTTAAGCCTTTGCGCCCTGTGCGGCCGCACCGCTCGCACAGGGCTAGGTATGGGCCTGGCTGTAAGAGACTGAGTGCCAGGGGGTGAGTGGGTTGAGGGGAGGGGTGCGGGATATAAGTTATTCAGCTGAGAAAAGCTGAACTAAAGTGCAAAAGGTAGGTGCAGTGAGGTAGGAGAGCACACTAACAATGATAAATAAATAGAGAGAGAGACAGACAGGATTCAGCTTTCCAGCAGAGCTTGCAATGCCGACGTCTCTTCCCAGAGGAGAGCGAGGCAAACAGATGTTCCCTTGTCCTCCCTTCCCCCCCCCCCCCCCAGCAAGGATGATGAAGGGTAGAAGTTTGCTATAGATTATGTCTTTAATCAAAATAAGTTGTTTTTCCCTACCAAGATGCATTTAGGTGTTTGTTTTGCCCCCAGATCCAGTACTGCTTCCATCAAGTAGCCAGCTTTTGAAATGCTATAGAGTTCTTAATAGAGGCAGCTCAAAGTCCCAGGTATGAAGAATTACAATAATGGATTAGAGCACAAGTCAGGGCTGGACCTACCATCATGCAAACTAGGCAGCTTCTTGGGGAGAAGCAAGGAGCAGGGCATTCAAAGCTAAATAGGTTTTGATAGCCGGGGGATGGGGGGGTGCATAATGCTTAAAGTTTGTCTAGGGCAGGGGTCGGCAACCCGCGGCTCCGGAGCCGCATGCGGCTCTTTCTCACCTTTGCCGCGGCTCCGGAGCACACTGCATGCTTTAAACGTCGCGTTATGGGCTCCCTCCATGTCAGCTCCCTCCCTTCTTCTGCAGCCGCGGTTCCCTGTCTCTTAGGGAACCGCGGCTGTGCTTTTAAAATCATCTCGGAGCCCTTCCTGTCTTGACGGGCTCCGTGGCAGCATTGTCCCGCCTCTAAAGGAAGTTTTGGAGGCGGGACAATGCTGCACGGAGCCCGTCAAGACAGGAAGGGCTCCGAGATGATTTTAAAAGCACAGCCGCGGTTCCGTAATAGGCAGGGAGCCGCGGCTGCCAGAAGAAGGGAGGGAGCTGACATGGAGGGAGGAAAGCAGATATGAATGGATGGATGGATGGAGGGGGGGGGGCTTGGGGACATGGCGGGAGGGAGCTGATTTGAATGTATGGAGGGTGGGGGGCTGACATGGAGGGATGGAGGGGGCTGACATGGAGGGAGGGGGGCTTGCATGAAGGGAGGGAGCTGATATGAATGGATGGAGGAGGGGGGCTGACATGGAGGGATGGGGCTGACATGGAGGGAGGGAGCAGATATGCAATGGATGGAGGGAGGGGGCTGACATGGAGGGATGGAGGGGGCTGACATGGAGGGAGGGGGGCTGACATGAAGGGAGGGAGCTGATATGAATGGATGGAGGGAGGGGGGCTGACATGGAGGGCGGGGGGCTGACTTGGAGGGAGGGAGCTGCTATGACTGGATGGAGGGAGGGGGGCTGACATGGAGGGATGGAGGGGGCTGACATGGAGGAGGGGGGCGGACATGGAGGGATGGAGGGGGCTGACATGGAGGGAGGGAGCAGATATGAATGAATGGAGGGAGGGGGGCTGACCACATGGAGGGAGAGGGGGGGCTGACATGGAGGGATGGATCGAGGGGGGCTGACATGGAGGGATGGAGGGGGCTGACATGGAGGGAGGGAGCAGATATGAATGGATGGAGGGAGGGGGGTGGCTGGGGATGGAGGGGGCTGACATGGAGGGAGGGAGCGTTAATGGATGGATGGAGGGAGGGGGCTGACATGGAGGGATGGAGGGGGCTGACATGGAGGGAGGGATCGAGGGGGGCTGACATGGAGGGATGGAGGGGGCTGACATGGGAGGGAGGGAGCAGATATGAATGAATGGAGGGAGGGGGGCTGACATGGAGGGATGGAGGGGGCTGACATGGAGGGAGGGGGGCTGACATGGAGGGATGGATCGAGGGTGGCTGACATGGAGGGATGGAGGGGGCTGACATGGAGGGAGGGAGCAGTATGAATGGATGGAGGGAGGGAGGGAGGGGGCTGACATGGAGGGAGGAGCAGATATGAATGTATGATGGAGGGAGGGGGGCTGACATGGAGGGATGGAGGGGGCTGACATGGAGGGAGGGGGGCTGAATTGTTGGGAGGGAGCTGATATGGATGGATGGATGGAGGGAGGGGGGGCTGACTATGGAGGGAGGGAGCTGATATGGATGGATGGATGGAGGGGAGGGGGCTGACATGGAGGGAGGGAGCTGATTGGATGGAGGGAGGGGGTCTGACATGGAGGGATGGGAGGGGGGGCTGACATGGAGGGGAGGGGGGCTGACAATGGAGGGAGGGAGCTGATATGGATGGATGAGGGAGGGAGGGAGGGGGGCTGACATGGAGGGAGGGGAGCTGATATGGATGGATGGAGGGAGGGAGGGGGCCCCATGCACATGGCGGGATGGAGCGCGGAAGAGCCCCCCCCCCGCACCCACCTGGTAATAATGGGGTTTGAGGGGACACGAGCACTGGAAATGGAGCTGATTAGGGGACGGGCTAGGACTGGTAAGGAGCTGATGGGGGGTAGGACTGGTATTGGGACTGTATTAGGGGAGGGCTAGCACTGGTAATGGGGGGTTGACGTGGGGGATTAGCACTGGAAGCGAGCTGATTGGGGGGCTTTGAAACTGGGCATGGGCTGATTGTGGGGAGGGGAGGATAAGAGCTGCTGGCCGCTAGGAAGATAAACTGGGGGCTAAGGGCTACAAATGGCCGTGATATGAGGGTGAGGGGAGAATGGAACTGGATCCTGAGAGGGGCTGGCCATGTGTATTGTGTACTAGAAGGGACTGGTCAGTGGGGAAGGAGGGGGACTGGAAGGGAAATGGACACCAGTGTGCAATCATGGGAAGGTGCCAAGTTGACCTTGGAAGGTACTGGGAGTGCAGGACTGGATATGGGGTGTCTGATAGCTTGGGGACGGGTTACTGGGACTGGGAAATAGAGACTTGATGGAAAGAACCGTGACAGGGCCGAAGAAAACGAAGAAGAAGAGATAGAACTGGCGGGATGGACCATAGACCCCAGAAAGAGAAGCCTAAGAGAAAGACAGGAAAGCAAGAAAGCCAAATACATATCGGGACCAAGCATGATCAAAGAATAAATTGGTCAGGACAACAAAGGTAGAAAAATAATTTTATTTCATATTAGTGATTTGGACTACAAAATCATCATATTTTGGGGGGGAAATCAAATCATTTGTTACTGCCTTTGTTTTGTTTATATTCTGGTCTGGGCGTATTTTTTTTGTGGAATGTCGTGCGAGGATAGAGGGGTAGTCGTTATACTGCGTGAGTATAGGCCCAAACACCTATTATTTAACAAGGAAACCTAGCAGGGTAGGGGAGGTTCCGTATAGTAGCATTAAGGTAGGAAACAATATATTGGCAGTGTTAGATTTTGTTTTAAAATGTCGCAATGGGTTTTTTTGCGGCTCCCCGGTGTTTTTTCCCTTCGGAAAACGGGTCCCAAGTGGCTCTTTATGTCTTAAAAGGTTTCGCAGACTCCCTGGTCTAGGGGGTGTCGACACCCCTGAACCACTCTGGGGCCACCCCTGGCAAGAGCACAGGGTTGTAAAAACTATATGGGAGATGTGAAATACAGTTAAGCACAGCCAGGTTGAGAGAGTTTAGACCAGAAAGGAAAGATTGTCCAATAAATCAATGTAAAGCCATCGCTTGATCTCTGCGAGTATATGAGCAAGAGTATTCACTGGATCCCGTCATCACAATTCTACCAGGTATACGTGTGAACCTGAATTTGGCCGCTGTTTGGACAACAGGAAGATACTGGGCTTGATGGAACCTTTGGTCTCCCATCCAGTATGGCAGTTCTTATGTTCTTAAATCATGTGCACATCCAAGAATGATTTTGATCGCCCATGTAACCTCTTATACCACCTGTTTTAATAGGAGCTTATAAAAATGGACAGGTAGGCATTAAGTAGTGACACCCTAAATAACTAAACCTCATTTAGGGGATTGAAAATTGTTTGACCAAAGTGTTATCAATCGAAGTGATTGGACATATCTCATGAACATAGCCCAAACTGTTGATCCTTACTACTACAGAGGGGATTGCAGAGCTTCCTTGAGGCTGATTATCAGGTGACCTTCGACGCTTTCCCTGCTGCAGAGGGTGAATGCCAATTAAAACATTCCAGGGCTGTGATCTTTTGGAAACGGCAGCAGGAGTAGCTTAGGTGTAAGGAAATAAGAGATTGATATACCGGGTCGAATACAATGGGTCCATCAAGCCCAAGTATCCTATTTCAAAACGGTGGGCTAATCCAGGTCACAAGTCCCCTGTCAGGTTCCCAAAACGGTGAGCTAGACAGGGTTCCATGGCTTGGCGTTTGTTCCCAGGGGTAAGACAGGTGGATTTCCCTCATCATCTCTAGTAGGTTTTAAGGGGACTCCTTTCCTCCAAGGAACTAGTTCCAAAAACCTCTTTTAAACGTCAGCTACACTAAGAGCTTCTACTACATCCTCTAGCAACCAATTTCCAGGAGTTTGATCTACATGTATGAATTAAAAACACCAGATATTGTCTGGGCTGATTCGTTTTAAAAAGTGACACACTGTAGCGTTTCATTGTATGTCCCGTTCTAGACTTTCATATTACTTTGTTGCAAGGAGGGTAAACAACTGATCTACGGTTTTACGCCCACGCTCCACTCCCACTCATTATTTCCTAATAGGTGCACCAGTGGACTAAAGGAATATCCTGGGATATGAAATGCATTCAAAAGAACCATCCTCCTAAAGGAAAATACAAAAGGGACCTGTAAGTTTAGTTGGAATGGCCTAACGCGGCAAGGACTGGACGGTAGGTCATTATGGTCTCTTTAGTTGGCATCATGTTTCTCTCTTTGCATCACCACACATGCAGGAGGCCACCAGAGGCCCAAGGGTGGGTGCAGCAGGGGCCCATCGTGCAATATCGTTGGATGGGGCCCCGTCACACCAATTTGCATATGAGACCTCATATTGTAATACATACTGACAATTTAAGGTTAACTTGCACGAACTTTATATTATAACACCTGCCTTGTAACTGAGTGTCTGGATAAAAAAGACTACCCATATTTCTACCATTACTATACTCCAGTTTGCCAACCGCCAAATGACACACGAGAATACTAAAAACATACCCACACTTCCTGCCCATATTAGGAAACCCCATAGCAAACCCACCTTATTCATAACCAGCACTAAAAGGACTTCACAACAGGCCACCAAACCCGAACTATCAAAAAGGCACCACGGCAAATCTTAAAACCGCTTTGGAACCATTGAAAAAGCGGTGGTAATACCAATGCACAGTTTTTTGTAAATCATATGATACTAAATAAATACATCTCACGAGGAATACCAATACCTCTCCTACTGGGGGAAAGAGAACAAGTGGCAATGTCAAAATAGAAACTACATGAACAGAATACCTACTCAGTTCGGTTACACATGCAAACATAGACTGTCACCAACAAACAAAGAACAAGGATCCAACAATTTAGTAAATAGTGGAAGATTCTGAATCTCTGCCTACAACTAAATTAAAGTCCTGCCGAGAACCCCCACTAAAGTCACCAAACTTGGAATGTACACGACACGTGCAGAAATGAGAAACTATAAATTTAGAGGCAGTCACGGGCTGTGGGTGAGACTGGCGCAGGTTATGATCCGCTTGAGCGCTGAGGGTTCCCCTCCCCACCCCACTACGGCCAGTAAAATGAGCCATTTTTTTAAGCTTTAAGGCTTCACCGACAGCGCAAGAGGAGGGGGGAGAAGGAGGAAAACCAGTGTTGGTGTGGTTTTTTACGGAGAGGCGGGGCATGGTGGCATCGGCAAACAGCCAGCAGGTGCCTAAAATGAGCGTACAGCCGGGCAAACTAAGATTGCGGATGTTCACCCCCAGACACCTTCCTCTCCTTGCCTGTATACAACCGACAGCCATAAAGAAGATTTCGGCAGCGGTGTCCAAAGCTCTGGCGGTGCAGTTTGCTGCTCTACACGGGAAAATTGATGCCTTGCAAACTTCTGTGGAATCGCTGGGCAGTCGGATGCGGAGGTGGAGACTCTAATCGGAGGACGACTGAGGAGTCAGGTAGATGCATTACAACACGAGGTACAGAGACTTCAGGCAACATCTCAGTCTCAAGAAAGCCAAGCTAGATGACTTGGAAAACCGCTCTCTCGCGAAACAACGCTTTCGGTTTTCTGGGCTTCCCGGGCAGCATACAGGACACCGACCTAAAAGCCTATGTGGAGAGTCTAATTATGCAAATGCTGGATAATGCAGAGGAGCATGGCAGGCTTATGTTGGAAGAGAGTGCATAGAGTGGGGCCTAGGCAGCCATCTGAGAACAGGCCCCCGTGTGGTTGCTGGCAAAGTTCCTGCATTTCCCTTCCCGCAAAAAGAAGCGGCGCTGAGAATGGCCAGGAAAGCAGGGGTCATTCTAAAGGACTAATGCCAAAGGTGCAAATTGTGCAGGACTACTCTGCGGCTCTGAGCCAAAGAAGGAGGGCTTATGCCCCCCTTTGTCAGAAACTAGTGGAGGCTAACATCAAGTTTATTTATTTTATTTATTTATTTATTTATTTAACAGGTTTTCTATACCGCCTTTTCCTTAAATCAAAAAAAAAAAAAAAAAAGGCCGGTTTGTTACCAGACACAAGAAGGTAGAACAGAGACAGGGGGGCATACCACTGACAAAACGAAAGAGTGAAGGTAAAATTGGGATAGCGCAACATCAAGGAACCGTTTACAGTAAAACAAGTTACATTCAGGCTATACTAATAGAGACTGTTAGATGTCTGTGCCATAGTACTCTTGAAGAGTACCAATTTCAGTTGTTTTCTGAACTCCTTTTTTTAAATCATCCATGGATCGCCCATCGTGAGGGAGAGAGTTCCATATAATTGGGGCCGATAAGGAAATTGCCATTTGTGTAGTCCATTTACACGCTTTTCTGAAACTACTTTGTGTGCTGAGGGTGTTTGATGTATGTTATTTATCGTCTTGGCCTGTTGTTATTCTGGAGTAAGAGGTTATGAAGGCTAAAAGCAGAGCATTTCTGTCTTATCTTGAATATATGAAGTACCATCTTGTATTTGATGCGCTGGGCTTTATTGGAAGCCAGTGGAGCTCTTTGTGCGAAGTAGGGGTCATGTGAATCTTGAGATGGATGCTGAGCCCGCAATAATTCTGGCTGCCGTGTTTTCTGATCTATCTGAAGAGAGTTTAAGGGAGTGTTTTGAAAGACCGTAGTAGATTAGGATTACAAAAGTCCAGCTAGGAGTTATTAAGGCTTGGCATACAGACCGGAAGTTTTCTGGTGGCAGTAGTCCTTCTCGGCTCCATATCATACATGGAGGAGTGGCAAAGAAGCTTTCGCTACAGCGGCAGAGGTGACCAGATAGGTAGGGAGCCTAACCAAAACGGCAGCAGCCAGCCTCTGACCCGTGAGCCAGAGGATGAGTGTTGACAACAGATGGTGATGGGACAGTAGCCCCTGGAAGTCCTGCATAGTGAGCATGCATGAAAAGCAACACAACTCAGCAGGGAGGGTCCGTACCCTCTGGCGTTTGCCTGTGATGTTAATTGGGTTTTAAAGCTAGTCAGGCAATTTTGACATATATTTTAAGCTTGAGCGGCATCTGAGGGCGAAAGTACCCGGGCACAGCCTGAAGGGTGGTAGGTTAGATAATTGAAGTGTATTGAAATTAATGGTAATTGATGTATGATGTGGGTTGTTGGGTACTGTGGGGCATGACTGTATCATTTAATGCCCCTGGGGGGAATCCACCTACACTTAATTTGGATTTGGGGGAATGCTTGCTGTTCAGGGACTGGGTGGGGGCGGGACTATTGTGTGCCAGAACTGTACGTACATTAATTACCCTGATAGCCACCTGACTACGGGGCGGGTTTTGAGTTTGGGGGGGGGGGTGGCAGTTGCAACACTGTAAGTCAATGGGTGGGGGGGATAGGTTACACCCACACACATCTTAGTGATCAAGAGAGGGAGGAAGGTTAGGGTTTACAGAGAGTGATGAGAGGGAAAGGGGGGTCTTGGTCAGCAGGGAGGGAAGGTAGGG